>BTPG01000004.1:214037022-214334522 GCA_036245525.1 Semisulcospira habei | reverse complement strand
ACCTGCCGTTGCTACAACTACGACTAACCAAGGGGAATTACTCAGCGCTGGACAACAGTTAGATCCCCTGCCCCCGCCTATCAGGCACCCAATCGCCAGCCCACAGAGAAATACGCAGGTATAGAATAAGACGATCATTTGCATCTTCAAATAAGATGCATCAGGTCTCTTATATAACCCATGTCTTTCTCCGGAACTTAGGAAGTAGGCAGGGGAAACATACATACACAAACACGAAGGTGCATTACTATATGTGGTCGGGTAAATACCCTATATTCCCACAGTAGATGCACAGAACATTACACAACAATGTAACGATACAAATTTGCCTCGAGTTATACTGAGATACTCACAAACCAGATAGGTGAGGCTAGCGCTGGCAGAATTGTACAACAAACCAAGGGGAATTACTCAGCGCTGGACAACAGTTAGATCCCCTGCCCCCGCCTATCAGGCACCCAATCGCCAGCCCACAGAGAAATACGCAGGTATAGAATAAGACGATCATTTGCATCTTCAAATAAGATGCATCAGGTCTCTTATATAACCCATGTCTTTCTCCGGAACTTAGGAAGTAGGCAGGGGAAACATACATACACAAACACGAAGGTGCATTACTGTATGTGGTCGGGTAAATACCCTGTATTCCCACAGTAGATGCACAGAACATTACACAACAATGTAACGATACAAATTTGCCTCGAGTTATACTGAGATACTCACAAACCAGATAGGTGAGGCTAGCGCTGGCAGAATTGTACAATAAACCAAGGGGAATTACTCAGCGCTGGACAACAGTTAGATCCCCTGCCCCCGCCTATCAGGCACCCAATCGCCAGCCCACAGAGAAATACGCAGGTATAGAATAAGACGATCATTTGCATCTTCAAATAAGATGCATCAGGTCTCTTATATAACCCATGTCTTTCTCCGGAACTTAGGAAGTAGGCAGGGGAAACATGCATACACAAACACGAAGGTGCATTACTATATGTGGTCGGGTAAATACCCTGTATTCCCACAGTAGATGCACAGAACATTACACAACAATGTAACGATACAAATTTGCCTCGAGTTATACTGAGATACTCACAAACCAGATAGGTGAGGCTAGCGCTGGCAGAATTGTACAACAAACCAAAGGGAATTACTCAGCGCTGGACAACAGTTAGATCCCCTGCCCCCGCCTATCAGGCACCCAATCGCCAGCCCACAGAGAAATACGCAGGTATAGAATAAGATCTAACTGTTGTCCAGCGCTGAGTAATTCCCCTTGGTTTGTTGTACAATTCTGCCAGCGCTAGCCTCACCTATCTGGTTTGTGAGTAACTACGACTAAGTATAAATATACATAAAACAGGGACATCAAAGCACAGTGATACAAAATATATAGTCCACTAAACACAAACACACGCATACACGCACAAACGCACTCGCGCGCGTCCACACACACACACACACACACACACACACACACACACACACACACACACACACACATACACACACAAACACACACGCACATACACATGATTGTTAGAAAATACGCGTACACTGATTCGTGTGTCGACGTATGAGTAGATATTGTTATTTGAGTGATATCAGGTATCTATAAAGACTTGGTCTTGAAACGAGATAATGTCGGAGTGGCTTTAACGTGATGTGGGAGTTTGTGTGTGTGTGAGAGACAGAGACAGAGGCCAGTCAAACAATGTAACACTCACACCCAAACCAAGCTATCACTGATTTCTACTCATTCCTATAAACATATCAAAACATTAACTCATTCTGCCCGCGACACACCACAGCAAGATATGGCTCGACCGTGATAGTTCAAGGGTGGTGGCAGAATAGCTTGGCGCCTACTGATAGGCGCCAAGCTATTCTGCCACCACCCTTTAACTCAGTATCACTGAAGGTCGACCTGTCTCCTGAATTGTAATGCAGTCCTCAGAGAATAACTCCTCAAATATGGGTATTTCGTACCTCGCGCACAATGCGTCAACTCAGCTACAAGATGCGTGTAAAACTGAAATGAATCAATACATTTGTGGCCTACCTTTTTACGCAGAGAAAACCTTTTTCTCGCAAAGCGTGCTTCCCGTGCGAATAGCTACAATCCACAAACAACTGCAAACACCGTGGCCGAACGCGGACTCACTGAGAGGACTGAAACAAGGAGAGTCAGTGTGTTGTCCAGCGGCACTCCGACGACACTAAGTTGGCACAGCTTGGGTGCTTGATCCGTATACCGTGTCACGACAACGCGTTAGGCCCCGGTCGCTAACTGAAAATGGACTCGATTCAGCGAGCGCTAGCCTCTCTCTCCTTCTCCCTCTCTCTCCCACTGTACTCAGGACAGCGAATTATCTATTTCACTGTCACCGCCAATGTCGCAAAAAAGGTTCGATCGACCGCGATGGTTCAAGGGTTGTGCCCGATTAGCTTGGCGCCTGCAGGCGGTCGATGCATCTCCGGTGGCTGCACATCATGCGCGGTGGTTAGATGAGAAACGTTTGACGACTGGGTTGGGGCTGTGAAAGATTTAAATACACTTGTACCTGAAGAGGGGTACACATTGACAAGGGAAGGGAGAGTACCTTGGGAGTTCTGTCATCCCCGAAAACTCAGCGGTACTGTCATTGAGTTAACAACTGAATAAACTGAAATTTGGAAAATGCACTCGTCGCAGTAGGGGGGAGGGGGGGGGGGGCATGCATTGACAAATGATGGGAGACTACCGCAGGAGTTCTGTCACCCCCGACGACGCAGCGGTCCTGTCATTGTGTCAACAACTGACTGACTGGACAGTTGTAATGAAATCGGGATTGTCCTTTGATACATACTTCTTTTTATTGTGATGTCCCCATTTTAGTATCAGTTTCAGCCAACAATAAAATTTCGCTTGAGCTTGCCCTTAGCACCACGTGAATGTTCTGTGTTTACGTACAGTGTGTGAGTGATTGCGTGTGATTCACGTGAGCGTGCTTGTTGGGTTCAGTTCGCGGCTAAATTCTGCGCATTGAGTTTATAAATATGAGAAATGCGCCATATAAATACCATGTAAAAATTTTACTGCTACATTACAACCCAGAATTCAGTTAGCTCTTACACCTACCTCTGAGCCATCGTGAAGGAGCTACACGTCGCGACAGTCCTAAACCTGAACCGATGGCATGATTGGGAGGCGGGGGGGGGGGGGGGGGGGGGGGGGGGGGGGGGGGGGGGGGGAGAGAGAGAGAGAGAGATTTAGCGTCGGGTCCATCTATCTGTTTTATTAAATTTCTGCCTACCAGACATATTTAACCTGATTGGAACAAACGGGAGATGATACGTCCCCTGATTCTTGTACCCCATAGGTCACGTCCTGAGAAAGCCTCGTTGCTGTCGGGACGTTAAGCAATGTACAATCAAATCATTGTACCCCATAGGTGTGTATTCAACCCGCAGAGCAGGAGATGAATCGACAAAGTGGTTCAAGGGTTGTGCCAGATCAGCTTGGCGCTTTCAGGCGCCAAGCTGATCTGGCACTGTCCTTGAACTATCGGTTATGTGCATTCCCGGCCTTCTCACCGCTCAAAGACATGCACGAAAACTAGAGCTTGGATCATTGTTAAGTTCTGGAAGAGAGTTGTGGGGTGTGTTGTTTTTTCTTGTCTGTTTTTTTGTTTTTGTTTTTCAGATAGACGGCGTAAAAACTGCTTAACCCGTTCAGTGCCAAGATAATTTGAACACCACCCAACTGCAAGAGGCATAGATCCTCATGAGCCCCCGCAGTGGCGGGGGCTCATGAGGATCTATGCCTCTTGCTGACATCACGTTGAATCACTCCCGTTCCTGGGACGTCTTGGGTTTGGGGTCGTTGATTTCATATTGCAGATTGCAGGAACACATTCTGCGGCCGCTGGCACTGAACCGGTTACAGTTTTGGCGGTACAAGTAAACCCAGTCTTTTCCAGGAACGACTACACAGTCTAAAAATGGGCAGACGACATAAGATGGTCTGTCAGCAATCGACGGTATTGTTGGGGCGGACCTGTCCCCATCAGTGTTACCTAATATGCATGCAGTGACAGCCATGTTACGAATCCGGCTAAAAGCTGACGTTGTGTGCATGCATGTGCACTGTCAGTATGGTGAGGGTGCATTTCATTGCACATTCACCCTCCCTCTCCCCCCTCTCTCTCCTCTCTCTCTCTCTCTCTCTCTCTCTCTCTCTCTCTCTCTCTCTCTCTCTCTCTCTCTCTCTCTCTCTCTCTCTCTCTTATTATTATCTTTTTTTAAATTTAATTGTATTTGTCTTGTTGCCTTTTCTGATGTTATATTTAAAATGTTATTAAGGACAGACATGTAGAAAGGCCTGCGTGCCTACTGTCTTCATCCTTACAAAAATACAGTTTTAGTTCAGTTCAGTTCGCCCTCCCTCTCTCCCCCCCTCTCTCTCTCTCTTCTCTCTCTCTCTCACGCTCTGTGAGAGCGTGTGTATTTGTGTGTGTGTGTGTGTGTGTGTGTGTGTGTGTGTGTGTGTGTGTGTGTGTGTGTGTGTGTGTGTGTGTGTGTGTGTGTGTGTGTTTGGGTATGCGTAAAGTGTTCGCGTGCGATAATGCGCGTGTGTGGTGTGTTCGGTGCGTGCTTGTCTGAGTGCGTGTGCGTGTGTGGGTGCGTGTGCGTGAGTGCATGTGTGTGCGTGCGTACGTGCGCGAGCGCATGCATGCGTTAGTGAGTGTGTGTATGTGTGTGCTTGCATTGTTTCAGCGTGTACATGTCTATATCATTTGTGCAATAGACGTAGAAACGGCAAGTTTGAAAACTGGTCCTGTAACCAGTAACTTATACTGTTGGAAAATAAAGGTTCATTGTTCATTGTTCTCCTTCTCTCTCTCTCTCTCCCTATTTCTATCTTTCATCTCTCTCTCTCTCTCTCTCTCTCTCTCTCTCTCTCTCTCTCTCTCTCTCTCTCTCTCTCTCTCTCTCTCTCTCTCTCTCTCTCTCTCTCTCTCTCTCTCTCAAGTATTGTTATCCGGTATCTAATATCTCGCGGAAGTAAATTGCAGTATAGTTGGGTTTTTTTTTTTTTTTTTTATTTCTTCCTACTCGATGTATCGTTACTAAAAATTCTCAGTTACAACGTTCTGGTGGTCAACTTTTGCTGGCGTTACGTCGAAACCCACGCCGCTTTTCATGTAACACATTCTGCCCTAGGGCCGAAATCTCCACATTACATTTTGAACTTGCCCTCTGAAGGACTGTATTATACTTTTCTAGAGACAGATCGAGCAGGATAGTTCGGGACATGCACGTTTCTAGAGACAGACCGAGCATGCAGGTCATGCACGTTTCTAGAGACAGACCGAGCATGCAGGTCATGCACGTTTCTAGAGACAGATCGAGCATGATAGTTCAAGACATGCACGAAAACTAGAGCTTGGGTCATTGTTCAATCAGTTCTGGAAGAGAGTCGTGGGGTGGGTTGTTTTCTTGTCTGTCTGTCTTTCAGAAAAAGTGTTTAACCCGCTCAGTGCCAAGATAATGTGAACACCACCCAACTGCAAGAGGCATAGATTCTCATGAGCCCCCGCAGTTGCGGGGGCTCATGAGGATCTGTGCCTCTTGCTGACACCACGTTGATCCCATGGGCGCCAAGCTATTCTGGCACCACCCTTGGACTATCATTGTCACGTAACGGATGTGACATGTTGTTTCATTTTTTCGCCAAGTCGTTTTTTTGTTAATAAATGTAGATCGCCGAATTCTGTAAATAGCCTTAGTTTAGGGAAGTTAATAAATGTAGTGTGAGCGTAATCGTAAAGCCCGTGCAGCAAGCTTAACAGTGAGCGAGTACAGCGGTTGCACGCTTTAGCCAAGTAGCTTTAACCGAACAGTGTTCAGAAGTAAAGTTAAACTGCAAGGTAGCAGAAGGATATTACAGTCAGTCAGTCGAGTTAGCTAGCGCAGCGAGAGTCTGGGTCAGGGTGCGGCCTCGTTTGGAGCCCTTGACAAGCTGTGTGAGGGTTGTTTTACCCTCCCTGCAAGACCACGACCAGTGTTCCTGGGTGTGGGTGTCCGAGAGACTTGTGACCACGGCTGCTACTCACCAGAAGACCCCTCCGGTTCGTCTTCGTCTTGTTTGTCTCGTCCTGCCGGAGGACTCACCAGTGACAGGTATTTATTCATGCCATTTTCCTCAGTTAGCTGCTGTGCTCTCGGGGGTGTGAATGTGTATATAGGTTCGGAAGGGTATGTTCGTCTAGTTTTTTAGTGATGTTTTAATCGAGTCTTTAATCATGTTTTTTAGGTTGGGTTGTAATGTGGTGGGTGTCGGATTTAGTTGTTTATATTCGGCTGTCGCCGAGTGAGTATATTTAAAGGGCCATGTTGTAAAACGAATTAAAGTGGGTATCCTTTCAAATATATTTGTATTAAGTCCTAGATGTAATGTAATAAGATTGTCACGTGGGGTGGTTGCTGGTGATTATTTCATATCTTTGTATGTACATCGGGATATTTTGATAATGTTGGTTTTAGCAGTGGCAATGTTATTATACAAAAGTGGTTGTGCTAGCTTAATGTTAGTGTAATGGAATAGTGCAGACCTGGTGAATGTTGAATGTACATAGGAAGCTTTCATATCCATGATTGTATATTTAATATGGCCAAGGCGGGTATTAGGGTGAGACGAGACACAACTCACGTGGTTTGTGAGTAGGTGCGTGTCAAATAGGCCAGAATTAACTGTGTTGGCACTTTGACAATGCGCCCTTTTCCAGTGCACTGGCTTCGAAGATTGGCTTCGATCATTGGCTTCGAAGATTTCGTCCTTCGATCTCTTCATCTTCCATGACCAACGGTGACGCATCATCGGGAGTCGGAACGCCTTCGCTAGCCGGTCCTGTTGGACAAGTACGTTGGGCTACAGCGGGTTGATTCTACGTTCTGCGCGTCGGTCACAGGCGTGCGTGGGCAAGCGCGGCTACGGTGCTCTGTGGTGCAGGGGTAGTACTCGTACGTTATGAGCCACCCTGTCTAGTGTGGGACAGAGGACACGGTACAGAGACAAAGTTACCCGCCTTGTATAGCCGTTGGCCATATTAGTCATTTTCACCTATTAGTCATTTTCACCTGTTAGTCATTTTCGTCTGTTAGTCATTTTCACCTGTTAGTCATTTTCACTTGTTAGTCATTTTTTTATATGTTAATCTTTTTTAAGTGTTAATACGTTATGAGTGCGTGTGTGGGTATGTGTGAGTGTGTGGGGCGTTAGGGGGTTGGGGTGGGGGTTAGAGTAAGAGTAGGTAATAAAGGATTTGTTTGTTGTTTATCGCTGGCGTTGTGTTATTTATTTAGAGTGGGTGGGTTTTCTCGAGTGTCTGCACTCATATTGTCCACGGCGCCCTGACTCCGTCAGGCGTGTCGTGACATATTTGGTGGCAGCGGTGGGATAAGGATTAGGGGGAGGTAACGGATTAGGTAGATTAGGGTATTTTTGTGCGCCAGTGACCGTTTGTTCGTGTTGTGGTACGAGTAAGATTTAGCGGGCGGTTGGCGGGAGTGGGTGCGTATTGCGCCAGGGGCCACGGCCAGAGAGTGCAGTGCGCATAAACGAGGGGTGGCATGAGTGGTTGCCTCTCATTACTCAGGTACCGAGTGGTGAGGACCCTTCGGCTCTTGTCACTGTCTAGCCCTTATTCGTTGTTTGTATTCTGTGTGTTTATTTGTTTTATTTTTTCTTTGACAGGGGTCCTGCTGGGGAGCAGTTGTCGTCGCTGCCTCCGGGACACCCACATCAGGATGCCCCCTAAACGGGAGACCAGGGCCACCCGTGCCACGTCGGGGCACGACCCTGAGTCCGAGGGTGGTGGTGCAGGGGATGAGGGTCCAGGAGACAGAGGAGCCACTTTGGCCACTCCTTCTCGGAAGGAAACGGTGGTGAGTACCCTTACCCGTACTCTCACTGCAGCAGGACTGACACCCAGTAGGGATCAGGAAAGTAAAGAGGGGTTAGGGGTGATAGTAAACCCATATGAGCAGTATAAAGTAATAGGAGAGGGCCTAGGACTTAGTGGGGGAGCTCTAACCCAGTTCGTCCTGTCCGAAGTTAGGAGAGAGGAAGAAAAACGGGAACGTGACCTAGAGCGTAGGGCGTTAGAGAGGCGGTTCCAGATGGACCGTGAGGCGGCTGAGCGGGCTAGGCGGGATGACTTAGCATTGACCGAACGTAAGCTAGCTGCCGCGGAACAAGCACGGAAAGAAGAGCTCGTCGCGGCCGAAACGCGGCTTAGATTACAGTTAGCAGCAGCGGAAAAGAAGTCAGTTACGGAGTCTAGTCAGCATTACTCGCTCAAGATGCGTCCGTTAGAGGATAAGGAAGATGTGGAATCTTACCTTCAGCTCTTTGAGAGAGTAGCCGAAACCCAGGGGTGGCCGAAAGAGGTATGGGGGATCAGGTTAGCACCTCTATTGCAGGGGGAGGCCCGTGATGCATACCTTAGGCTGACGGTAGAGCAAGGGAAAGATTTTGAGGTGGTGAGGGAGACCTTACTGAGAAGATTCAGGCGTGACGCTGAATATTACAGACGCCAGTTTCGCGAAGCTAAAAAGGAGAGTCTCGAAACGTTTCCCCAGTTGTTCGTTGGGTTAAAGACCTCAGTCAAGCGTTGGTTCACTTTAGCCCATAAGAACATAGAGGACGTAGAACAAGTGCTAGACGTGTTTTTGTCTGAGCAACTTTATGCTATTATGAATGCAGACCTTGAAATGTTCGTTAGGGAAAAACGTCCTAGGAATGGTGAAGAGGCCGCGGAGCTAGCGCAGCTCCATATCGACACCAAACGGGCAGTCTCGCGTCCATTGGGTGGGGGGCCGATTCGTCCGCCGTTCAAGAAGGACAAAGGGTCGAATAAACCCCCTGAGACCAAAGCAGAACATAGGACAGAACCAGCTAGTTCAGGCAGGGGGACTGGTGAACGGCTGTGTTTTAAGTGTAACAAACCAGGGCACTTAGCAAGGAACTGTCAGAGTAAGGCGTCAGTTAACCAAGTCACCATTGCTCCTGAGACAGTAGCCGTAATGACAGAGCCCGTGACCGTAGGGATGTGGACGGTCCGGCCCTACGACCCGTGGTCCGTGGAGTAAGGGATTAGCCAAGGGAAAGGAAGTTCGTATCATGCGTGATACCGGCGCGGATATGAGTGCGATCGCCGCCAAGTGGATAGAACCCAGGGATTTTACAGGTCGGTTCATAGACGTCAATCCCGTTGACCATACTAAGTCCGATAAGTATCCGACTGCATGGGTTGAAATCGATTCCCCATTCGTGCGAGGGACGATCGAACTTATCGTAATGGAGCGCATGGGACCAGACGTAATCCTAGGAAACTGGGTGACTTTTTCAGATGGGAAACGTGACTACGTATCCATCGTATCCATCGATGCCGGTGAGTGTGCTATGGCAGCGGCGGTCCAAACTCGAGCTCAGGTTCAGAGGGAGAAGGAGGGAGAGAGCGCGCTTAAAGTCGTTAAGCAGGCCGATCTCAATGTGACTCCTGCCCAACTGATAGAGTGGCAGAACCAGGACGAAACTCTAGCTCGCGCTAGGAAGTTGGCCGAAGAGGGCCGAGCAATTCCGTCAGGGAAAAGTCTGATAGAATTTTGCAGGAGGAAGGGAATTCTGTATCGGGTTTATAGCAAAGGAGGCAGCCAATCGTCCCAGTTAGTCGTCCCGAAGCCTTTGAGGGAGACTGTAATGCGTTTAGCGCATGACCCACCGATGGGAGGGCATTTGGGAGGCAAGAGAACCCGGGAACGCATTTGGGGTACTTTCTATTGGCCGGGGCTGTGTGCTCAAGTTCGCAGGTACTGTGAGTCATGCGAACAATGTCAGAAAGTAGTACCAAGAGGGAGAGTACCGCGGGTTCCTATGCAACAGCTTCCGCTAGTAGAAGAACCATTTCAGAGAGTAGCGGTAGACATTGTGGGGCCTATTGCTCCAGCTTCCGACAGAGGAAACCGGTTCATTCTCGTGACCGTCGATTACGCCACTCGATACCCCGAGGCAGTACCTTTAAAGGGGATCGAAGCAGAAAGGGTCGCTGAGGCATTGTTAGAAATCTGGTCTAGGGTGGGAATTCCGAGGGAGGTACTCACCGACCAAGGGTCCCAATTCACTTCACAAGTGATGTCTGAAGTCAACCGTTTGCTGTGCATACAAGGCAAGTGTACTACTCCTTACCATCCGCAGGCAAATGGCCTAGTAGAACGTTTCAACGGTACCTTGGTGTCCATGTTGAAGAAGTTAGCTAGCGAGCAACCTCGATGTTGGGACAGATACATTCCCTCATTGCTGTTTGCATACAGGGAGGTTCCTCAGGAATCGACGGGGTTCGCGCCGTTCGAGTTATTGTACGGCAAGACTGTAAGGGGGCCCATGTCAGTTCTACGGGATCTGTGGACGAAAGAGCAGATGGGAGAAGAGGTGAGAGATGCAAGCCAGTACGTAGTAGATTTACGGAATCGCATTGAAGAGACTTGCAGGTTAGCGCAACAGAATTTGAAGCTAGCTTCGAAAAAGCAGAAACAGCACTTTGACCGCAGAGCCAAACCACGCAGTCTTAGTGCAGGAGACAAGGTTTTGTTGTTACTTCCAGTTAAACACAACAAGCTGGAGATGGCTTGGCAGGGACCATTCGAAGTTCTAGAGAGAGTCGGAGAGTGTGACTACAGGGTACGGGTGGGCAGTAAAAATAAGCTGTACCATGCAAATCTGTTGAAAAAGTTCCAAGAACGAGTGTCAGTAGCTACAGTAGTGATAGATGAGGACGAAGATGAGGGGGGAGAGGCATTCGTGGTGGTAAAGGAAGTACCTACCATTCCTTTAGTAGCGTCTGAAGGACCCTCTGACATCCATCTTGATCCTAACTGTCCAGAGATCCATTCTAGTATAGAAGCTCTGACTGTCCAGTTTAAGGATATTTTGACAGATTATCCGTTGAGGACGACACTAGACTCATGTGAAATCCATTTGACTGATGAAGTGCCGGTGAGAACGAAGCAATATCCTCTACCTCATTCTCAACTAGAGGTAGTCAAAGCCGAAGTGGATGCTATGCTAGAGATGGGAGTAATCGAGAGAGCCAATTCCCCATACAACTCACCGATCGTCTTGGTGAAGAAGAAAGATGGCACTGTTAGGTTTTGTGTGGATTTTAGGAAACTGAATCAAAAGGTCGTGTTCGATGCTGAACCAATGCCTGACGTAGAGTACCTATTTTCCTTACTGTCCAAGGCTAAGTACTTGAGTAAGTTAGACCTAGCTAAAGGCTACTGGCAGGTACCCATGTTAGAGAGCGACAAACCGAAAACTGCCTTCACCACACCGGCAGGGCAATTTCAGTGGAAGGTAATGTCTTTCGGGTTAAAGACGGCAGGGGCAATCTTTTCCCGAATGATGAGGAGGTTACTAGAACCTTTGCGTTTGACGGAAGTTAGCAATTTCATGGACGATGTCATGATTGCTTCCTCCACTAAAGAACGTCACTTACAGTGTATTGCCCAGCTCTTTGGTAGGCTAAGAGAGGTCCAGTTGGCGGCCAGACCTACAAAGTGTTACTTGGGGTTCAAGCAGTTGGAATATCTGGGGCATACAGTGGGTAACGGTCAGATAAAACCAGAGGGAGACAAGATGCAGCGGATAAAAGACGCGCCGCGACCACAAACAAAGAAACAAGTCAGATCGTTTCTTGGGTTGGCAAATTATTACCGCCGGTTCGTTCCTAACTTTGCGGCCATAGCAGCCCCACTAACCGACCTGACCAAGGGAGGGAAAACTGGACAGATCGGTTGGAACGATGCATGTGAGACAGCATTTGAGACGCTGAAGGCGCGACTGTGTTCAGGTCCTGTGTGCTCATTGCCAAACTTCGATCGTCTCTTCGTGTTGCAGACAGATGCGTCCGAAGGGGGGGTAGGAGCCGTATTATGTCAGGACCATGGTAGCGGTTTACAGCCTGTTGCATGCGCGAGCAAGAAACTGTCCAAAGCAGAACGTAACTACTCCACCATCGAAAAGGAGTGTCTTGCAATCGTGTGGGGAATTCAAAAATTCCGTCAGTATCTGTATGGTAGGACATTCGTCGTACAGACCGACCATAGACCATTGCAGTACTTGCAACAAGCTAAATCCACAAACAGTCGACTGATGAGGTGGGCTTTGCAGTTGCAGCCATTTTCCATTAGAGTAGAAAGCATAGCCGGTAAAGTAAATGTTCCTGCTGACTTTTTGAGTAGAACAGGATGGTAGAAACCGTAAATGTGGAAGCAGTAATGGGACAGTCATATAGTAATCAAACCCGGGTGTTTGATCTGGGAGGGGGTATGTCACGTAACGGATGTGACATGTTGTTTCATTTTTTCGCCAAGTCGTTTTTTTGTTAATAAATGTAGATCGCCGAATTCTGTAAATAGCCTTAGTTTAGGGAAGTTAATAAATGTAGTGTGAGCGTAATCGTAAAGCCCGTGCAGCAAGCTTAACAGTGAGCGAGTACAGCGGTTGCACGCTTTAGCCAAGTAGCTTTAACCGAAGTGTTCAGAAGTAAAGTTAAACTGCAAGGTAGCTGAAGGATATTACAGTCAGTCGAGTTAGCTAGCGCAGCGAGAGTCTGGGTCAGGGTGCGGCCTCGTTTGGAGCCCTTGACAAGCTGTGTGAGGGTTGTTTTACCCTCCCTGCAAGACCACGACCAGTGTTCCTGGGTGTGGGTGTCCGAGAGACTTGTGACCACGGCTGCTACTCACCAGAAGACCCCTCCGGTTCGTCTTCGTCTTGTTTGTCTCGTCCTGCCGGAGGACTCACCAGTGACAGGTATTTATTCATGCCATTTTCCTCAGTTAGCTGCTGTGCTCTCGGGTGTGAATGTGTATATAGGTTCGGAAGGGTATGTTCGTCTAGTTTTTTAGTGATGTTTTAATCGAGTCTTTAATCATGTTTTTTAGGTTGGGTTGTAATGTGGTGGGTGTCGGATTTAGTTGTTTATATTCGGCTGTCGCCGAGTGAGTATATTTAAAGGGCCATGTTGTAAAACGAATTAAAGTGGGTATCCTTTCAAATATATTTGTATTAAGTCCTAGATGTAATGTAATAAGATTGTCACGTGGGGTGGTTGCTGGTGATTATTTCATATCTTTGTATGTACATGTGGATATTTTGATAATGTTGGTTTTAGCAGTGGCAATGTTATTATACAAAAGTGGTTGTGCTAGCTTAATGTTAGTGTAATGGAATAGTGCAGACCTGGTGAATGTTGAATGTACATAGGACGCTTTCATATCCATGATTGTATATTTAATATGGCCAAGGCGGATATTAGGGTGAGACGAGACACAACTCACGTGGTTTGTGAGTAGGTGCGTGTCAAATAGGCCAGAATTAACTGTGTTGGCACTTTGACTGACAATGCGCCCTTTTCCAGTGCACTGGCTTCGAAGATTGGCTTCGAAGATTGGCTTCGAAGATTGGCTTCGATCATTGGCTTCGAAGATTTCGTCCTTCGATCTCTTCATCTTCCATGACCAACGGTGACGCATCATCGGGAGTCGGAACGCCTTCGCTAGCCGGTCCTGTTGGACAAGTACGTTGGGCTACAGCGGGTTGATTCTACGTTCTGCGCGTCGGTCACAGGCGTGCGTGGGCAAGCGCGGCTACGGTGCTCTGTGGTGCAGGGGTAGTACTCGTACGTTATGAGCCACCCTGTCTAGTGTGGGACAGAGGACACGGTACAGAGACAAAGTTACCCGCCTTGTATAGCCGTTGGCCATATTAGTCATTTTCACCTATTAGTCATTTTCACCTGTTAGTCATTTTCGTCTGTTAGTCATTTTCACCTGTTAGTCATTTTCACTTGTTAGTCATTTTTTTATATGTTAATCTTTTTTAAGTGTTAATACGTTATGAGTGCATGTGTGGGTATGTGTGAGTGTGTGGGGCGTTAGGGGGTTGGGGTGGGGGTTAGAGTAAGAGTAGGTAATAAAGGATTTGTTTGTTGTTTATCGCTGGCGTTGTGTTATTTATTTAGAGTGGGTGGGTTTTCTCGAGTGTCTGCACTCATATTGTCCACGGCGCCCTGACTCCGTCAGGCGTGTCGTGACAATCATGCTCGTTACATGTCTTGCTGTGGTGTATGGGAGGCTGAATGAGTTGATTAACAGGAAAAGGCGTAGGTCATTTTAGTACCAGCTTCGGTCAAAATAAAACCGTAAGGCACCATCACGCATAAATCCGAAGGTACATTTCAGCACCGATTGGCTTTGTTATGCCTTGTCGACACACCTAATGACCGTTAACAGCAGTTTTGGACACGCAGCAAAAGCACACGCGTACTCTCACTTATTAATTCTTTGCTGCCGTTAGCGTGTCAATCTATTCTTAGCTGTTTCTCGTACCGAAAGCGTTGTATTTCTAGAATGGAGTGGAGTCATTGCCAGGTTAACTTGATAGAATACCAAAGACGACGTGTGCTGAACTGGATTGTCCTGTGTCTAAATGAACCATAACTAGACCTGTGTGCAGCGTTTCGTAACCATCCGTTACATAAGTGTATCTTTGAACAGTTACGGCGGTAGTGGGCCTTTAACAACTGATTCAACTCACCTTACATGTGACATCGGATCTTCTGCATATGGCGTCACTATGCCGCCCGCTAACAGTGTGTGCATGTACCCGGAGGTGTATGAAACGCACAACAACAACAAAAAATAACTGACACATACAGATTACGGGGAAACAGAGAAGGTCAAGGTGATACTACTGTGATTGCTATGTCAGCAGGCGACACGCTAGGCTCAAAGGAGAAGGGTCGTTTGCTGTATTTTCGAAGTGTGTTTGTTTTGCTTGTTTGTTTAATAATAATAATAATAATAATAATAATAATAATAATAATAATAATAATAATAATAATAATAATAATAATAATAAAGGAGATTTGTTAAGCGCTTATTCTAAAAGTAGCTCTAAGAGCTGATGCAATGAAAAGGCTAACAACTAACACGCACACACACACACAACATACGCACGCACACACGCACGCACACACACACACACACACACACACACACACACACACACACACACACACACACACACACACACACATGACCATGGTGATGTTCGTGTGTAGGTTGCTGTGCGCCTGGACAGCAACAAAGATTCTTCCTTCGTTCGTTCGTTCATTCATCAGTTTGTTCGTTCGTTCGTTCGTTCGTACGTACGTACGTTGGATTGTTTGTTGGTTTGTGCGTTGCTGTACGTCGGGACAGCAACATAGACTTACTCAGGACGTGCCTGCGCCGAGAGTGAAAAAAAGAACGGACCCTTGAATTATCATGGTAAATCCATCTCCTTCTGTATATAGGGTAGGGTGTTGACGCTGAAAGAGTTAACCAGCAAAGCCCAAGTTAACCCTTTGACTGACGCTAGCGATCTTGGTCGCGACGATTCCTGCAGGAATAACAACATCCTGACGTCCTACAGGAATAACACATCCTGACGTCCTGCAAGAATAACAACATCCTGACGTCCTCCAGGAATAACACATCCTGACGTCCTGCAGGAATAACAACATCCTGATGTCCTGCAGGAATAACACATCCTGACGTACTGCAGGAATAACAACATCCTGTCATCCTGCAGGAATAACAACATCCTGACGTCCTGCATGAATAACAACATCCTGACGTCCTGCAGGAATAACAACACCCTGACGTCCTGCAGGAATAACACATCCTGACGTCCTTCAGGAATAACAACATCCTGTCGTCCTGCAGGAATAACAACATCCTGACGTCCTTCATGAATAACAACATCCTGAGGTCCTGCATGAATAACAACATCCTGACGTCCTGCAGGAATAACAACACCCTGACATCCTGCAGGAATAACAACATCCTGTCGTCCTGCAGGAATAACAACATCCTGACGTCCTGCAGGAATAACACATCCTGACGTCCTGCAGGAATGACAATATCCTGTTGTCCTGCAGGAATAACAACATCCTGACGTCCTGCAAGAATAACAACATCCTGACGTCCTGCATGAATAACAACATCCTGACGTCCTGCAGGAATAACAACACCCTGACGTCCTACAGGAATAACAACATTTTGACGTCCTGCAGGAATAACAATATTCTGACGTCCTGCAGGAATAACAACACCCTGACGTCCTGCAGGAATAACAACATTCTGACGTCCTGCAGGAGTAACAACATTCTGACGTCCTGCAGGAATAACAACACCCTGACGTCCTGCACGAATAACAACATCCTGACGTCCTGCAGGAATAACAACATTTTGATGTCCTGCAGGAATAACAACACCCTGACGTCCTGCAGGAATAACAACATCCTGACGTCCTGCAGGAATAACAACACCCTGACATCCTGCAGGAATAACAACACCCTGACGTCCTGCAGGAATAACAACACCCTGACGTCCTGCAGGAATAACAACATCCTGACGTCCTGCAGGAATAACAACACCCTGATGTCCTGCAGGAATAACAATATCCTGACGTCCTGCAGGAATAACAACATTCTGACGTCCTGCAGGAATAACAACATCCTGACGTCCTGCAGGAATAACAACACCCTGACGTCCTGCAGGAATAACAACATCCTGACGTCCTGCAGGAATAACAACATCCTGACGTCCTGCAGGAATCATCGCGACTAAAACCGCTGCCGACAGCCAAAGGGTTAATTAGGACATGATAGAGAGGCTGCAGTTTTATAGGCATGATCAGTGTGTACGGACGCCCCAACATTAGCATGACCGCCACTAACGCCACCCCTACGCCCCTCTCTCTTGCTCGGACGTTGTCCCTACTCGTCGATGTGTGTGTGCGTGGGGGGGGGGGGGGGAATGGACGACCAGCAAAATAAGCCTCTCTACACCATCTTCACACACACACACACACACACACACACACACACACACACACACACACACACACACACACACCACATGACCGACACACACCTGTCACTCTCAATTCGAACCACCCCCCCCCCCCCCCCCCACCCACTGTTAGGACACTTTCCTCACGACAAGCTTCTGGTTTGGCAAAGCCAGCTACTTCGCATTCTCCCCCCCCCCCCTCACACACACACACACACACACACACACACACACACACACACACACACACCTCCCACTCACACACGCACGACACACGAACATACACACACGCACGCACGCACTCCCCTACTAGTTTGATTTTCAGACCAGTGGAAAGGCGTGCTGTTTTCAGTGACCTGTGTTGCTAACAACTTTGACCCCTTAAGTGCGATCAATCTGCAAGAGGCGTGGATCCTCATGAGCCCCCGCAGTTGCGGGGGAGGGGGCTGTGACGGGGAGGGGGGGGGGGGCTTGTGAGGATCTATGCCTCTTGCTGACACCACTTTGTATCGATTTCATTTTGGTTGTTTGTTTGTTTGTTTGTGTTTGTTTGTTTGTTTGTTTGTTTGTTTAAGGGGGGGATCTTTGATGTTGAACTGACAATTATTTCAGAAGTTTACATAATCCACGTCCACTCGCAGAGACGGGTTAACTCATGCTACCCCAGAAACACACCACAGCAAGATAAGGATCGACCATGATAGTTCAAGGGTGATGCCAGAATAGCTTGGCGCCTATGGGCGCCAAGCTATTCTGGCATCACCTTTGAACTATCATGGTCGATCTGTGTCCTGCCCTAGAATGCAGTCTTCAGAGGACAGCGGCAAAATTGGGGGATTTCGGTGTCGGGGGAGGGTGAGTTCATGTCTGTGCAAGCAACCACCTGTGCATCTACTGTGTACGTCTTACCGCGGGCTGCATGCACGGGAGGGTTAGCCCATTTAACCCCACGGCCGCAAATAACAACTATCTACCATTCAGGAGATGGATCGACCATGATAATGCAAGGGCAGTGCCGGATTAGCTTGGCGCCGTCAGGCGCCAAGCTAACCCGGCACTACCCTTGCATTATCATGGTCGATCAGGCGCCAATGGAATCTAATAGTAATAATAATAATAATGTATATTTTTAAGGCGCCTATACTTTTGATAGAAAAGCTCTAGGCGCCGTACAAATGACATGCTAACATACACACACCTTGCATCCTACAGCACATATATATGCCCTGACATACACCCTCACGCAACGAGATATACAAGGAAAATAAACTTAGCAGAGTAAACATACTAACAAAAAATGCTCACACACACCCAAGATATACGTGTACCATACAACTAAAAAATCTGACGCCACCCTTGCATTATCACGGTCGATCCATCTCCTGCTGCAGTGCGTGCGGGCTAAAGGGGTTAAATATGGGGACACCGAAGAAAAGAAACCAACTTGGCCCGCAGTCACAGCCACTCAGCACGTCTGTCACAAGTTCCTACCTTTCCTAAACTCGTTTGTTTCGTTCACGAGCTCAGTGGCCGACAAAAACGGAGGTGTTTTAATCAATTTCAAGCACGCAACGCCATAATGGGAAGAGCTGTTTGAGGTATCACGTACAAATTCTCCTCAAGGAGCGAATGGGAATGTTGATACTCGAGTCGTCACGGCTGAGTGATTCGAACGGTTTGCGTCGTCTTGGGCAAGTGAGACAGACAGACGGCCCACTGTGAGGTAAGTGCGCGCTTTGTGTTTGGTTGTAGTCGCTGTTGTTGGTTTGAGGTTTTGTTTTGTTTGTTTGTTTCTTTGTCTTGTAGGGTTTGTGGGTTGGCTTGTTGTTTTTGTGGGGGTTTGTTTGTTTGTTGTTGTTAGTTTTGTTTGTTTGTTTTCGCGGGGAGAGGGGGGTGTTGTTTTTGTGGATTTTCTTCTTTTTTTTTTTTTTTTTTTTTTTTCTTTTTTTTTTTTTTTTTTTTTTTTTTTGGGGGGGGGGTTGGGGTTTGTTTGTTTGTTTGTTTGTTTGTTTTTTTGGGGGATTCTTTGTTTTTTATTGGCGGGGGGGGGGGGGGGGGGCGGGAGGGGGGTTGTTGTTTTTTTATTTTTTTTTTTAGGGGGGTGGGGGGTGTTGTCTTAAGGTTGTTTTTTGTTTTTATTCTCTTTTTATTCGGGGGGGGGGGGGGGGTGGTTGTTTTGTTTTGTTTGTTTGTTTGTTTTTGTTGGGGTTTTTTTTTTATTTTGAGGGGGGAGGGGTTGGAGAGTTGGGAGGGGTGCGGGAGATGGTTGGTTGTGTTTTTGCGAGTAAAAAACGCACCAGTAAGTTTTAATGTTTTATAACTCTGTGTGTGGGTGTGGGTAGTGCGGGTGGGGCACGTAAGTCGCGTGAATTTCATCGACCGTGTCAATATCAAGGGTAGCGCTTGATTACCTTGGCGCCTTCAGGCGCCAAGCTAATCAGATATCGTCTTGAGGTGTCATAGTCCACCCATCTCCTGTACTGACTCTGGAATGGAAAGTCATGAAGCATATTTTTGGCGTTTGCAGTTTATTGACTGCGGATGTGAAACGGCTGTGTGAATTGATATGTTTCCCACACATATGCAAAAATCAGTGGTGCGTGACATCGGCGGCTATGGATTGCTGAATCAAGATCAGGTGTCGAACCGACAGCGCGGGTTCATAGCCACCTCTCTCTCTCTCTCTCTCTCTCTCTCTCTCTCTCTCTCTCTCTCTCTCTCTCTCTCTCTCTCTCTCTCTCTCTCTCTCTCTCTCTCTCTCTCTCTCTCCATGCCTTGTGCGGCATTTCCCGGATAGTCTGCATTCTCTTCTAACATTTATGAACGCATGTAATATACCGCTGGCATTCCAGCAAGCCGCATCTTGTGACAGATTGCTTGTGATAGATTGCTGCAATGATAATTTTTCATGATATGCCGTTTGCAGCGTTTGTTAATGTCTTATATTGTTGTTTCATGACGAGCCCGAAAGGCAAATTTCTGTCGTGCCTGGACTCGAACAGACAATAAAGTTGTATTGTATTGTATTGTATTGTATTGTATTGTATTGTATTGTATTGTATTGTATTGTATGTAATATCCATGACCCCATGGACTCGGCTGGCCAGACGGGATGCCGTCGATAGACACAGCATTGGGCGCTCGCGCCGCGTGGCAGTGCTGTGGTTTCTTCCCGTCGACCCGCGCGCGCGGTGGTTGCGGGATCGCTATACAAGTCTAGTCACACTGAATATCTGGCTTATTCACAATTCCATGGCAGACTATAGCATCTAGCTGTGCGGCCGCTATCGCGTGTGTGTGCGGGTGTGTTTTACCTGTGTGTGTGCAAGTGTATGTGTGCACGCGCGCATCCCTACGTGCTTGCGCACGCGCGCGTGTGTGTGTGCCAGTGTGTGTGTACACGGAAGGGCTCAAATGGGTTACTGTCTTTACCATCCTTATGAAAACTGGGGGGGGGGGGGGGTGTTAAAATCTGGGTGACCAAGTCAGACACCCATTTTTTCTGAGGGTTGTTTCTGCATTGTCTTGGGGTAAAGATTCATAAAAAAATAAAAAGATCAGTTTTTCTCGTTTTGGCGTTAAAACATGCACTTTTGTGTTTAACAGACACGCCTGTAGTATGTTTGAAAACTTGTCCCTCCCAGCAACGTGTGTGTGTGTTGTGCGCACAGAACCCTGAAAATGAGCGTGTATGTATTACATCACCCTTCTCAGCTATAAATAACTTCATAGTTGATATGGTCAGGGGGGATATTTTGTTGTTTCAGGGAGTAAATTGTTTATGTTTCTACAAAATTAGGTTTGTTATTTGAGGGTGTGGTTGTTTTGTTAAAAAAAGTGTTGAGTTGTAATGTACTTCCGGGGTGATGTGGAGAAAGGTCATGTCTAGTTCGAAATTTGAGATTCATGTATACGTTCACCAGGGACTTAGCCTATACGTTTTCTACGTTTGTTTCCATGTCAGATGAAGAATATTTGATCTGAAACGTCGTTGTTTGTTTCTATTTTAAAGGGTTTTCCGCCACTATCTTCTGTTTTAGTTTGACTTAGCCTATAATTATATTCGTGCGCCGGTTGCTAAGAAGTGAAGTGATTGTATGAGTGCGCATTGTAAGAGAGGACGTTTAGACTTTGGGTGAGGCTGCTGTTGTCTTTTGTCCTGCCCGACCTTTTGGTTGAACCTGTTGCTTTATGTTGTAGGTTTGTCGATGTTATCAATGCCGCATCTCGTTTTGGATTGTATGCACAAATTGATTGAATGGAAATGACGTCACAGAGTCAGCGTCGTTTCATGCGTCGTCTGCTACAGTCAGTCGTTTAGTGCAGTTAAAAGAGTGCAGGCTTGGATGGGCCATTTTCTGATGTAATAGTAAAGTATTATTTGTGTGAATGCTGTCCGTTTGAAGGAAGGTTGATTGATTGTACATTGCTTAACGTCCCGACAGCAACAAGACTTTCTCAGGACGTGCCTGCACTGCTAGTGACAAAAACTCAACAGAATATTGAATGTATGTCGCCAGCCGGTCCAATACGTTAAATAAAACCTACGACATGGGGCCTAAATAAAGCTAAGACCATTTAGCAACACACATCGAATATCAAGAGCCACAGGCAGCGCAGACAGTAGGGAGAGTTTAAAAAAGGAAAATGCAGGTGAATGGACCAAGGGTAGACAGAAACACATGCCCCCGGAATATAGAGAAAAAACCCACCCTGTGGGGCTGACCAGGGTGCCCCTGGGAACTAAAACGTCCCCCAGGGCAGACCCGGTTGGGGGTGTTTGAAGGAAGGACTGGAAAGTCGAGTGTTGAGGGCAGACCGGTTGGGGGTGTTTCAGGGAAGGACTGGAAAGTCGAGTGTTGAGCGAAGAGAGAAGGCGAGGATGGGAAAAATATCCAGCACTATACGTTGGAATAGATGCATATCAGTTACGACACGCTTGTAAATTAAAACACTTTTAACCCACCCGGGTCTGCCCTGGGGGACTTTGGTGGGGTTAACTACTTTTTATTTCCCAAGGGCACCCTGGTCAGCCCCACAGGGTGGGTTTTTCTCTCTATTCTGGGGCATGTGTCTCTGTCGGCCCTTTGTCCATTCACCTGTATTTGCCTTTATAAAACTCTCCCTACTGTCCGCACTGCCTGTAGCTCTTGATATTGGATGTGTGTTGCTAAATGGTCTTAGCTTTGTGTAGGCCCCATGTGTTAGGTTTATTTAATGTATTTGACCGGCTGGCGACATACATTCAATGTTCTGTTTAGTTGTTGTTTTTTCACAAGCAGTGCAGGCACGTCCTGAGAAAGCCTTGTTGCTGTCGGGACGTTAAGTAATGTACAATAAAACACTTTTAACATTAAGAAAAGTTGAATTAAAAGAGGTTTTAAAACAGTTTTCATAAAACTTTTGCCCGACACGCTTCTAAAAACAACATTTTCTTAGTTTTAAACCTTGTACCGCGCCATAAACGCCGCGATTGCTTTTCAGTCTTAGCTGTCCTATAGTGTGGAATGTGGGACTTTGCCAACTGGATCCATCTGGTGCACTCCAAATGAGTATTTGTGAGTGGTTCGACGTGCAACTCAGTGTGCGCCTCTGAAATGATCTACTAATGAAAATCTTTCATTCATAAGAGCGCATTGAGCAGCTCTATAAACCAAAAGTGATGACCCCCTCTCCCCCCCCCCCCACCACACACACACACTTCTCCCCCCCCCCTCCCCCAACCCCCTTACAACCCCACTCAAACAATCATAATAGTAAAATCAACCAAAGGTATCTTTAGTGAGGTATTTTCACTGTAATCCCAGTTTTGTGTGAGAGGCACCCACTTTTTGGGTAAAAACCCATTTTTTTTTTCCATCCAGTGGCTCTGTTTCTAGAAAATGTCTATTTTATTTTAAGTTGTAGAGCTCAGTTATAAGGTGAGTTCTAAACATTCGCATCAACTCCAGAGCCCTAGAATAAATAGAAATATGGGAACCCATTTTCACATAAAATGGTAGGTAACCCACTCTGAGGGTTTTGTGTTCATGTGTGTGTGTGTGTGTGTGTGTGTGTGTGTGTGTGTGTGTGTGTGTGTGTATGCCTGTTTATGTTTCAGTGTTGGAGTGAGCCGTGTTGATTTTTATGATGAGAACAATAGCGGTTTTATGTACAAAATCCTTTATACTTTTTATATTTGCTGTTGTATAGTTTTAAGTGATAGAATGTATGTGTAGATGATATACTGATGTGTGTGTGTGTGTGTGTGTGTGTGTGTGTGTGTGTGTTGTGTGTGTGTTGTGTGTGTGTGTGTGTGTGTGTGCGTGCGTGTGTGTGTGTGTGTGTGTGTGTGTGTGTGTGTGTGTGTGTGTGTGTGTGTGTGTGTGTGTGTGTGTGTGTGTCTGTGTGTGTGTGTGGAGGGTTGTGCAGGCTTGGCGTGGCGCCTGTAGCCTTGCTACAAGCTAATCTGGCACAAGCCTGTGCACGCGGCAATTGCACACCGGCGCGCGTGTATGTGTGTGTGTAAGAGAGTGATTTGATGTACGTTATTTTGTTTTGTAGTGTGTAGCAAGGACAAGAATGAAAACAGGTCTGCGCACCTATTCTTTTATCCTTGGAAAATAAAGTTTCATTCATTCATTCATTCATTCTCTCTCTCTCTCTCTCTCTCTCTCTCTCTCTCTCTCTCTCTCTCTCTCTCTCTCTCTCTCTCTCTCTCTCTCTCTCTCTCTCTCTCTCTCTCTCTCTCTCTCTCTCTCTCTCTCTCTCTCTCTCTCTCTCTTGAAGAGGCTTAACTCCCTGCATCGGAGAGCAGCGAAACATATCCTGCCTGATTCAGCCCTAACAACTGATGACAGACTTGAAAAACGGAAAATGCTACCTCTTAGCAAGCATCACCTCTTAAACAAGGGTGTGGTTATGTATAAAATCTGGAATGAGATTCACCCAGAATATCTTTGTAAGCTCTTTACCAAGGCAAGTTCAGGTTATTCTACTTCAAGACGAAACTTTATTACACCTCGCCCCAGGATAGATCTCTTTAAAACCAGTGTATCTTTCTCAGGCGCATCTTTCTGGAACACACTGCCAACATGTATAACACACGCTAGCTCCCTCTCCTCTTTCAAGGAATGCCTCCTCAAGTACTTGTCTGCTGATACATAATCTACCACAAGTATTCGTATCAAACATGTGCTTATCGTATAATCAGTGCATGCTGCCGTATGGTTTGTGCATACTAATGAATAATCGCCTAATTACATAATTCAACTTTCTATTATAATCCAAATAATTTTTGCTGTCTGAAGTGAATTTTCACTATGATCCAAATGATTTGCTTCGTATATAGGTCAAGTTATCATTAGCGCGTGTTTGTGTGTGCGCGCGAGCGTGTATGTGTCAGTGTGCGCGCGTTGCGTGTACTTTCTATTTTTCGTTTGTTTTTTGTATGACCGAATGAATGAATGAATTTTGTTTAATGTCTCTTCATGTTTAATGTTTCCTAATTTTTCTTTGTGTAATTTGGTACTATTAGTATTACAATTATTATCCTGTGTTTGTAGAGTAGCAACGGCAAGTATGAAAAATGGCACACGTGCTAATTACTTTATCCGTTGAGAAATAAAGTTTCATTTCATTTCATCTCTCTCTCTCTCTCTCTCTCTCTCTCTCTCTCTCTCTCTCTCTCTCTCTCTCTCTCTCTCTCTCTCTCTCTCTCTCTCTCTCTCTCTCTCTCTCTCTCTCTCTCTCTCTCTCGGCAGGTTTGTAAAATGGCTGTGTCGATGACGATGTCAATGCCTAAACCGTTGTAAAATAAAGTTTCATTGATTCATTGATTCATTGATTCTCTCTCTCTCTCTCTCTCTCTCTCTCTCTCTCTCTCTCTCTCTCTCTCTCTCTCTCTCTCTCTCTCTCTCTCTCTCTCTCTCCGTCTCACACACACAAATTGTTATTTAACCCCTTCACTACCAAGGAAACTGAACAGAGTCCAACTGCAAGAGGCATAGATCCTCATGAGCACGCTCTCACGCGCGCAAACACACACACACCTTGACACACACACCTACACACACAGTGACACACACGCACACACGCGCGCACACATACAGTGGCACACACACAGACAAGCACATACAAACAGTCTGGTGATATGCACACAAGCACGCGCACACACACACACACACACACACACACACACGCACACACACACACACACGCACACACACACACACACACACACACACACACATACACACACACGCACACACACTGTGGAATGTTTACCCAAACCTTCCCGGCAAATACAACCCTAAGCAGCAGTGCATAGTTTTACATCTGTTCAAGACTCATGCACTCGACTTATGAAACTCTTATATACTTTTTGCTCACCGCCGGGATTGACGTCTCATCAGTAACTGTAGATGTCTCATCCGTGTAACCTTTTCGGACGTCCATTACCACTGAACGCACGCTTTTGTACAACAATCCGCCCACAGGCCTGTCAGTCCTTGAGGCGATTTAATTCACCTCTAGAACGTCGTTAGTTTTCCTTGTAGTATACTTTTTCCGGTGTCAGGCAGGGATGTTTGCTGTCTCCGTTCCTCTTCCTACTGGCCATAGACTGGGTCATGAAGAGGACCACAAAGCACAGACGAAGTGGAATACAGTGGATACTGTGGACACAGCTTGACGACCTCGATTTTGCAGACGACTTGGCTTTACTGTCCCACACTCATCAACAAATGCAGGACAAGAACACGAGGCTTGCTGACATCTCGTCCCAAGTGGGCCTCACCATCCACAAACAGGAAACAAAGACAATGAGGCTGAACGCAACCAGGGAAGAACCAGTCTTGCTTGCTGGCACCCCGTTGGAGGAGGTGGAGTCCTTCACCTATCTCGGGAGCATCATGAACAAAAAAGGCGGCACTGATGCAGATGTCAGAGCACGAATCGGTAAAGCCAGAGCAGTCTTTCACCAGTTGAAAAATGTGTGGAGTTCCAGAGAGCTGTCACAACACACCAAAGTCCGGATTTTCAACTCCAACGTAAAAGCAGTTCTCCTATATGGAGCAGAGATTTGGAGATTGACAAAAACCACAGTCAACAGAGTACAGATCTTCATAAACAGTTGCCTTAGAAGAATTTTGAAAATCCACTGGTCAGAGAAGATCAGCAACGTCAGACTCTGGGAGAGAACAGAGCAGATAACAGCAGAGAATGAAATTGGGCGAAGAAGATGGGGATGGATTGGTCACAGTCTGAGCTTCCAGTATCACTAGGCAGGCATTGTCATGGAACCCCCAGGGAAAGAGGAAAAGAGGCAGGCCGAGAAACACCTGGCGTTGAGACCTCCAAGCAGACATCAAGAGACTGGGAACCACCTGGAGTAAAATCGAAGGAGAAGCACAGGACAGGAGTTGCTGGAGGTCTCTCGTCGACGGCCCATACCCGGGGAGGGGTGACAGGCGTAAGTAAGTAAGTAAGTAAGTAATACTTTTTCGGACACTGTATCCCGTGTACACTGTCCAGTGATGAACTATACTGCACCGTGTGTGCTGTCCGGTGTTAAACTGTCCAAGACTTTCAAAGTCTCGGTTCCTATGAGAAATAGTGTCGCTCAGCCGCGTCGTAACGCTCAACATTCATTTCTAGTTTGTGGTAGTATATAATATACTCATTGAACTGTTCAATAATCTTCCCATTCATACATTTCCGGACTTGTTTCCCGCAGAATGAGATTCATTATAGTACTGATGCCAATGTCGCAATCGTTATTCACGTAACCTATCGCCCGAAACTTGAAAAGTCTTGGACAGTTCAACACTGGACAGTGTGCCCGGGGTACAGTTCAACACTGGACAGTGTACACGGGGTATAGTTCAACACTGGACAGTGTACACTGTCCGAAAAAGTATACTATGGTATTTCAGCTTTACGCCGTTGAATACTTGCTTGCTTGCTTACTGCCCGTTGCGCCCTCTGGCGTTGTTGGGTGCTACCTGCTTTTAAATCATTAATTGCGCCGTGCGGTTGTACATTCTTGTACATTGCTTAACGTTCCGACAGCAACAAGATTTTCTCAGGACGTGCCTGCACTGCTTGTGAAAAAAAACTAAACAGAACATTGAATGTATGTCGCCAGCCGGTCTAATACGCTAAATAAACCTAAGACCATTTAGCAACACACATCCAATATCAAGAGCTAGAGGCAGCAGCGCAGACAGTAAAATACAGGTGAATGGACCAAGGGTAGACAGAAACACATGCCCCAGAAAAGAGGGGAAAGCCCACCCGGTGGGGCTGACCAGGGTGACCCTGGGAACTAAAAAGTAGTAACCCAACCCAAGTCCCCCAGGGCAGACCCGGGTGGGGGGGGGGGGGGGGGGGCGCCGCCGTGCGGAGTGAGGGCGAAATTCTGGTAACTTGCATCCCAGGAATGTTACGCTCGTCAGCTGTTTAGGCGAGCGTGTAGCCAGAGTGCTTTGCGGGTCCCACACGGGTCCCCAGATATTGCAAAGACTCGTGGTTTTGAGAGCTGCCTGCAGGGGACTACGTTACAGCTCCTGAGGGAGCTTAGTCCTGCGCCAGCCTCTAAGCAAGGTGCTCCGCTATAGCGGAGCACCTTGCTTAGTGGCTGGCGCAGGACTAAGCTCATTCATGAAACTGGCCCCAGACGAGTAGAAATAAATAAAAAATAAAGACAGATCTTGTAGCCCGAGCAGACTGAATGGATATGACGTAAAACTAGACACAGACTGAATGGATATGACGTAACACTAGACACAGACTGAATGGATATGACGTAAAACTAGACACGTGAATGACAAAGCGATGTCGGACTACTCAGACGCGAACATAGCTGCTTGTTCGTACGGTTGAAATTCACAGACCAGCAGATAATCCTGCCGCACAACTGATGCATATGAGTGTTTGAAAATACAAATAATTATCAAAATAGCCTTACCTTCAGATGTTGTTTTTTTTTTTTCAAATGTACTTTGTTGGACGTTTGAAAGTGGGCAGGAATTCCGAGATTACGCAAACCAGACGCTGTGGCGATGACTATTTTTCACTGTTTAAACAGTTTTCAAAGCACTGAAATCAGCAAAAAGCAACCCCAGTGCACGAATCCACCACTCTTATCTGAAAGCAAACGCGCAGTTTAAAACGTTTGACTGACTACTCAAGATATACTTGAAGTCAACGCCTCACGCTTTAAAGCCATGCATCATGCACAGACCACACCATTCGCACACTCGGCTGTACTGATGATAACAAAAACGGTTGACGTCTGCTCAATTCGCGGAGTTGTCAAAAACTACACAGACGGCACTCGAAAGGAGAATACTTTGTATCTGGAACAGAGAGTCAACGCCTAATTCGAAGAGTTTTCTTTAGAACAAGACTGGCTCTGCCATCGACACACACACGTGGTGCAAACGGCGAGGTAAACACGGTCCACCTCAGTTCACGCTGAGCCCATCTTTAGTTACACGTATGACTCCTTCGCTAGGCCACGGGGGGGGGGGGGGGGCTGGGGGGGGGCTGGGGGAGGCTGGGGGGGGCTGGGGGGGGGGGCTGGGGGGGGCTGTGACTCGTACGGGGGTGGGCCGGAGGGACATGTACGGTTAGATTAGACCGGGGTGGGAGGGGGAGGGGGGAGGGGCAGACGACGAAATGGGGACTTGTATTTAAGATGCCGTAAACTTGGAGAAACATTTCCACCTGCTATTGACTCGTACAGTCACACAGCGCAGCGGTTCGGCCGCTCGGTGCCAATCTTCGCGTGTCGACGAACACAGACGAACACTGCTCCAGCAAGAGGTGCTAAATCTTCATGAGACCCCGCGAATGCGGGGGCTCATGAAGATTTAGCACCTCTTGCGGATAGAGTAAGCCGTGTACTGTTTGGTTCCCGCAGGCCAGTCTGTGTGCATTCGGGTGTTTCCTTGTCAAAAACCGTCCCCGTTTTAGCCGGGTGGGTGTGTATGTCGTGTGTTTCTAATCGTACCCTCAGTTCCCTCCGACTTCCCTGGAATGAGGAGCAAGGGAGGGGGTCGACTGGACTCGCGCCTGCCAGCTGGCTGTAGTGGCAAGCAATCATCAGGCTCTGCTGTTGCACTAGACGGGGGGGGAGAGAAGTAGGATTTCTGCCTGTGCTTTGACCCAAACCACCCACAGCTCTCAATCACTGACTGTGCCTGGGGTCAGCTGCCCGAGTGAGCTTAGTCCTGCGCTAGCCACTAAGCAAGGGTCTCCCCTGAGCTTGGTCCTGCGCCAGCCGCTAAGGAAGGGCGCACTCGTGCACCGTGCAACTGACCCCAGTTAATTAAAGTCGGCGATTGGCGGGAGCTGTGGGTGGCGCAGGGCTACGCTATTATCAGATATACTCTTGGATCTGCGTCTGAAACGAATGTGGGTTTAATTCGGGGTTTAACGTCCACGGCACCGAAGTGATCATGGACGGCCCTGACGGGCGGGTGAAATCTATTACCTATGGAGTACGACCTGAACACTGATCAATTCAGGCGCACTGCAACTGTGCCACTTTGATTTACCAGGACCTTTCAACGGACATGCAATGGAATAAGCCCGTCTTTTTTTCCCCCTGGATTGCGAGTCCAGCTACCGGGGCCGGGACGGGGACTCGAACCCACGACCCAGCGATTCCCTTCGCTCTCTTACTCCGACGCTTAACCGCCTGAGCTATTTCGGTCTCTAACTGAATGTGTGCAGATTGCAATACGAATGTATTAGGCGACGCGTTTCACTTAATCCTTGAATGTCCAAAGTTTTCACACAGAGACTTAAAATTTGTACCTTTGAAATATCGTACAACGAAGTCGATGCTTAACCCATTACATCCTGAGGCTGATTTCTTTTTTATTTAAATGTACTTATTGTCCTATGAAGGCTAATTACAGATTAGGCGATAGCTCAACCATTTTAGTTCAAGGGTGGTGCCAGAATAGCTTGGCGCCTCATGAGGATCTAGGCCTCTTGCTGAGACCAATGTGCATCCATGTTTCTTGGGCGAGTTCGTCTTTTGGTCGTTGAGTGAACCAAGGTTTTAAAATACACTATTCGTACAGTGGCGGGGCAGGGGTTAGTGGGTAGGATGATGTTAGCCACCTTAACTCATTGTATCCCAGACACACCACAGGAAGATAAGGATCGACCATGATAGTTCAAGGGTGATGCCAGAATAGCTTGGCGCCTATCATGGTCGATCTGTGTCCTGCACTAAAATGCAGTCTTCAGAGGACAACGGCAAAATTTAAGGATTTCGGTGTTGGGGTAGAATGAGTTTAAACTAATCGTTAATTTTACAATTCTGCCGTATTTAGACAAAAGGCATTATTTCCATTTTTGATAAAAGCGAGAATTTTATTGTGTGACAATGAAAATCTCGCTTTTCTAAAAAGAAGGAAATACTAGACTTTGCCGCAGAACGGCAGACCTCTTCTTTGTTCAGTCTTGTTATTTTTCGAACAGCCCTTGTTTACGAACGTGTGTGACGACACAATTATGGGTGTCCATAAAAAGATCTGTAGGAAAAGTATGTCAAGGAAGGCGGCCTTTTGATTGGCTCCCTGAGCCTGTCAGGCGTCTATTTACAGGTTTGCGATGAAACTGTGTTAGGTAAGGCGAGATTTTTATTAGATCTTAACCTTTTCACTTCTGGAGTCAACTGGCAGATAGTTTTATGGTCTACGAAAATCACTGATGAATATTTATGGGGAAAAAAGTACACTGATTAGCAAAAGAAATGCGACATTTTTGGAATCATCGGAAATACTACAGTGTTTCCGATGATTCCAAAACTGTCGCATTTCATGTGTTGGTCAGTGTATATATGTCAACGCCGACCATTTCTCATGTGTTGGTCAGTGTATATGTCAACGCCGACCATTTCTCATGTGTTGGTCAGTGTATATATGTCAACGCCGACCATTTCTCATGTGTTGGTCAGTGTATATATGTCAACGCCGACCATTTCTCATGTGTTGGTCAGTGTATATATGTCAACGCCGACCATTTCTCGTGTGTTGGTCAGTGTATATATGTCAACGCCGACCATTTCTCATGAGTTGGTCAGTGTATATATGTCAACGCCGACCATTTCTCATGTGTTGGTCAGTGTATATATGTCAACGCCGACCATTTCTCGTGTGTTGGTCAGTGTATATATGTCAACGCCGAACATTTCTCATGTGTCGGTCAGTGTATATATGTCAACGCCGACCATTTCTCGTGTGTTGGTCAGTGTATATATGTCAACGCCGACCATTTCTCGTGTGTTGGTCAGTGTATATATGTCAACGCCGAACATTTCTCATGTGTTGGTCAGTGTATATATGTCAACGCCGACGATTTCTCGTGTGTTGGTCAGTGTATATAATATTATGTCAACACCGACCATTTCTCATGTGTCGGTCAGTGTATATATGTCAACGCCGACCATTTCTCGTGTGTTGGTCAGTGTATATATGTCAACACCGACCATTTCTCATGTGTCGGTCAGTGCATATATGTCAACGCCGACCATTTCTCGTGTGTTGGTCAGTGCATATATGTCAACGCCGACCATTTCTCGTGTGTTGGTCAGTGTATATATGTCAACGCCGACCATTTCTCATTCTCATGTGTTGGTCAGTGTATATATGTCAACGCCGACCATTTCTCGTGTGTTGGTCAGTGTATTTATGTCAACGCCGACCATTTCTCGTGTGTTGGTCAGTGTATATATGTCAACGCCGAACATTTCTCATGTGTTGGTCAGTGTATATATGTCAACGCCGACGATTTCTCGTGTGTTGGTCAGAGTATATATGTCAACGCCGAACATTTCTCATGTGTTGGTCAGTGTATATATGTCAACGCCAACCATTTTTCGTGTGTTGGTCAGTGTATATATGTCAACACCGACCATTTCTCATGTGTCGGTCAGTGTATATATGTCAACACCGACCATTTCTCGTGTGTTGGTCAGTGCATATATGTCAACGCCGACCATTTCTCGTGTGTTGGTCAGTGTATATATGTCAACGCCGACCATTTCTCATTCTCATGTGTTGATCAGTGTATATATGTCAACGCCGACCATTTCTCGTGTGTTGGTCAGTGTATATATGTCAACGCCGACCATTTCTCATGTGTTGGTCAGTGTATATATGTCAACGCCGACCATTTCTCGTGTGTTGGTCAGTGTATATATGTCAGCGCCGACCATTTCTCGTGTGTTGGTCAGTGTATATATGTCAACGCCGACCATTTCTCATGTGTTGGTCAGTGTATATATGTCAACGCCGACCATTTCTCGTGTGTTGGTCAGTGTATATATGTCAACGCCGACCATTTCTCATTCTCATGTGTTGATCAGTGTATATATGTCAACGCCGACCATTTCTCGTGTGTTGGTCAGTGTATATATGTCAACGCCGACCATTTCTCATGTGTTGGTCAGTGTATATATGTCAACGCCGACCATTTCTCGTGTGTTGGTCAGTGTATATATGTCAGCGCCGACCATTTCTCGTGTGTTGGTCAGTGTATATATGTCAACACCGACCATTTCTCGTGTGTTGGTCAGTGTATATATGTCAACGTTTCTCATGTGTTGGTCAGTGTATATATGTCAACGCCGACGTTCTTTTCTTGGTTTGTTTAGAGCCCTTTCACTTGGGGGGCCAGTTGCATGAGCGATCTTAGTCCTGCACCAGCCACTTTAGCGCATCTTGCTTATTGGCAGGACTAAGCTCGCTCATGCAACGAGCCCCTGGAGCGCAGCTGTTAGGACTGTTTGATAAACACACATATTTGTTCAAAAGGTATATCAAGAACAAAGGCACGTGATAATCGTGTGTCATTCGTCACTTATTAACATGGGTAGTGGTGAATAAATATAAATAATGTAAATGTAAATATACATTTGAGCTGTCACGGTTGATCCCATTTGCGCAGTTGTGCAAGGAAATGAGACAGTTGGTGGGGTTTTTTTTGTTTTTTTTTTTTTTTTTTTTTTTTTGGGGGGGGGGGTTGTTTGTTTTGTTACACGTGCCTGAAGGTTCGATTAAGTGTCTATAGACTAATGTAAGGACAAGCACGTCGGTGTGTCTATAGACAGTCTTAGGCAATGGAGACCACACTGAAGTGTCTATAGGCAGTCTGTGCAAGAGAATGCCGGTGTCAAGAGATACGACTTCGAGTCGATCAGTTAAAAAGAGAAAGACAAATCTTTATTTAGACACTCCGCGTGTAAAATTGCCGCAAAAGTCGCTTCTTACCTAGCCCGCAAAAGGCTGTCGGGCCGGAGTCGGCCAAAGTGGGCCCGCGCACGGCTGTGCGCGGGCCCATTTCGGCCTACTTCGGCCCGACTGATAGCCTTTGAGTTGTGGGTAAGAACTATTGGCTATCGAAGAAAGTTTCGGAATTGTTCATAGGCCCAACGCAAAATCTGATGACCAAGCCACACACACAAAAATAGCTCAAGAAAAGCATTTCTGTTGTCTTACGCAGTTTACGGGAATCGTGACAATTTTTTTTCTAATGAATGGCGAAGTACCTGATTTACACACACACACACACATATTCACACACGCACGCACGAACGCGCGCACACACACGCACGCGCACACACGCACGCACGCACACACACACACACAGGTACACACACAGGCACACACACACACGCGCATGCATGCACACACACATGCACACAAGCACGCACGCACACTCTCGCACACACACACACACACACACACACAACACGCACACACACACACAACACGCACACACACACACACACACGCATACAAAGACACACACGCATACAAACACACACACACATACACACGCACGCACACAAACGCACACACACGCACGCACACACACACACAGGAACACACACACACACGCGCGCATGCATGCACACACACATGCACGCACGCACGCACACGATCAAACACACACACACGCACACGCACGCACACGCATACAAACACACACACATGCACGCACGCACACACGCACGCACGCACACGGTCGCGCACACACACACACACACGCACACGCATACAAACACACACACATGCACGCACGCACGCGGCACTCACACATGCACGCACGCACGCACTCACACATGCACGCACTCACACATGCACGCACGCACACACGCATGCACGCGCACGGTCGTACACACACACACACTCACGCACACACACACACGCACACGCTCGCACACACACACACGCACACGCTCGCACACACACGCACACACACGCATACAAGCACACAAAAACACACACATACACACACACGCACGCACGCACCTGTACACCCGGAACTAAATGTCACGTCACTCACACACACACATATACACACACACACACAAACACACACACGCATGCACGCACCTGTACACACCCGGAGCTAATTGTCACGACGTCCCCGTTAAGTGGAAAACCCTCCTGGACTTTACGCGCAGTGAATTTTCTTTGTACCTAGGAATTACGAAAACAAACGCATGGTATTACTGTCAGTATATCACAAAACGCCCTTTGACTTCCTCTACATAAAAACACAGACGTAAAAGTCCCTTCAGCAGGAGGCATAGATCCTCTTGAGCCCGCGCATATGAGGGAGTTCATGAGGATCTATGACACTTTCATATGGAACAGATTCGCTTGAACAAGGATGTGTCAGTTGTATTAGGCTCATTAAACAGATTCGCTTGAACAAGGATGTATCAGTTGTATTAGGCTCACAATCTTTATAGGTAAATTAATAGATAATTAATTTCTTCACGTTTTTAAAATCCGTTACAGGAACTGAGGAAAGGCAGTGCGGAGTAATAATTGAATAAGAAAGCCATGAATTAACTGCGTGATGGTCTGTAATTTTAGACCTATCGGCCCAGGTACGTAAAGCCCAAAGTTACAGATCAGAGCCCAAGACTAAACACAAGACAATAGATGTGTGACGCACAACGAATCATAACTCTGAGGGTATGAGTTTAGCTTAGGAAGAGATTTCATGGTATCTTTTCCTTTTCACAGAAGAGGAGGATGGGTGGGGTGTGTGGTGGGTGGGGGGGTGGGGGCGTATCATCACAGGTTCACGGCGATTTATTTTGCGAGTCACGAATCACGATTTTTAAAATAGCATTCACGGTTCAGTATGGAAAGATACCATGAGGAGAAAAGGTACCGCTGTCATTTTATTTTCATTACAAAAAATCTCTTTCACTGTATGGCCGAAAACTCTAACCCCAAGGAGGGGGATGGTGCGCGGGGAGGGGGGAGGGAGGGGGGAATGGGGGGGGGGGGGTAGGTTGTTGACGCATTTTGCCAGGGTAGTTTGAGGTTTCTGACTACAATTTACAGTCTCTCGACAGACTTTCACGTTTCACAAAGTAGCAAGGACGTTTTCACGGATCTTCGACTTTCACGTTTCACGACGACCCCCTCTTTCACGGCTCACGATTGAAGAGCACCCCTCTCCCCACACCCCGCCCCCACCCCCACCCCCAACCCACCCCACCTCTCCTCTGCCCATAACCCGTCTTCCTTCTCTGTTAATCAAAAGTTACGCGCTGGTCTATGGTTTTAGACCTTACGGCTTGACAGGCGCCAAGCTATTCTGGCACCACCCTTGAAAAATAGTCGAATTAATTTTGAGCAGTAGTGTGTCAGGATGAAAAGGGATATTTCATGTTGGGCACTGCAGAATGCGCAGGTGTCTGCACACCGGTTGCCTGCCTCTATTCTCTACCTCACTAATGCGATCGCGGTTCGAGACAGACAACCAAGTGTGACAAGTACGCCTGTGATGACATTACGTAGTCGACAGCCGGCCAGACCGTTCCTGATGAGTGGGGTTACGTTTGTGCCGATCGACTCTCAACGACGAGCGGCGAATAACCAGTGTGCGCCACAAGTATAGACAGCTTTCCGAACATCTCCAAGAGGCATAGATCCTCATGAACCCTCCGGGTTCATGAGGATCAATGCCTCTTGGAGATGTTCGGAGTGTTGTCTAAGCTTATGGCTTCTTTTTTTATTTTTGTTTCTTTCGCCCTGAGCATGCTGCGCATCATCATCATCATCAACAACATCATCATCATCATCATCATCATCATCATCAACAACATCATCATCATCATCATCACCATCATCATCACCATCATCATCAACATCATCATCATCATCATCATCATCAACATCATCATCATCAATATCATCATCATCATCGTCATCATCATCAACATCATCATCATCAACATCATCATCAACATCATCATCATCGTCGTCATCAACATCATCATCGTCATCATCATCGTCATCATCAACATCATCATCATCATCATCATCATCATCATCATCATCATCATCATCATCAACACAAGCTTGTTGTCCGTCGTGGCTTCGCTCTCGTTAAATTGTTGGGAGTCGTTCGTGCCAAAAGAAACCTCATTGTACTCTTGACAGTCCTGATCTTCAGCCGTCTGTGGTAGCTTACGTCACATGAAGACGCTGTTACGCCCACCTCCACCCCCCTCCCTCCCCCTCCCGGAATAGAGAGAGAGGGGGGGGGGGGGGGGGGGAGTCGTGGAGCTGAAAGTTGGATGGGTCAGCCATTGAGTGGACAGACGGTCATACAATAGGTGACGGGCACGGGCGGTTTCTGCGATCTTAGTTGTCACGGCGACGACCCTTGGGTCGGCCAGCCCGTCTCTGTAGGACATCCGGGGCCTGTTCATACAGCGGGGAGGGTTTCCTGTTCTTGTTGTCTTTTTCGCGGGCCGGGGATAAAGTCAGTGTATTTTTCTTTACTTACTTTTTTGTTTAATCGTGCCTAAGAAAATGTATACTGGCGAGGGAAAGAAATGCGGCATCATTCGAGCCATCAAGTGTTTCCGATGACTCGAATGATGCCGCATTTGTTTTGTTCGTCAGTATACTGCCCTTTTATAATAATAATAATAATTAATAATAATAATCATAATAATAATACCGGTTATTATATAGGCGCTTTACCCAATTCTGCGAATCGCTCAAAGCGCCGCGAACTGAACCCAACACGCACGCTCACGTGACACACACGCATTCACTCTGAAGACAAGCATAGTACAAGACAGACACAGGACATTCACGTGGTGCGAAGGGTCAACTCAGCTACTGAGGTTTTCGGAAATTTTTTGATCGCTTGTATTTGAAATTTTATAAAGTGGCCTGAGACCGGTACCATAGGGGAGGGGGAGGGGGAGGAAGAGCCAGAGTACCCGGAGAAAGAACCTCCGACGATCCGCCCGAATTAACGATGACACATACTAGAGGAGAAAAGTCCGACGCCGGAACCCGTAATCGAACCTCGCACCTTTAGCATTGGTGGCAGGCGCCTTAACCACTGCGCCACGGACCGCCCCAATATCACAATATTTTACACCCCCCACCCCCAGCGTGAAGCCGAATTTCTTAACGCATTCAACCCTGACGCACTACAGCAAGAGATGGGTCGACCATGATAATTTAAGGCCAGTGTCAGATCTGGCACTGCCCTTGAATTCTCATGGTCGATCCATCCCCCGCAACTGGTGCATAGTCATTAGGTGACGCCTCCAAAATTTGGGAAATACGGCCGTCGGGCTGAATGAGTTAAATGTTTCTTCTTTGATTTCCTTTTTCTCGCCTTCCACCCCCCACCCCCACCCCCACCCCCCGAAGTCAGTGAAATGTGAAGCGAATGCTCCAGGCAGTAATGGGTTAACCGTTTGCTATATCTCCTTTGTACACGTCTTTAGCATGTCTGACAGTCATGCGGGACCAAAAGGCTAACTTGATTTATGAAGTTTGGATGTCGATGTCTCCTTTTTACGGACGAGCAGAGTTCCTTTAAGGCCCCGCCACACATGCCGGTTGTGCCCCGATTTTGAAGCCGATTCCGATCCGATTGCGATCGGATGACGTCATATATCCGATCCGATCCCAATCGGCTGGGAATCGGGTGTCTAGAACCTGCTCTATTTTTCCGAGCTGAATCGGCCCCGATTGTAAGCTTCAACCAATCAGAGCGCGTCTCGCAAAGCATGTCGTTTCAGTTTGAAAATGGCGGAAGATCAGTACCACCTTCGTTGCCGATGTTTTGCCCGCCTCTTCCCGAATATGATGCAAAATTGCTGATAATGCAAGCACATCATCATCACTGTCAAAACTAGCAGCCATTCGCTGAACAGGTACGACCTTGATCTTCGATTCAAACCGGTCGGCTAAAAAAAAGTCGGGGAATGTGTGGCAGTGCACACGTTTTTGTAGTCCGGTCCGATCACACTCCGATTCGAAACTGCTCGAGAATCGGCCTCAAAATCGGGCATGTGTGGCGGGGCCTTTAGTTACGCTCAATAGACAGGGGAAATCTGTGCGCACTGTTCTACTCATGTGCATTGTGAAAAGAAGTGTAGAGAAGCCTTAGTTACGGCAAGACAACACTGAGGACCCGTTGCAGAGGTGAACATTAGCAATCAAAGCCCGCTGTGGAGCAGATCGATTTTTTTTTAATTCAAGCATAAAATTGAATTTCTCCATTTCTTCTTCTCTTTTGATTTTCTCTCCCCCCCCCCCAACACCCCCTGCCCCCCCCCCCACCACCACCACCCCCACCCACACCCCCCCCCCCACCCTCCATCCTCACTTTTTAAGTTTCCTGTGTATACGTTGCTGTGTGGTTTCCACTGTACATATTACTGTAAAGTTAATCCATTTAGCCTCGACGCACTTCAGCAGGAGATGCCTCGACCATGATAATTCAAGGGCAGTGCCAGATGAGCTTAGCGCCGACAGGCGCCAAGCTCATCTGGCACTACCCTTAAATTATCATGGTCGAGCCATTGACGGCGCCAAGCTAATCTGGCACAGCCCTTGAATTATGGATTTAAATTTCCAAAAATAATGTCAGTAGCTCGCTTGAGCTTGCCCTTAGCACCACGTGAATGTTCTGTGTTTATGTACACTGTGTGAGGGAATGCGCGTGATTCACGTGAGCGTGCTTGTTGGGTTCAGTTCGCGGCTATGTCCTGCGCATTGAGTTATATTACAAATATGAGAAATGCGCCATATAAATACTATGTATTATTATTATCATCATGGTCGAGCCATCTCCTGCAACTGGCGCACAGTCGTTAGGTGAGACCTCCACAGTTTGCTAAATGCGGCCGTGGGAGTGTTATGAAGTTAGCGAGTTGTTGCAGAAGGAGGTGCACTCAAGGGTAGATTGTCACTGGGTCGAACGCCCTGAGCGAAAGGTCTTGGGGCCGCGATCTTGGAACTTGAAGCTCGACGGAGTGGCCGGCTCTGTCAGTGACTCGATAAACCTCCTCAGTGAATAGGGCTCGGGAAGCTGACGTCATCACGCTAGTCGTGCCGGCCATCTTGAGAGGACACGAGACTCATGCCCTCATCGGGAAATCGCTGTCAGGACAATGTCAGGAAAGTCCTGACGTGCTGTGGGCAATAACAGCAAGTCTTGCCATCACCGTAGGAAACCGCTAACCAGAATCTGTTTTTGTTTGTTTCCAAAGCGGAAGAAACATAAAGAGAAACGTGTTAAAACACTACTTCGCTACTATCTGAAGTCTATCGCCAGGCCAGCGTGTCTTCTCAAGATGGCAGCTGCCGCGCCGACGTTCCTAGGCAACGCGGGGAACTGCCCGAGCCCTGTAGCCGGTTGTGCAAGTTTGGATGATGTCCTCATAACCGGCCGTCTCAGTCCGTCGGTCAGAGTGCGAGCCGTCCTGTCCGCTATTGTGTAGGCATCGGTGGTTGTATTCTGGGGAATGTTGGGGGTCTGAGGGAGGAGGATGTGGGGAGTAGGAAGGGGGTTATGGGGTTGTAGGGGGATTAAGAGTGGGAGGAGAGGGAGTGGGGGGGCGGGGGGGGGGGGGGAGGGAAGGAGTGAAGGGTTTGTAATGTGTGGGCCATAGCTCCTCTGGACCTGGTAGGGCAGGAATATCCTTTCACAATTGCTAAGTCAGTCAGTCAATCAGTCAGTTTGTTTGTTGTTTGTTTGTTTGTTTGTTTGTTTGTTTGTTTGTTTGTTTGTTTGTTTGTTTGTTTGTTTGTTTGTTTGTTTGGTTGGTTGGTTGGTTGGTTGGTGTGTTGGTTGGTTGTTTCGTTCGTTCGTTCGTTCCTTCGTTCTTTTGTTGTTGGTTGGTTGGTTGGTTGGTTGGTTGGTTGGTTGGTTCCTTTGTCCCTTCGCTTCGTTCCTTCGTTTGAGCTTTTTTGAGTTTTGTTTTGGGTTTTTGTTGTTGTTGTTGTTGTTGTTTGTTTGTTGTTGTTTTTTGGGGGGTTGGATGTTTTGGTTTTGTTTGTTTGCTGGCTTTTATACTTGGTCATCTTGGCATTTTAATTCGCTGAGACACAAACATCAATGTACCATTTTCTGGAATAGCAGGGTATTAATGATAATGATTCGAAATTAACCTCTCAGCTGTCGGTAGTGCTTTTTGTCGAGGTGATTCCTGTAGGAGGGACAGTCAAAGGAACAAAATGTTAATGGGGCCGTATGACACTTAATGGAAATGATCCCCTGTATTGGTCATGAATCGCCACTACCACCTCCACCCCCACAATCCCAACCCCTCCCCACCTCCCATCCCCTACCCCCTCCCTTTTGTCTTACAAAATCTCCGTGACAGAAAGAGGCATAGAGCCTCATCACAGTAAACGCTCGTGATGCGTAGGGGCTTGTGACGATATATAAACACTGACGAGCAAAGGAAATGCGACATTTTCGGAAACATCTGAAACACTAAAGTGTTTACAACACACACTAAAGTGTCTACAACACACACTAACGTGTCTACAACACACACTAAAGTGTCTACAACACACACTAAAGTGTCTACAACAAACACTAAAGTGTCTACAACACACACTAAAGTGTCTACAATACACACTAAAGTGTCTACAGCACACACTAAAGTGTCTACAGCACACACTAAAGTGTCTACAACACACACTAACGTGTCTACAACACACACTAAAGTGTCTACAACACACACTAAAGTGTCTACAACACACACTAAAGTGTCTTGTCTACAACACACACTAAAGTGTCTACAACACACACTAAAGTGTCTACAACACACACTAAAGTGTCTACAATACACACTAAAGTGTCTACAACAAACACTAAAGTGTCTACAACACACACTAAAGTGTCTACAACAAACACTAAAATGTCTACAACAAACACTAAAGTGTCTACAACACACACTAAAGTGTCTACAACAAACACTAAAGTGTCTACAACACACACTAAAGTGTCTACAACACACATTAAAGTGTCTATAACACACACTAAAGTGTCTACAACAAACACTAAAGTGTCTACAACACACACTAAAGTGTCTACATCATCATCATCATCAGTCCCTTGCCCGAACTGGGCGTTGGGGGGACTGAAAGGCAGCAGCAACAGACAGTGCTCTCCACTGAGTTCTATTTTGGGCGGTGGCAAGCAAGTCTGGCATCTCGAGTTCGGTCCATTCTTTTATGTTTGCGACCCAACTCTTTCTCTGACGACCTCGCCGACGACTTCCTTCGAGAGTGCCTTGGAGGATAGTCTTGGACAAGGTGTTGTGTCGGGTCACGTGGCCAAACCAAGCAAGCTTGCGCCGTTTCACGGTTGCCAGAAGAGGTTCATGTGGGCCCACCAGGGAGGTGACGATGCTCCGTACATATTCGTTGGTTTTGTGCTCGCGGTACGAGATGCGGAGCAACTTCCTCAGGCACTTGTTCTCAAAGGCCTGGATTTTCTTTTCTGAGTCTGCAAGCAGTGTCCAAGTCTCACAGCCGTAGAGTAGAATAGACACTACGAGGGACTTGTAAAGCCTGTACTTGATGGTGAAGCTGATGGAGTTACTTCGCCATATCCTGTCCAGCCTGGCCATTGCGGATGTTGCTGTACCTATCCTGATACGGATCTCTGCTACGCAACTACCGTCTTTGGACAGGGTGGCTCCCAAGTACTTGAAGCTATTGACCTCTTCTAGCTTCTGGCCGTTCATGTGAATGTTGCTGCTGCTGTCGCTTGTGGTGTTGATCATCACTTTGCTTTTATCCGTACTGATCTCCATGCCATAAGACCCTGCGCTACTTGAAAGTTTGTCTGTCAGGTTTTGGAGCTCACTATTGCTGCCTGCCATGAGGTCAATATCGTCTGCGAATCGAAGATTGCACAGGGATCTGCCACCAATAGAGATTGAAGTATGGTGGTCGTGGAGGGTTTCCTGCATGATCTTCTCCAGGAATATGTTGAACAGGACAGGAGAGAGCAGGCATCCTTGACGGACACCGATCGTCGTCCTGAAGAACTCGCCTGACTGATTGTTAAGTAGAACCGCGCTGCAGGCGTTCTTGTAAAGCGCTTCTATCATTTGGATCAGTCCCTCCTCTATGTTGAACGATCTCATGACTTGCCAGAGTCCGTCGTGCCAGACGCGATCAAATGCTTTCCTGAAATCAATGAAGTTGTGGTAGAGTTCGCGCTGATGCTGCAGATGTTTCTCGATCAGGACGCGGCAGTTGAAAATCTGCTCTACAGTGCTTCTTCCAACTCTGAAGCCAGCCTGTTCTTCTGCCAGCAGTTCCTCGGCGAAAGTTTTGAGGCGGTTGAGAATGATTCTAAGCATTACTTTGCTAGGGTGACTTATCAGACTGATAGTTCTGTAGTTCTGGCACTGTTTCATGTTTCCTTTCTTGGGGAGCGGGATCACTAGAGACTGTGTCCATTCTACTGGCCATTTCTTTTGCTCCCAGATCTTTTGACAGAGTGTAGTGAGGACCTTCGTTGTTACTTCTCCTCCATGTTTCAACAGTTCAGCAGGTATGTTGTCTACACCTGGAGACTTTCCTCCCTTCAGGCTGCGTACGGCTGCTTCCACCTCTTCAGCTAACACTGGCAGGTCTTCAGCCTTCCTGGCCCCAGCCTGGTTGTTTTGGAGGATGCTGGTGTCTGGCTCAGCCTTGTAGTTATACAAGTCTCGGCAGTACTCAGTCCATCTGTTTAGTACAGCAGTGTTTTCCGTAAGGAGTTGGCCGCTGCTGTCTTCGATGACTGTGGCTGTTCGCTGTTGAGTCTTGGTGAGGGTCCTTAGCGTTTCATAAGCCTTCTTGCTGTTGCCGTTTGCCATGCCCTCTTCCACGCTACAACACTGGTCTTCAATCCAATCTTCTTTGGCTTCTTTCATCCTCTTCCTGATCTTCTTGTTGACAAGTCTGTACTTGTTTGCTGATGTGAGGTCTTGGCCTCTCTTTTTCTTCCAGGCTCTCCTCTCATCACAGAGATCGAGGATGTCATCGGTGACCCAGGGCTGTTTGCGCTTCCTCTGCTTCCCCAGCACTTCTTCTGCTGTAGAAAGTAACACCTCTTTTATATTTCCAGCAAGGGTGTCTACGTCGCAGTCCAAAGTAGCCAAGGCTGCAAATCTGCCTCCCACCTGGGCTTGGAAGAGCTCTTCTACTTCCGGGTCTTTTAGCTTCTAAAGTGTCTACAACAAACACTAAAGTGTCTACAACAAACACTAAAGTGTCTACAACAAACACTAAAGTATTTCTGATAGTTCCTAAAATGTTGCATTTCATTTGCTCGTCAGAATGTCTTGCTGACAAAAGTTTCAAGTCAGTCTTTTTCGAAAAGTGTCACAACAGTTTCAAAACTTGCAGTATATTTAATTCAATTCAATTTAAAAAAAAAAAACTTGACTGTGTCAGTCTGGCCGACAGTCTTTCATTGGGATCACATGCGCGCGTACGGTTTTAGCCACATTATGACAATTATGACAATGGTGATAAAAAAAAACTTTTTTAAAAAGAACAACAACAAAAAAACCAAACAACCCACTACATGACCACAGTGTTAGACACAGAAGCATTTTTTGTTCTTCGAACCTCCGTGTCAGAAAGGGACGTAGGTCCCGATACGCGCTTGCGTTACGTAGATGCTGATGACGATGTATATCTGTTCCTTGCAAAAGCTTCTTTTTCAGTAGTCGTCATAACTTGCAGTAAGTCGACACTCCCGCTGCTTTACTGCAATCCGCGCATGGAGCGTACTTATTCATGGGAGACAACCGCTGCGAAGTTTGATCAAGCAAAAGATTTGTCCACGCACCAGTTACTTGCTCCTAGCGTCAAGCAAGTGGGCACTGACGGTGTTTGGGTTTTTCTACATCTTCTTTTTCTTTCAGCAATAAAACTGTTGCGCAAGGACTTACTAGTAATATCCTGCAATAGCTCGTCTATAACTGTGTTTACAATAACGCAACAAAAGTGTAAATGTTGTAATTCATTCATTCTCTCTCTCTCTCTCTCTCTCTCTCTCTCTCTCTCTCTCTCTCTCTCTCTCTCTCTCTCTCTCTCTCTCTCTCTCTCTCTCTCTCTCTCTCTCTCTCTCTCTCTCTCTCTCTCTCTCTCTCTCTCTCCCTCTTTTACTGTTCCGAAACGAACAGACGAACTGAGAATTGGCCATCTTAACATATACCATCTAGTTAACAAGGTGCCCGATTTATCTGTGTTCCTAAACACGCCCTTACATTTTCATATTTTTGGTGTGTCCGAGTCGAGGCTTAAAAGTTCAATAAGGGATAACTCCATTTCTGTCCCAAATTTCTCAGTACTCCGCAGAGATGCCTCAAGCCCTCAACACACTGGACTAGCTGTATATATGGTAATGTCAAACGGCGACAAGACTTAGAGTCAGCTCAAGTGGAAAGCTTGTGGGTAGAAGTGAAGACATCTAAATCACCCCCCGTCCTCATTGGCTTTATTTATAGAAATCCCGCAGCCAGCTGGGACTGGTTGATGATGACTTTGTAGCAATGATGGATAGCGTAAATCAAAATAAAGCTGACGTTGTTCTTTTGGGCGATTTTAATATTGATCTTTCTAAATCTAAAGGGTCCAATGCTGCATGGGCGTCAACAACAGCACTGTTCGGTTTAGAACAGTTAATTAAAACCCCCACTAGAACCACATGTACATCTTCAACCCTGACTGATCATATTTATGTGACAAATGATGATAAAATATCAAATGTACATGTTCCCTCCTTAGCTGTCAGTGACCATAGCCCAGTATGTTGCACAGTCTCCATGAAACTAGACAAAGAGAACAAAAGGAGACATAAAACAATTAAATATCGTTCTTTCAAAACATTTAATAACGGCGACTTTCTGCGGGATCGCGCAATACTCCTTTCAGGGACGTGTATAACCACACTTCTCCTGACAGTGCCCTGTCGTACTGGATGGATCTATTCCTTGGAGTCCTAAATAAGCATGCGCCCATACGAGAAAAACGAGTTAAGCACTCTACCCTGCCACCCTGGTTAACAGTAGATGTCAAACAGGCCATGTCATTTAGAGACAAACTTAAGAAAGAAAAACAGTTCGATGAATATAAGAAACAACGAAATCGTGTTAAATACTTAGTGAGAGCGTCAAAAAAACTGTTCTTCCAGGAAATGATTAGGGACAAAAAAGATACAGCATCGGTGTGGAAAGCACTGAACGTTATAACAAAGGGTAAATCAGCCCCTGAAATACCATCCCATTTGTCAGCTGATATATTAAATAAGCACTTCCTATCGACAGCTGAAACACTTGCTCAGTCAGCTGCAAGTAGTAACGCAGAGTACCAAGTTCCTAGTGTACTGGAAAAATACTGTGAGGCCAAAAATATACTGCAGACATTCATCATTCCTGATATTACCGTCGCTGAAGTCGGCAAATTCATCTCTAGCATGCCGAACAAAAAGTCCACCGGGATGGATGGTATAGACAACAAAATTCTGAAAATGTCACTGCCATATACGGTAGAGGCACTCACTTATATCTTTAACCTCTGTATAAAACACAGCACGTTTCCAACTATTTTCAAAGAGGCCAAGGTAATTCCAATCCCTAAATCAAAAGATCTTGAAGATGTCAATAACTACCGTCCTATCTCACTTTTCTCGGCCCTGTCAAAGCCCCTTGAAAAACACATACAAAAACACCTCCTCGATTTTCTAGAAAAGGGCAATTTCATAAATATTTATCAGTCCGGCTTTAGACCGAAACACTCATGTCAGTCAGCACTGGCACACATTGTAGACAGCTGGCTGGAATCAATAAATAAAAACCTGATGTCTGGAGCTGTTTTCTTAGACCTACAAAAAGCATTTAATCTTGTCGACCATGACATTCTTTTAAAGAAGCTAGCAGCATACCATATAAGTGAAACTGCCATAGCATTTTTTAGATCATACCTAAAAGACAGAAAACAAAAGGTATATACCCATGGAAAATACTCTAAACAAGGACAAGTTAACTACGGTGTCCCCCAGGAGTCGATCTTGGGACCTCTTCTATTTATAATATTCATTAATAATTTGCCTTTGCATATTACTAACACTGATGTTAATTGCAACCTGTTTGCGGACGATACGAGCCTCCATGTTTCGGGTAAAAAAAACAGCTGACATTAACATTAGCTTACAAAGTAGTCTCAGCGAGGTTTCCGACTGGTGTAGAGAGAATCATATGGTTCTTCATCCAGGAAAAACAAAGAGTATTTTAATCACTACACGACAAAAACACCAACGCCGACCACAGCCGTTACATTTACAACTGAACGCTAAACCGATAGAACAAGTCACAGAGCGTAAATTCTTGGGAATACACGTTGACGAACAATTATGTTGGGAGACGCATATAAATACAGTCTGTAAAACCATTGCTAAAAACACTTTCCTGTTGTCCCAGCTTAGACAAGTAACGGATACACATACTCGTAAACTGTTTTTTCATGCCCATATCAAGTCTCACGTTGATTATATCTCCACAGTGTGGGACGGTTGTAGTGATGTTCACATGAACAGGTTAAACTCTATATTTAAAAGAGCTGTCAAAATGATAGATACGCGGCCCATTCCTACCATAGACAAATTTAGACATCTAAACATTCAACAACTTAATTTCAACAAATGCATCCTCATGCACAAGATATTAAATAACATGACACCGCAGTATCTAACCACCAAATTTGTGCCACAGCAAGAGCGCGAACGGTCCTCAAGGAACAATACTTTACCCCTACCTCTGCCTAGAATTGACCTCTTTAAAACTAGTTTATCCTTTTCTGGACCGTTTGTATGGAACACTATTCCTGCACATTTGAAGACTATAGCCTCACTTGGAATCTTTAAAACGAAACTTTTCGATTACCTGATGAGCCAAACATAACAACACTGGGCATTTAAACAAACCCTGATGGTTAATGCTTTCATGTAATATAATTATGCATTTATCTATATTGTTTGTGTGTGTGTGTGTGTGTGTGTGTGTGTGTGTGTGTGTGTGTGTGTGTGTGTGTGTGTGTGTGTGTGTGTGTGTGTGTGTGTGTGTGTGTGTGTGTGTGTGTGTGTGTATGGTATAAGATGAATGTTAAGTGTTATTATTATTTTGTGTCATTTTTTTATTTTTATTTTATTGTTGCATGAAATAATATGTAAATATAATTTATTATTATTATTATTATTATCTTTTAATCTATTTTATGTTGTAGCTGTTAGCAACGGCAAGTTTGTAAAATGACGATTTGTTTCTGTCAAAACTTTTTACCGTTGATAAATAAAGTTTCATCATCATATCTCTCTCTCTCTCTCCCTCTCTCTCCCTCTCTCTCTCTCTCTCTCTCTCTCTCTCTCTCTCTCTCTCTCTCTCTCTCTCTCTCTCTCTCTCTCTCTCTCTCTCTCTCTCTCTCTCTCTCTCTCTCTCTCTCTCTCTCTCTCTACTTTTGTACGCAAGAGACAGTGGGAAATCTGCGATACGTGTGCCTGCTCACTGTCACATGCATTGTGAAAAGAAGAATAGAAAAGCGGTGTCGGTTGCGCCAAGACAATATTGATGACATTGATTTGTTTTGTTGTTGTTGTTTTTCTTGTTGTTGTTGTTCTTGTTGTTGTTGTTTTGCAAATCAAAGCCTGCCGTGGAGCAGATCGTTTTAAAAGTCTGGACGATAAAAAAAAACACGACATAATTATTTTCTCGACTCTCTATGTCTTGCGTCAAATGAACTAAACCAAAAAATGACTGACTTGGACATCCGGAAGGTATGATACGCACATTTCTTTTGATTGTCGTCTAACCCCATCACTGCTGTGCGGAAACTTAGCGTTCCAGTAACGCAAGAGGAGGAGAACCTTATGAGCCCCGCACCTGCGGGGGCTCATGAGGTTCTATGACTCTTGCACGCCTCAGTTTGTCAGTGTCCGGCCCCGCACGTTCAGTCGACTACTGTGCGGCTGAGAATCTCAACTTTAAATCAACTCATCATCATCATCATCAGTCCCTTGCCCGAACTGGGCGTTGGGGGGACTGAAAGGCAGCAGCAACAGACAGTGCTCTCCACTGAGTTCTATTTTGGGCGGTGGCAAGCAAGTCTGGCATCTCGAGTTCGGTCCATTATTTTATGTTTGCGACCCAACTCTTTCTCTGACGACCTCGCCGACGACTTCCTTCGAGAGTGCCTTGGAGGATAGTCTTGGACAAGGTGTTGTGTCGGGTCACGTGGCCAAACCAAGCAAGCTTGCGCCGTTCCACGGTTGCCAGAAGGGGTTCATGTGGGCCCACCAGGGAACTCAACTCACGATGATTTTAATAACACAGCTTGTGATCACTGGTAGTGAAGTGTCAAACAACAACAATTTACACCCCTCGTAATAAGTCCAGCGGCCTCTCCATTTGTTAGACGTGACTGAAAAGTGACGCAAAACATGCTACGTCATTCAGTCACTGCGGCGCCGGGCTGAATGGAAGACTGAGGGGCGTCAGCCATTACACGAATTCGGAAGAAAACTATTGAAGTATGGGTGTGTTGTTTTACTAATTTTTCGTGCACCTGCCGTATCTCGCCAAAGTGGTCTCGCATTCCGCGCATTAAAAGCACTCGAATGTACACCCGTCTGTGCCAACAGCGAAACTCAAAGGAGCTTCGCAAACACTTGAAGGGAGATAATGACAACGTAAGCCACATCGAGTAGTCGTACTTGAACATGTCACTCATGTAGCTGGTTGGCAGGCGACACTTTGGTGAATCACCGTTATCAAGTTGCAAGAGACGTAGATCCTCATGAGGCCCCGCGAATGCGGGTTCTCATGAGGATCTACGCATCATGCAAAGTATTTTGTCTAGGCCAAAGCGGCGTAGGCCGCCAAGACGTTCGGATTATTTTCGTTTTTACACGGAGAAAGATAAACACAAACCTTGACGTTTTCTCGGCAGTTCCGATTGGCTGAAATCTGCACCTATTGTTAGAGAGCCTTTTGTAGTACGCCTGGCCTCAAAAATCCACCGGAAATTAGGAGGATCTCAATGGTTCGTGGGTCGGAAGTGTAAAAAATAAACCGGCTACCCTTTGATGTGTGTTTGTGTTTTGGGCTAGTGTCGTGACATTACATCCGCAATTTCACTACTACATTGCATTGAAGAGGGGGGGGGGGGGGGGGGGGGGGGGGGGGGGGGATACAGTTTGCTATCGAAACCTGTCTAAAAATAAATGGAGACCCATCGTGTCTGTTTGGCGCGGGTGTTTAGGACATATTTAACCCCTTCCCTGCCACTGCACGCACATTTTTGTTTTCTGAAATCTGTGTTCATTCAAAGACCAAAAGTCACAACCGTCCAAGAAATATGGCTACAAATTGGTCTCAGCAAGAGGCATAGATCCTCATGAGCCCCCGCAGTCGCGGGGGACTCATGAGGATCTATGTCTCTTGCCGTTGGGTCGTGTTCACTCAATTTTTCTCGGCAGTGATGGGGTTAACTGAAGTGGAAGGGCAGCGTCTAGACTTTGGACAGACACGTCCATGACAGTCTTGTTTGTGTTTTGGGCCATTGCCTAGTTTGGTTTGGTTTGGGTTTCGTTCATCAAGAATTCTTGTCCTTCTGTCTTTGTGTTCTAGCGCGGCGTGACCGGGCTCTTAGCAGTACAAGTTCCATTCTAGCTCTTTGCGTGTCGGTAGCGGTTTTAGTCGCGATGGTTCCTGCAGGACGTCAGGATGTTGTTATTCCTGCAGGAATCATCGCGACTAAAACCGCTACCGCGGACACGCAAAGAGCTAGACTTCTACATTGTACTTCTAGCCGTAAGGCCGAACGTCACAGAATAGCACACGCATTTAGACATTGTCATGACATGTGTTTGCTTTGTTGTTGTAGTTGCTGTTTCTGTTGTTGTTGTTGGTGGTGGTGGTGGTAGTTTGTTTCTTCGTTTGTTTTTTGTTGGTGTTGTTTTGTTGGGGTTGGTTTTGTTTTTTGTTTATTTTGTTTGTATTGTTTGTTTGTTTGTTTGTTTGTTTGTTTGTTTGTTTGTTTGTTTGTTTGTTTGGGAGGGTTGTGGTTGTTGTTGGGTTGGGTTTGTTTGTTTGTTTGTTTGTTTTTTGTTTGTTTGTTTGTTTTTTGTTTGTTTGTTTTTTTGTTTGTTTGTTTGTTTGTTTGTTTTTGTTGTTGTTGTTGTTGGGGGGGGGGTCATAATGACATCTCGGAAATGTGTGGTTGATTAATCACAGTCCCTTTGATCATTCTAGAATTGCGTAGCGTTGGTCTCCATGGTCACGATCTGGTTGTGTTGGTGTTGTGGGCTGTGTCAGGACTTCCCACGCGTGTTTTCCAATGCCTGGAAGTCAACTTACAAAACTTGACAAATCTACCAATTTCCATACTCTCATGTGATCGCGCCTGCGTGCTTGCGTGCTTGTGTGCCTGTGTGCGTGTCTGCGTGTTTCTGTTCTGTTTCGTTAACCCCTTCCTTGCCACTACACGTATATTTTGTTATGAAATCTTTGTTTATTCATCGACCAGAAGCAGCCGCCATCCAAGAAACGTGGATACAAACTGGTCTTAGCAAGAGGTATAGATCCTCATGAGCCCCCGCAATTGCGGGGGCTCATGAGGATCTATACCTCCTGAGGTTGTGTGGTGTTCCATTTTTCTCGGCGGTTAAAAGGTTAAGCAAATGTACTATCACTCTTAATGCTATCGTATGTATTAAAAACAATTTAGTCATTAGGCGTGTGATTCGTCGTGTTGGTTCGGTTAGTTCGGAGTTTAGCGTCCACGGCACCGAAGTGATAATACACGGCCCTGGCGGGCGGGTTATGGGAGACAGGGAAATCTATTGCCTATGGAGTACGACCTGAACACTGATCAATTAAGGCGCACTGCAACTGTGCCACTTTGATTTACCAGGACCTATCAACCGACATGCTGTTGAACAAGCCCGTCTTCCCCCTCCCCCCCCCCCCCGCCCCTCCGCCCCTGAATTTCGAGTCCAGCTACTAAGACCGAGACAGGGACTCGACCCTACGACCCGGCGATTCCCTTTTTTCGCACCGACGCTTAAAGTACCATTACGCATAAATCTGAAGACACATTTCAGCACCATTTGTGTTTGTTACTCCTTGTCGACGCACCTAATGTACATTAACAGCAGTTTCGACACGCAGCAAAAGCACACGCGTAATCGCACTTATTTATTCTGCGCTGCCGTTAGCGTGTCAATCTATTTTTAGCCGTTTCTCGTACTGAAAGCGTTGTATTTCTAGAACGGAGTGGAGTCATTGTATCGTAACCATATGTTACAAAAGTGCATCTTTGAACGGTAGTGGGTCTTTAACCGTCTGAGCTATTTCGGACTCTGATTAGTAATTCGTTGTGTTCCGGCCATGGCCGGGTCGTCCCTATTGAAACATTCTTCAAGTTATACAATACAGGAGGAACTTTAGAATGTATGTACTGTATACCTACAAACTACAGTAGGGCAGCCTAACAGACTATACATGTTCCTGTCAAAAACTCAAATAAAGTAGAATTTAATTAAATATTTATCTCCCTCTCATACCTTTTACAGTTCCACGCGGCTGTCCCGTGCGCAGCAATCGTGAAGAGCGCGTCATTATCCTGACCGTCCATAAACCGCAATATCAGACACAAATCTTGTTCATAGACTCTTACTGTTCCACCGTGCTCATACAGTCGTTCCATCTGCAAGAGGCATAGATTCTCATGAGCCCCTGCCTGCAGCCAGGGGCTCATGAGAATCTATGCCTTTTGCTGACATTACCATCCGCAAATTGAGGAATCTTTCGGGTTGAGTCGAGGACTGTGCGTTGCCGCCGGATTGTTGCCCGCGACCTGGTGATGGGAACGTGAAACATTGCCGAGGGCTTGTCGGGTATCTGTGATGTTTAGCAGTTTAGCGACAGTAGATTACCGGGGATTAGCGGGAGGGAAAGGATTTGTTGACTATACCTCCCGACACAAAGCCACGCAAATGTCAAACTGCCTCGCAGTGACGCTCTCACCGAATAAGGCGTTTGGATAAATTTGTGCTTGTGTGGAAATGTTGGTTGGTGTTTAGTCTGCTTCCGTGCGTTGACTTACGGACAAAATTGGGTGCATGTTTGGATGTGCGCTGATTTGGTCGGTTTGCTGGTTGGTTGGTTATTTGGTTGGTTGCTTGCTTGCTTGCTTGGTTGAACTTTTTTTAATTGTTTGTGCGTTTCTTTTGTTGGTTATTTCGGAGTATAACGTCCACGGCACCGAACTGATAATGGTCGGCCCGGACGGGCGGGTCATGGAGAACAGGGACGTCCATTGCGTGAACACAGATCAATTCAGGCGCACTGCAACTGTGCCACTTTGACTCACCAGGAACTTTCCACGGACATGCTATTGAACAAGCCTTTTCTTCCCCTGAATTATTCTCTGAACGTTTCTTGCTTGTTTACTCGTGTGTTTGTTATTCCTGCAAAACTGTCCTTTTCCTGTTTGTGTGTTTGTTAAGTTGTTTCTTCTAAGGAATCAGGCTGAATGATCATTGAGGTTACGTTTGAAGCCAACGACTCTCAACAATGAACGGCAGCACTAAACAAAACACTCTGAACATCTCCAAGAGGCATAGATCCTCATGAGCCCGGAGGGCTCATGAGGATCTATGCCTCTTAGAGATGTTTGGAATGTTCTCTACGCTTATAGCAGAAACTGGCTGTCCACTGTGATTTCGCTCTCGTCCGTGGTTCACAGTCGTTCGGCCTAAACGTAACCTCGCTAATAATGATATGGCGGATGCTAATACCGGCGCACTTTCAGGTTTTCGAGGGACTTTCATGTGTCTGTTTTGCGTCCAACTTCTTGCGGTTTCTCCACAGATGTTTGGGTGGCGAGTGTTTTTTCTTCTCCTGATGAATGGAGGCTGGTGTCTCAAATTAGCGATGCTAAATTCGGACAGGATTCGACAGCACGCACACGCCAACCTTCTTTAGAGAATGTAAATTAGATTCACCAATTAAAGGAAAAGTGGCGGGTTCAGTTTTTGTTGTTGGTTTTTTAAGTGTCCAGCAAAGGGGAACAACTCCGTCTTCGTTTTTAACCCTTTTAACGAGGCAGAGAAAAAAGCCAACACCACCCAACTGCAAGAGACATAGAACCTCATAAACCTCGCAGTCGCGGGGTGCTCACGAGGTTATATGTCTCTTGCTCGATGTATTTTGTGTCCTTGCTTCTTGAGCTGAAAAGTTCTTCGGTGCCGAAGTTGCGTTGAAAAAAAAGCTGTGCCTTGAAGCGCAAGGGTTGTGCTTTTTTTGTGGGACGAAAATGCAACCCTCTTACGCCTGACGCACTACAGCAGGCGATGGATCGACCGTGATAATTCAAGGGTAGTGCCAGATTAGCTTGGCGCCGACAGGCACCAAGCTAATCTGGCACTACCCTTGAATTATCATGGTCGATCCACCTCCTGCAGCTGGTTGATAGTCGTTAAGCGACACCTGCAAAGTGGGACCTCGGGGTTAAATGGGTTAAATTGAGTGCGTTTGATTCAAGACAAGGCGGAACCTACGGGAGCTGTAATGAGAGGACGACTTTGCACGACGGTGACACACTAGGGACAAGTTTGCTTGCGAGTGTTTGAAAACACCCCGGTTAGTACCAAACTCAACAGGAAAGGAGCCTGACTGTGTGGTGATGGACGGGAGAAGGATAGGGGGGAGGAGGAGGGGAGAGGAGGAGGGGAGAGCTAGAGGAGAGAGTGTTTGAGAAAACAGAAAGTTACGCGCGATTTTTGTTTCTTCAAGTTTTTGTCATTTTTGTCTTGCCATGTGCAGTGCTTAGAGCCTGCACTGCAGGGAGTTTGCCTTAGAGCCTGCACTGCCAGGGACTTTGCCTTAGAGCCTGCACTGCAGGGACTTTGCCTTAGAGCCTGCACTGCAGGGACTTTGCCTTAGAGCCTGCACTGCAGGGAGTTTATAAATATGATGATGATGATGATGATAATGATTGAATTATTATTATTGTCATGATTATTATCATCAACATCTTTATTTGTATGTTAGTATTATTAGTGTTATGAGTACTATTATTATTATTATTATTATTATTATTATTATTATTATTATTATTATTATTATTATTATTATTGTTGTTATTGTTACGTGGTTGAGTCGTAGTCGTAGTATGATAAACACACCAGACGCACGCACGTAAGGTTCTTTTAAATAAACTTCATTCAGCTGCAACCCGTCACACGTGGCTTAAGGATGTAGGCTACACTGGAGTAACAGTTCCAACAATATTTTAATTCAGCGATGCGATCTCCACACAATGCATTCCCAAATGCACCAACACTGATACAATGTCTCTTCTGCAAATGTCCACACTGGCGACACAAAGTTTCTCATACAACGTACACCACCGTTACGCTGCGTCTCTCACAATGTACACCATATACGGGCCACGTACCTACGATAAACTCTCTACAACTGACAATGCAAGACAATGTACACACGTGCTCTCCTAGCAATAACTTTATAAAGTAAGACAACTTTCTTGAATAATCCAAAGAATTTACTCAACACAACCAATCAGAACGGAACACGTAACTGAAACTCATAAATATTAATACAAGAAGAACTTTCTGGAATAAACTGAAATAGTCTACAAAAATTCGACTGTTCATTTCAGCCCCAAATCCTATTGTGTAATGACGTCTCACAAAAATATGGCAAACCGTTCACGACCTTTCAAAACACACACTGGACGGCTGTCAATTTCACGCGCACAGAAAACAACATGTTGCAAAATGTTGCCTACTCCCCGATGTTACATGTTCGAGGTCACTAGACAGCGCGATTTTGCTCGAACGTTCTGGTTCATTCTCAGCTAATCTACGCAAAACAACAATCGACCGCTCTTCTCCGCGCGACTTTTCTAGAAGCTTCCGGACTAAACTTGATGAATTAGCGTATCACAACAAAACCAAATCCGCTATCATGCACGAACGATAAAGAATCTCACTGAAAAGGTACGTGATACGTAACCATGATAGCTCAAATAAAAATCGGATCGTTTCCTACGATTAACACATGTATGCTCTCACAGGACAACACAACCACAATCGTAACATTACCCCCCTCTTTTAGAATGAAATTTCACAAAAATGTCTTCTCAAACCTCAAAATACGGTTGTGGATGTGTAAACCTACACAAAACCATAAATAATAAAAAATCTCACATCAAAATGAAATCAAATCAACTACTTTTAAAATGATCGTCTCACAGCTCCTTTAAACTGTCCTGAGCGAAGACATGTCCCTTTAAACTCTCATGGACACCAAAATGTTTCTTTAAACTGTTCTGCTCAGGTAATCCGCTCCAAAGTTCTGCGAGCCCTTGATTAAACTAAAAATTAATGTCAAAGTTTACTTCTGAAACATCTCCAAATCATGGGGTACAGTTCACAGTTCAAAGGTTACTGGTCCTAGGTCGAACACTGTCGGCTTACGGAAAGTATGAAAGTCCATACACACCAAATTGGATCTCTCTGGTTCCTTCGCGATAACCACTGGCGAGCTGGAATCTCTGACGACTCCCGAGTCCGTCGTCTTCCCAACATTCTCCCTCAGTCTATCTCTTGTGTTGCGAAGCAGACGACAAGGCTCGTCGTTATCCGGCTTGTTCGATGTCAGATTAACCTCGTGCTGGACGGTGTCTGTTGTCCCTGGGTCAGGTGTAAACCCATGCTCGAACTCTTGAGTCAGGACGCGCAGTTCTTCTCGTTGAGTCTGTGTCAGATTCTGACCGAACTGGATGTCTTCTACATCCTCCTTGTGGCGGAGTTCATTAAGGTCAAACAGGTTCTCGTCGTCTAGCTTTTCATCAGCAAGACGCACCGATGCTGCCAGTTGTGTTTTGTCTTGACGACCTCTCTCAATATACTTCTTCAGCAGATTAGCATGGTAAGTTTTCACCTTGTTGTTGACCTTGACTCTGTAGTCGTTGATGCCAACCACTGTGTCGACAACGAGGGCCCCTTCCACTGCATCAGGAGTTTGTTTTGTCGGTAGGAAGAAGAACCAATACCTGGTCACCTGGCTGGAATCGTCGAGGTTTCGCCTTACGATCATAGTAATAATGCTTTCCCTTGTTCTGCGCCTTCCCCAGTTCTTTTCGAGCCATCCTGAGGGTATCTTCCAGCTTCTCTCTCAGGTCGAAGACATACTGGTAGCTGATCTTCACCTCAGGCGCGTCCACAGCTCCTTCAGGATGTGCATGGGCCCCCTTACAGTCCTACCATACAGTAATTCAAAAGGAGAAAACCCTGTCGAATCCTGATGAACTTCACGGTATGCGAAGAGCAAGGCATCTATGCCACAACCTTGGCTGTTCAGCACAGTTTCTTCAGCATAGCCTTCAATGTTCCATTAAACTTTTCAACCAACCCGTTACACATGGGGTGATAAGGGGTGGTAGTAAAGTGTCGGATGCTCAATAGCCGGTTGACTTCCTCCATGCAGTCGGACACAAACTGAGTTCCCAGGTCACTCAGGATCTCCTCAGGAATCCCCAAACGGCTGAACATGTCGACGAGCGCCTCTGCCACTGTTGGAGTGTCGATCTTCTTCAATGGTATGGCCTCAGGATAACGTGTAGCGAAGTCCACCAGGGTCAAAATGTAGCGATGACCATCTTCACTTAGAGGGGATATTGGCCCCACCAGGTCCACAGCTACGCGCTTGAAAGGCAAATCGATCAATGGTATTTTCTCTAGAGGAACCTTGCGCAGTTTTCTTTTGGAAATTGTCTTCTGGCATGTCGCCTGACCTGCATAATCGGGTGACGTCGCCTCCCATATCAGGTCAGTAGAAGACGGCTCGGATCCTATCGAGGGTCTTGTTGATTCCCAAATGTCCTCCTAATATGAAATCATGGGCCAATTTCATCACCTGCATTCTCAAAGGTTCAGGAACTACTACTTGACGCACAGGTTTATCTCCATTGCTGTCAAATATCCGGTACAAGATATTTTTCTTGGTCTCGAATGTTATCTCTTTTCCCTTTCGCGTCACGGGCTCGGTCTGACCCCGGAACTTGTCAAGTGTGGGGTCGGCGTTTTTATAGCTCCACCAGCCTTTCCCTATTCACCACAGCTGTTTCCGTGTTGTCCGCCACTTTTAGAGGGATGGTCTGGTGACTCTTCTTTGCTTGACTTCTTGTGGTAACAGCACATGTTTCAGGTTTCCACTCTGGATCTGGATCGTCTGCGTTTCTTGCACCATCAAAGTTTCCGATGATAAGATCGTAGACAGGGGTCTTGACGCACAACGCCTTCACCTCTCCTTTCAGGTACGGAGTGTCGACACTGACATTGGCAAGGGGAATAATCCTTACAGTTCCGTCGGCCAAAATGAGGGTGGTCCACTCCTGTAGCTTCTGGTCTTCAGTTACTAGGTCCTCTCTCACGATGATGCAACTACAACCGGTATCTCTCAGCACTCTCACTGGTGTGTTTTCGACGAATCCTGAAACCACCGGCATGTTCGGCACTTCACTCTCAGGCAGCGCGATGTTTGAGACTGATAAGAATGTAGCCCCACCTCCTACTGGGATGCGTCCATTTTTTTCTGAAAGATTTAATCAACTCTGGTGTCACTCGCGTTTCTCTAGACTCAAAGTCACTGGATGACGTCACATCATTGGCTAATACAGCAGCGGCTCTGTGTTGAGACGTGGTACTGCTTCTGCCTGCTATCCCGCGATCTTGGTTGGATCTTCTGATATTGTCGCCTCGGGGAACATCTTTAGAAGGACACCGTATCGCTTTGTGACCTTTCTTTACACAGAGAAAACATGTCAGGTTCTCCACCGGCTTGTATTTCGGGGTGTCTCTGACATTGTGGATTTCCTCTGCTGGTGCAGACACACGCTGCGGCTTACTGGACCCAAACTTCATGTTGTGGGCGTCAAGGTATCTTTGAGCGAAGTCGGCCAGGGTCTTTAGGGACTGGTCTTTTTGCTCCCTGAGGTGGGCGGCCAGGTCCTTAGAACATGCGTTGAGGATTTGTTCTTTGATGATGAGGTCATACGGGTCCTGGTAATCTTTGTTTAAACCAGCCAGCTCTATCCATTTCTCCAGGTAGCTCCTGATTCTCTCAACAAATAGGCCGGGCATTTCTCCTTCTTCAGGCTTGCAGTTCCGAAATAGTCGCCTGTAACCCTCTTCAGTGAAGTCGTACTGTCTCAGCAGGGCGGCTTTCAACTGCGTATAATCTTCGGCTTCTTCAATTGGTATGCGGGTGTAAAATTCAAGCGCTTTGCCAGTTAGAAGTGCACTCAGTTTGATAGCCCAAGTCTCTTGTCTCCAGTTATTACAGATTGCAAAGCGCTCGAATCGCTCCAGATAAGCGTCCATCTTATCTGAATTTTCTGCGAAAGGTGGTAGCTTTGGCGCACGGGCTGTTTGCTCTCTGCTGGCTAATGCTGTTGCTTCAGAAGCCCTCTGGCTCTGTCATGCCTCCATGTCCATCTGCTTTAGATGAATTTCGTGTTGACGCTGCCTCTCCGCCTCTTCTGCCTGTCTTCGCTGTTTCTCTGCTTCTTCTGCTTGGATTTCGAGTTTCCTGGTCTCACGTTCTTTGGCTCTTTCTTCTCTCTCGAGTCTCTTTTCTTCTTCGAGTCTCTTTTCTCTTTCTTTCTCCAGTCTCTCCTTTTCTTCTTCTTCTTCTTCTTCTTCTTTCTCTCTCTCTCTCTCTCTCTCTCTCTCTCTCTCTCTCTCTCTCTCTCTCTCTCTCTCTCTCTCTCTCTCTCTCTCTCTCTCTCTCTCTCTCTCTCTCTCTCTCTCTCTCTTCTTCTTCTCTCTCCTCTCTCTCCTTTACGAACTCGAGGAGTTGAGCTCCTTCGAGTCCACATTCCTTTGCAATTTTCAGGAATGTCTTCATTTCCCATGTCGCCATCTCTGCGTTTCACTGCTGGCTGTTTTCTCCGGCTACCCTTTCCACTGAGTCAACTGAAGAAGTCCCTTTGGAGGTGCCAAAATGTTACGTGGTTGAGTCGTAGTCGTAGTATGATAAACACACCAGACGCACGCACGTAAGGTTCGTTTAAATAAACTTAATTCAGCTGCAACCCGTCACACGTGGCTTAAGGATGTAGGCTGCACAGGAGTAACAGTTCCAACAATATTTTAATTCAGCGATGTCTCACAAAAATGGCAAACCGTTCACGACCTTTCAAAACACACACTGGACGCCTGTTAATTTCACGCGCACAGAAAACAACATGTTGCAAAATGTTGCCTACTCCCCAACGTTACATGTACACGAACGATAAAGAATCTCACTGAAAAGGTACGTGATACGTAACCATGATAGCTCAAATAAAAATCGGATCGTTTCCTACGATTAACACATGTATGCTCTCACAGAACAACACAACCACAATCGTAACAATTATTATTATTATTATTATTATTATTATTATTATTATTATTATTATTATTATTATTATTATTTACAAATACAGTACACGTTTGATCTATGGCAAATTGCGTTTAGGACCAGTGCTTTTTGTTGTAGTATGGAAAAACTGTTATAAGCCAGATAAATGACAGACATTGTCGTCGGGACTCCAGGAAACAATGTTTTTATGTCTGGCTGTTGTCTTGTAATAAGCGAACTACGCAGAGTGATATTTGGTCCATCGTTATTGACTTTGTTGTTGTTTTTGGTGCTAGTGGTTTTTGTTATAGTTGTTGTTCTTGTCGTTGTTTGTTTGTTTGTTTGTATTTTGTTATTTTTAAACGTCTGGATATATCCTTAAATGGACGATTTACTCGTTGGATGCGCGTAAGATGGAGAATAGACGGGGGAGAGGGGGGCAGGGAGAGGGAGAGGACTGACTTACGAACGCATAGAACACAATGTGTCAACTGTTCGTGGAAGCATCATTACTAGTGATAATTAGTTCATGTTCTGTACCCTCCTTCATCCATTACCTATCGACACCCCTCTACCCCCACCCCCACCCCCCCCCACCCCACCCCTTCCCTCACCTTCATCCACACCCACCCCTTATCAAGTACCCTTACCCCTCCCCCCTTTTCCCCCTCTCTCCATTGATTGATTGATTAGTTCCGGGTTTAACGTCCACGGCACCGAAGTGATAATGGACGGCCCTAACGGGCGGGTTATGGGGGACATTGAAATCTATTGCCTATGGAATACGACCTGAACACTGATCAACTCAGGCGCACTGCAACTGTGCCACTTTGATTTACCAGGACCTTTCAGCGGACATGCTATGGAACAAATCCGTCTTTTCCCCCTGGATTGCGAGTCCAGCTACCGGGGCCGGGACGGGGATTCCAACCCACGACCGGGCGATTCCCTTCGCTCTCCTGCTCCGACGCTTAACCGCCTGAGCTATTTCGGACTCGTCCCATCCCCAGTAGCAAAACGTTTTCGGGCCCGCAGTGGGCCCGCGCACAACCGTTTTGGTCATTGAGACCCTACCTACCCTCCCACCCTCACCCCCACCCTCCTCACAAAAAAAAAAAAAAAAAAAAAAAAAGTTCTCAATCGTAAGATCATAATGTGGCATGCATGACTTAGGCCAAATTACAAACGTCACGCGAGTGTGCTATTTCCATCATCACTGTGGCTACTTCGTTTTTCCTTCGCACCTTTTCATCGCTTAGACTCCACTTCAATCGCCTGCTGCACTTGAGCAGCGTGGGCGTAAATTTCACACACACACACACACACACAACTGCAAGAGGTATAGATCTTCATGAGCCCCCGCTGAAAGCGGGGGCTCATGAAGATCTATGCCTCTTGCAAGCTTTGTGAAGTTCAAGGCAGACTGCACTAAGTCGGCGTTGCCTCATATCGGAAATGGTTTTCACTGATAGGCGCAGTTACGTGTATCCTGGATCCGTGACAGATAACTCTGACGTGCAGGTTGTGAGTCTCGCCATTTGGGGTAATTATGAAGCAGAACCCCTTCCCTGCCAGTGAACGCAGGCTGTCTTTTAGAAGTAATAATAATAATAATAATTATAAAAATAATAATTATAATAATAATAATAATAATAATAATAATAATAATAATAATAATAATAATAATAATAATAATAATAATAACAACAATAAGTTCAAATGTCAAAAATCCTCAGCCATCCACGAAACATGGATACAAATTGGTTCCATCAAGAGGCATAGATCCCTGGGGCGGATCTGATGGGGTTCCAGCGGTTCCGCCCCCCCCCCCTCCCCCCCCCCCCCCCCTCACCTCCTTCTCACACAAAAATCCTTGTAACGTTTACTTGGTGAATAAATGTCTTATGTCTATGTCTATGTCTTCTCCGTCGGGAGGCCTTTGTGTCAGGTTAAAGGTCCCAAACAAACAGCTGAACCCCCCACCCACCCACCCCTAGGGGGAGCTGATGCACCCCTGGATCTTCCAGAGCCCTCGCAGCTGCGGGGGCTCATGAGGACCATGGCCTCTTGCAGTTGGGTGACATGATGTTCGCTGTTTTCTCGGCAAGGAAGAGGTCGCGTGTAATGGGATGGCCTGTGAATAGAAAGATTCGATATCATTTTGTTCAGGACATGGCCGTGCCGGCTGTAACTTAGGGTAAGTCCCAACGCGCAAAAGGCCATCGGGCCGACGTCAGCCCGCGCACGGCCGTGCGCGGGCCAACAGCGGTCCACGTCAGACCCGATGGCCTTTTGCGCATTTGGGTGTGCCGTTTATTGATGTTACACGGAACGGAAGTTCGCGTATCGGCCAATCGAAACCACGTCTTGTGATGTCACATGAAGAATTGACATCCGGACAGCCAATCAAGCGGGGTGGGGGGGGGGGGTGGGGGGGTGGGGGGGAGCTTCTTGACTTCAAGTGTCGTGACAAGGCTAGAGTTTGTTTGAATCTCGATCAACTGACATCTTTCACGTGAAAGATCTGGTCCGGCATGACGAGCATGAAGATGTCGCTGAAGATGTTTCTTCCTGCGCGCGGGGCGTTTTCTCGCACAGTGGCGGACAGACGCGGACCTTCTAAGTTCGTCTGATTGTTGCAAGGGAGCCTTCCCCAGTCGCAAAGTCCCTCGAACCACATCCGTGCGCGGGCCCGACTGCGACCGTCGTGGGTCCGAGGATCTTTGTTTACTGGGTTACACACGTCAGCGAACGAGGTTCTATCTGTATCTGGACCGTGTGTAGGGGCGAATGCGGCTGTTTATCATCAACAAGCCTTTGTCATAAACTGAACGTGTCTGGGCCGGTGCGCCGTGCAAATTCCGTTTGCGTCGCCTGTGCTTTACGAGGGATGATGCATGACGACACGCGTTTAGTCCGCATTCTGAGAAAAGGTGGCAGCTGCACTGACGCCTGCTGGTTTGTGCATGTGTTGACTACATTTGACACGGCTGGATAGTTCGCGGGGTCAAAGCTGTGCGGGGCTCCACCGCCTCTTCGCACTCACATTAAGGAAACTTTCCGCCACGTTCACTGAAAGTTCCATCTAAAATGAGACACCTTAAATCTGTGCACTATCACATCGAGGCTTTGCTGCTGCGGACACAGCTTCGCTGGGCGGGGCACGTCTCCAGGATGGAGGATCATCGCCTACCCAAGATCACTCTGTTCGGCGAGCTCGCCACTGGACACCGAGTCAGAGGGGCACCAAAGAAGAGATACAAAGACGGTCTCAAGAAGTCACTTAGTGCCTGCCAAATCGACCACCGCCAGTGGTCTTCGGCTTGCTGCGGACCGTGACACCTGGCGCTCCACCATTCACAAGGCAGCCGTCTCCTTTGAGGACTCTCGCAGAGCTAACCTCAAGGACAAGCGGCTCAGGAGAAAAAACAGAGTTGTCGTAACTCAGAACCCTGACCAGACCTTCCCCTGCAGCCACTGCGGTCGAACCTGCCTGTCCCGGATTGGCCTCCGCAGTCACGAAAATGCCTGCAGACGACGTGCTATAGAATCTTCGTTCGCGAAGTCAAGCCATGATCACAAAAATAAATGAAGAAAATGTCTGTCGGTTTATATCCTGGCCAATGCGCTAGAGGGGCCGGTTCATACCCACCCCAGTCTGTGGGCCGGTTCATACCCACCCCAGTCTGTGTGCCGGTTCATACCCACCCCAGTCGGTGGGCCGGTTCATCATACCCACCCCAGTCTGTGGGCCGGTTCATACCCACCCCAGTCTGTGGGCCGGTTCATCATACCCACCCCAGTCTGTGGGCCGGTTCATACCCACCCCAGTCTGTGGGCCGGTTCATCATACCCACCCCAGTCTGTGGGCCGGTTCATACCCATCCCAGTCTGTGGGCCGGTTCATCATACCCACCCCAGTCTGTGGGCCGGTTCATACCCACCCCAGTCTGTGGGCCGGTTCATCATACCCACCCCAGTCTGTGGGCCGGTTCACACCCACAAAATATATGCACTACCTGATTTCCTTTTCAAACTACGTACTATCCCAGAAAGCGAAAGTCCTCGGGCTCACGACGGTCGCAGTGGGCCCGAAGACGTTTCGCACTGGGGACGTAGTTCCTGAGGACCGCTGCACTGGGGACGTAGTTCCTGAGGACCGCTGCACTGGGGACGTAGTTCCTGAGGACCGCTGCACTGGGGACGTAGTTCCTGAGGACCGCTGCACTGGGGACGTAGTTCCTGAGGACCGCTGCACTGGGGACGTAGTTCCTGAGGACCGCTGCACTGGGGACGTAGTTCCTGAGGACCGCTGCACTGGGGACGTAGTTCCTGAGGACCGCTGAAGTTTCTGGAGAGAAAAAAAAAACGTGCAAAACATGTCATAAAGCATATATATTCCGACATACTTGTTTATTTTTGTTGTAATTCGAGATGATTATTAATGAAAGGGGAACGTCTGTAGAAAGCATCCCCCAAATGTTTTCTAGCGTCCTTTAACTCATTCAGCCCGACGGCCGTATTTCCCAAATTTTGGAGGTGTCGTCTAATGACTATGCACCAGTTGCAGTAGATGGATCGACCATGATAATTCAAGGGCAGTGCCAGATTAGCTTGGCGCCAAGCTAATCTGGCACTGCCCTTGAATTATCATGGTCGACCCATCTCCTGCTGTAGTGCGTCAGGGCTGAACGGGTTAAAGTGAAGCAGCACGACTAACAATTATGAATACTGGCGAGCAAAAGAAATGCGACATTTGTGGAATCACCGGAAACACTTTAGCGTTTCCGGTGATTCCAAATTGTCGCATTTCTGTTGCTCGTCAGGACATGAATTGAACTGAGTCCTTCTGCCATAACATAAACCAAATTCAGTTGTTGTTTTTTTAAAGTTCCACAGAGACAGTCGATACAGTTTTATGGCAGCACTCAGGGTTCGTTCGCCTCGGCCCTCGTTAGTCGCCTAAGTTAAGCACCTCTGAATCCGAGTCAACGGTGCGCACAGAGCCGCAGACGTCTCGGGAACATGCATTCACAGCGGTGTGCACAGAGCCGCAGACGTCCCGGGAACATGCATTCACAGCGGTGTGCACAGAGCCGCAGACGTCCCGGGAACATGCATTCACAGCGGTGTGCACAGAGCCGCAGACGTCCCGGGAACATGCATTCACAGTGGGTGTCTGCAAGAGGCATAGATCCTCATGAGCATTGCGGGGCTCATGAGGATCTATGTCTCTTGCGGCTGGGTAATGGTCAGTTTTTCTCGGCAATGAAACGTTTTAACAGATGAAATGCAAACACGTGACTGCCAGGCGATTAGTACGCAAAGCAATAGCCAACAAAGAAAGAAACACGCTTTGAAAGGGGAACACAAAACGGCTTTGTGCTCGCCCCTTCAAAAGCTTGTTTCTCTCTTTGTTCATTACTTTGTTGTTCAACGGACAGTTGTAAGATGTGAGCTGCACGACTTTTGACGTGGAAAAGTGTCCGCCGGTACTGAACTTCGCGGCAACCGTGATAGTTCAAGGGTGGTGCGAGCAGGCGCCCAACAGGCTATTCTAACTGCAAGTGCAGCATGGTGTGACGTCAGCTCCCAAATTTGGAATTTCCGCCTTGGAGCTCATTGATAAAAAGAAATAAATTAAAAAAATAGCACACACACACACACACACAACATCACACACACACACACACACACACACACACACAAACACACAAACACACAAACACACACACAAACATACACGCACACAAACACACATACACACAGACACACACACACAAACAAACAAACAAACACACACACACACAAACATACACGCACACAAACACACACACACACACGCACATGCACACTCACATATACACACACAAACACACACACACACACACACATTGACACACTACACACGCACGCACACATACACACAACCACATATACACACGCACGCACGCATGCACACACACCAACACAAACACACGCACACAATTTCCTGTCATTAGTGGGCGGCTCACTGACTGCTTCCGTTGTGTGGCTTTTGAGAAAAGCGAGATTTGCATTGTATAACAACGAAAATCTCGCTTTTTCTCAAAAACGGATTTTCTGGCTTTTGCCATATAGAAGCAGACTTGTTTGACGTTTCACCTTTTTACGCTAACGCATTACAGCAAAAAAACGGTTCAAAGGCTTACGGATGTTTTGGCGCGCGCACGAGATCTGGAGGCAATCCCCCCCCCCCCACCCCCAAACGGCCCATTTATGTGTGCTGGCCTGTGATTTAGGGCCTTAAGGCTTCCAGGTGAGGTCCCGTAAGGTGCAAAATCAGCGACCGGCAGACACATGAAATTAACGACCATACAAAAGTAATTTAACCCTTTTAACCCCAAGGTCCCGTTTCTCAAATTTTGGAGGTGTTGCCGAACGACCATGCAGGAGATGGATTGACCGTGATAATTCAAGGGTAGTGCCAGATTAGCTTGGCGCCTGAAACCCACGTCTCTTGAAGTCGGACCCTTACCACCTGCACTTTTTCTCGGCAATTAACCCCTTCGCTGCCTGACAAAAAAGTGAACACGTCCAGCTGCAAGAGACATAGATCCTCATGAGCCCCCGCGACTGCGGGGGCTCATGAGGATCTATGTCTCTTGCTGAGACCAACTTGTAACCACACTCCTCGGACGGTTGCGGGCTTTTGGTCGCTCTTGTAATCACGCTTCTCTGACGGTTGTGGGCCTTTGGTCGCTCTTGTAATCACGCTTCTCTGATGGTTGTCGGCCTTTGGTCGCTCTTGTAATCACACTCCTGACGGTTTGCGGGCTTTTGGTCGCTCTTGGAAATCACGCTTCTCTGACGGTTGTGTGCTTTTGGTCGCTCTTGTAATCACGCTTCTCTGATGGTTGTCGGCCTTTGGTCGCTCTTGTAATCACACTCCTCTGACGGTTTGCGGGCTTTTGGTCGCTCTTGGAAATCACGCTTCTCTGACGGTTGTGGGCTTTTGGTCGCTCTTGTAATCACGCTTCTCTGACGGTTGTCGGCCTTTGGTCGCTCTTGTAATCACGCTTCTCTGATGGTTGTCGGCCTTTGGTCGCTCATGTAATCACACTCCTCTGACGGTTTGCGGGCTTTTGGTCGCTCTTGTAATCTCGCTTCTCTGATGGTTGCCGGCTTTTGGTCGCTCTTGTAATCACGCTTCTCTGATGGTTGTCGGCCTTTGGTCGCTCTTGTAATCACACTCCTCTGACGGTTGTGGGCGTTTGGTCGCTCTTGTAATCTCGCTTCTCTGACGGTTGTGGGCGTTTGGTCGCTCTTGTAATCACGCCCCTCTGACGGTTTGCGGGCTTTTGGTCGCTCTTGCAATCACGCCCCTCTGACGGTTTGCGGGCTTTTTGTCGCTCTTGTAATCCCGCCCCTCTGACGGTTTGCGGGCTTTTGGTCGATCTTGTAATAACGCCCCTCTGACGGTTTGCGCTCTGACGGTTTGCGGGCTTTTGGTCGCTCTTGTAATAACGCCCCTCTGACGGTTTGCGGGCTTTTGGTCGCTCTTGCAATCACGCCCCTCTGACGGTTTGCGGGCTTTTGGTCGCTCTTGCAATCACGCCCCTCTGACGGTTTGCGGGCTTTTGGTCGCTCTTGCAATCACGCCCCTCTGACGGTTTGCGGGCTTTTGGTCGATCTTGTAATAACGCCCCTCTGACGGTTTGCGGGCTTTTGGTCGATCTTGTAATAACGCCCCTCTGACGGTTTGCGGGCTTTTGGTCGCTCTTGTAATAACGCCCCTCTGACGGTTTGCGGGCTTTTGGTAGATCTTGTAATAACGCCCCTCTGACGGTTTGCGGGCTTTTGGTCGATCTTGTAATAACGCCCCTCTGACGGTTTGCGGGCTTTTGGTCGATCTTGTAATAACGCCCCTCTGACGGTTTGCGGGCTTTTGGTAGATCTTGTAATAACGCCCCTCTGACGGTTTGCGGGCTTTTGGTCGCTCTTGCAATCACGCCCCTCTGACGGTTTGCGGGCTTTTGGTCGATCTTGTAATAACGCCCCTCTGACGGTTTGCGGGCTTTTGGTCGATCTTGTAATAACGCCCCTCTGACGGTTTGCGGGCTTTTGGTCGATCTTGTAATAACGCCCCTCTGACGGTTTGCGGGCTTTTGGTCGATCTTGTAATAACGCCCCTCTGACGGTTTGCGGGCTTTTGGTCGCTGAGTAAACAAAGATTTCAGAAACAAAGCGTACGTACAGTGGCAGAAAAAGGGGTAAAGGGGTTAAAAACCACAGAATCGAATGTTTTGCTGCGATTTCCCTGTCGAAGCGTGTTTCCTTCTTCGTTGCGATATTTATTTTATTTTATTTTATTATTATTATTATTATTATTATTATTATTATTATTATTATTATTATTATTATTATTGTGCATTTCACGCGCTTTTGTGTGTGCGTGACATTGGGGATGCTGACGTGATCCTGGGCAATGAATGTTAGGGGAGAAGGGCACACTCATTGGTGTGCTGTAAGTGAACAGCCGATTTTCGGAAACCAGGAGTAGGTCAAAATTGCACCTGTTTCGACGACACCAGTGGATTAAAATCCCGGACAAGCATGTGATATCGCATGTTTTTCCTCGATTTTAATCCACTGTTTTCCTCGAAACACGTGCAATTTTGACTTACTTATCATTTCTGAACAACGTGTATTGCAGTGTTCAGGTGGCCCTATCAAGACATGCTAGTTTTTTTGTTGTTGTTTGTTTGTTTGTTTGTTTTTTCGAATGGGGCATCTATAATCCCAGTACAGAATAGGTCATCCGGCAGTACGTCGGCCTGCGACGATCCATTGCTTGTAAAGACGTGGGTGGATGTTTAGTCTGTATTGACGAGCAAAAGAAATGCGAAATTTTTTAAATCATTCAAAAAATGTCGCGTTTCTTTTGTTCGTCAGTATATGATGACTATGGTGTGCCTTCCTTTCTCACAACTATGCATTATCAAACGTGCATTTTATCATCACGATTTTAAAAGCCTAACCCCGGGACTGCTATTGACGAAAAGGACGCGTAGGTAGGCTGTGTTTCCATCTAGTTACGCGACAGCGACGCGTTGGGCGACATGACAAATCGGTTGCTGAGCAGCAGGCAGAAAATCGCTTCGTGTGTTTCCGTATTGCGGCGCGACGGGCGGCATCTCGCCCGTACATACATTGTTTACAATTGTTGCGATTTGTTGTTGTTGAACAGGTTAAAAGACGGGCTTGTTCAGATAGCATGTCCGTTATACGGTCCCGGTAAATCACAGTGGCACAGTTGCAGTGCGGCCGAATTGATCAGTGTTCAAGTATGTTACGTGGTAGAGTCGTAGTCGTAGTATGATAAACACACCAGACGCACGCACGTAAGGTTCTTTTAAATAAACTTCGTTCAGCTGCAACCCGTCACACGTGGCTTAAGGATGTAGGCTACACTGGAGTAACAGTTCCAACAATATTTTAATTCAGCGATGCGATCTCCACACAATGCATTCCCAAATGCACCAACACTGATACAATGTCTCTTCTGCAAATGTCAACACTGGCGACACAAAGTTTCTCATATAACGTACACCACCGTTACGCTGCGTCTCTCACAATGTACAGCATGTACCTACGATAAACTGTGTGTCCCTATGACTGACAATGCATGACAATGTACACACGTGCTTACTAGCACCAACTTTTATAGTAAAACAACTTTCCAGAATAATCTAAGGAATTCACACAACGCAACCAATCAGAACAGAAGACGTAACTGAAGCTCATAAATGTTAATAACAAATGAACTTTCTAAAATAACTACAATAGTCTACCTAAATTTGACTGCTCATTTCAGCCCCAAATCCTAGTGTGTAATGACGTCACACAAAAGTATGGCACACCGTTCACGACCTTTCATAACACGCAAAGAACGGCTGCTAAATTCACGCGCACAGAGAACAACTATGGCTAAAAATAGAGCAGCTCTACTACCGCTATCTCCGTGCGACTTTGCTAGAAGCTTCCGGACTAAACTTAGCGTATCATAACAAAGCCAATTCCGCTATCTTCGCTAACAATAAAGAATCTTACTGAAAAGGTACGTGATACGTAACCATGATAGCTCAAATAAATATCAGATCGTTTCCTACGATTAACACATGCATGCTCTCACAGAACAACACAACCACAATCGTAACAAAGTCGTACTCCGCCAAAGGTAATAGCTGTCCCTGCCCCCTGCCCTGTAGCTGTACCTGTCCTTGCCCGTTAGGTACTGTCCATTATCTCCCCGGTGCCATGGACGTTAACCCCTGAACTATTAACAACAACTTTGAGTTTGATGTCGGGTACTGAAAACCACGATCTCTTCACGGCGGGATCGCCGTTGAATCGCTGGATGGGGCGTTTCAATGTTGTCGCGCTATCGCCTGTTACACCGCTGTCGCGTCACGTATATGGACACACTCCTCCTTTATCTCTGTGTTTCATATTTGTGTCGCTGTCGCTGCCGTATGGAAACGTACCTTTACGCGTCTTTTTCGCCGAGCGGTATCGTCAGTAAGCAGAGGTCCTCGGGCCCACGACGACGGCTGTGCGCGGGCCCGCTGCGGCCGTTGTGGGCCCGAAGACGTTTTGCTACTGGGGTTCAATGCTGTTACATGACCAGTGTCCTTGTTTTTGTTTCATCAGCTGTGAGGGCGTGAAAAAAGGGCCTCGAGTATTATTGTTCATGACCTCGTGCTGGGCAGATTTAGCGTCACCTGGTGCAGCAGGGCGGCCTGCAGGCGGCAACTTCTAAAAACGTCTTGAAGATTAAATAAATCTTTTGGAGAGCTTCGCGCTAATCTTCTACGTGCGCCAAGGAAAGACACACCCTTGTTACAAGCAGTTTAAAGAACCATTACGCGTAAATCTGAAGACACATTTCAGCTCCATTTGTGTTTATTATACCTTGTCGACACACCTAATGAACTTTAACGGCAGTTGGGACACGCAGCAAAAACACGCGTATTCGCACTTATTTATTCTGTGCAGCCGTTAGAGTGTCAATCTATTTTTAGCTGTTTCTCGTACTGATAGCTTTGTATTTCTAGAACGGAGTTGAGTGATTGTCAGGTTACTTGATATAAAGACGACGTGTGCTGAACTGGATTGTCCTGTGTCTAAATGAACCACAGCTAGACCTGTGTGTAGCGTTTTGTAATCATCTGTTACAGAAGTGTATCTTTGAACAGTTACGGCCGTAGTGGGCCTTTAAACCAAGGACAAATGAGCGGGGGTGGGGGATGGAAGGAGGGGTTGGGGGAGGGAGAGGGGGAGGGGTGGCGGTGGCGGTAGAGAAATAGGGTGAGGGGTGGGGGGGGGGGGAAGGGTCTAAATATATCTCTTTAGCTTCTGGTTCTAAAAGCACCAAGCGCAGTGGATGAAAACAGAAAACTGTTAACTCATTGCTGCCTGGAGTAGCTCGCTTTAACCCCTTACATGCCGGGGACAGGCGAACGATTCCCAGCTGCAACAGACATATAAACCCTCAGGAGCCACCGCAGTCGCGGGGACTGACGAGGGTTTACGTCTCTTGTTGGCCCTGCGTTCTTTGTCCCTATAATTGTCTTGTGTTCTTTGTCCCTATAATTGTCCTGTGTTTGTCCCTATAATTGTCCTGTGTTCTTTGTCACTATAATTGTCCTGTGTTCTTTGTCACTATAATTGTCCTGTGTTCTGTGTCCATATAATCGTCCTGTGTTCTGTGTCCCTATAATTGTCCTGTGTTCTTTGTCGCTATAATTGTCCTGTGTTCTTTGTCCCTATAATTGTCCTGTGTTCTTTGTCACTATAATTGTCCTGTGTTCTGTGTCCCTATAATCGTCCTGTGTTCTGTGTCCCTATAATTGTCCTGTGTTCTTTGTCGCTATAATTGTCCTGTGTTCTTTGTCCCTATAATTGTCCTGTGTTCTTTGTCCCTATAATTGTCCTGTGTTCTGTGTCCCAATAATTGTCCTGTGTTCTTTGTACCTATAATTGTCCTGTGTTCTTTGTCCCTATAATTGTCCTGTGTTCTTTGTACCTATAATTATCCTGTTTTCATCTGTCTTCTTCACGCACGTGTCGGTCAGTGTGCAGTGTGTTGAGACGCCAAATTCCAGATCACTGGCACAGAAAGGATGCTAACCCTTTTAGCCCCGGATCCCTACAATAGGAGATGGCTTGACTATGATAATTCAAGGGTAGTGCCAGATTAGCTTGGCGCCTGAAGGCGCCAAGCTAATCTGGCACTACCCTTGAATTATCATGGTCAATCCATCTCCTGCAACTGGTACATGGTCGTCAGGCAACGCCTCCAAAATGTGAGAAATGGGACCTTGGGGCTAAAAGGGTTAAACTGCTCTGTAATATTTATTTTGTTATTTATTTTTGGAGTGGGTTGTAAAGTGTTTCAAGTACCCGCGATCACCTTCCACCCCCTCGAGTATAGGCGGGGCGGTCACACCCCGGCCATCAGCGAGGTGACGGTCTCGCCCGTGACATTGCGCGATACCCCGCCGCAGATGATAACCCTTTAACCTCTCGACTGCCGCGAAAACGCGAACGCGATCCGGCTGCACGAGACATAGATCCTCATGCGCCCCCCCACCCACCCACCCACCCAGTCGCTGGGGCTCATGAGGATCTATGCCCCTTTTCTGAGACCACTTTGAATCCCTGTTCCGAGGACGGCTGGGGTTCTTTGGCTGAATTTAACGAAGATTGTAGAAGGACAGTCTGCGTCTACTGACAGCGAAAGGGTTAAAAGATCCTACTGTTTGCGTTTTGGTCACTCGTGCTTTACCTGTCATGGGGTTAAGAGGTAGGGTCATGAACTCAGGATTAGGATTCGAACGTCCTTGATGTCACACGATACTTTGCCGCATACACAGATATTTGTTCACTAGCATGTCCGTTGAAAAGGTCCAGGTAAATCAAACTGGCACAGTTGCAGTGCGCCTGAATTGATCAGTGTTCAGGTCGTACGCCATAGGCAATAGATTTATCTGTCCCCCATAACCCGCCCGTCAGGGCCGTCCATTATCACTTCGGTGCCGTGGACGTTAAACCCGAACTAACCATTATACAGATACCTCTCCGGGTTAAGAGACGATTTCAGGAATAGGTCAAAACTGCTCGTGTTTCGACGAAAAATAAACTAGATTAGTGGCGCCTAGAGCTCATTAGGAGGTTAGGAGCCATATAAATCTTTACTACTACTACTACTACAATTATTATTATTATTATTATTATTATTATTATTATTATTATTATTATTATTATTATTATTATTATTATTATTATTATTATTCAAACCCCAAAAACAAAGTGATTTATCGAGTATGTCAAAATTGCGCGCGTTTCGACGAAAACAGTGGATTAATAGCATGGACAAACATGCGGTTTATCTCATGTTTGTCCGGGCTTTTTTATCCACTGTTTTCGTCGAAACGTGTTGCAATTTTGACCTGTTTAATTCCTGATTTCCGAACAACCTCTATTTTGCTGGCAGGGCGTTTAACCCAGTCAGTCAATCAGCCAGGGGTCAAATCAGTCAGTCAACCTCGCCGCACGTGTCTTGCCCGATTTAGGGCCGTCTCCGCACGCAGCCAAGACCCGCCTATGTTGATTGTCCAGACAAAGCCACGCTTTGATGGGGTCGGGGGCGGGCTTAGGAGTGTTTAGCCAACACACGGCGCGGGGAATATAAAAAAGATTGTGCCGATGAATCTACCCGTCGGGTACAGTTGACGGGTGCAGTTCGGCGGTTTGGCTGCACGCCTAGATGTACCCGGTGCATTTGTAGTCCGCAAGGCATTTGAACATCCTGGTCACTTCCGGTAGCTGAGAGTCACTTCCGGTAGTTTTTGTTCCTATGCCGCACTGGTAATTTGGTTTGCAAAAATTTGCGCAAAATTAATAATCGAGTGTATCTAAGCATTATCTAATCTTATTGTTGTCAATAGTCACGTATATGCTTGTGTTTCCCCTCAACAGACATTGTTAAGAAATTAGAAGTATATATATATATATATATATATATATATATATATATATATATATATATATATATATATATATATATATATATATATATATATATATATATATATATATATATATATATATATATATATATATATATATATATATATGAACTGCACGACTTATGACTCAAACAGTGGATTAAACCCCGGACAAACATGAGATTGCATGTTTAGTCTGGGGCTTTTATTCCCCTATTTGAGCCAAAAGACTTGCATTTAATTTATTTTTTACATGCTTATTTTATCGCGTATGAACTGATTTTGAGTACTCCATAATTTTCACCACCGAAATCTCCATTCTGGTACAGAAACAACACTCACCGCCTCAGGCCTTGGTGTTGATTCCAGTCTCTCACTGGGCCCACTGCGGCCGACTTTGCCTGGTACAGAAACAGCACTCACCGCCTCAGGCCTTGGTGTTGATTCCAGTCTCTCACTGGGCCCACTGCGGCCGACTTTGCCTGGTACAGAAACAGCACTCACCGCCTCAGGCCTTGGCGTTGATTCCAGTCTCTCACTGGGCCCACTGCGGCCGACTTTGCCTGGTACAGAAACAGCACTCATCGCCTCAGGCCTTGGTGTTGATTCCAGTCTCTCACTGGGCCCACTGCGGCCGACTTTGGCCCGAAAGCCTTTTGCGTGCTGGTCTAGGTCCATTTCTGGTGCTGGTTTGTTGGTTGGTTAATTCGGGGTTTAACGTCGACGGCACTGGAATAATACTAGACGGCAGAACAGGCGGGTTATCGCGGGGGAGGGGGGGGGGAGGGGGGAGGGGAGGGGGTGAAGACATTGCGCGGGATGGAAGACATTGCCTATGGAGTACGCTCTGAACACTGATCAATTCAGGCGCGCTGCAACTGTGCCACTTTGATATACCAGGACCTTTCAACGGACGTGCAGCAGAACAAACCTGTCCTCTCGCCTGGCCTGCATTTCTTGGTGCAGATACCGTAGGCAGAGAAATTCAGTTGGTGTATTTGCAAGCGAAACCAGCGAACTCGACCTCTCAGCCCTATAGTGGGCTTACTCAGCACGACTAACTGAATCTGAGGAAGGGAAAGAGGCCGATCTCTGACAACAAGAGGCGTAGCGTTTCGTGAGGCCGCTCTGTAGAATGCAGGAGCTCGTGAGAATCGTGCGAATCTATACCTCGTGCGGTTGTGGAAGACTCAAACAGTTGCAGAGCGTTTTTCAATACAGTAGACTTTAACTCAAATCGGAAGTATCTCATTCATCAGCAAGAGACATAGATCCTCATGAGCCCCCGCGACTGCGCAGAGCCCTATTTCTGCCAACAAGAGGCTTCAAGAGGAACAGATTTTCATGAGCCCCTGCGGGGTACCCGCAGGGGCTCATGAAAATCTGTTCCTCTTGAGTGAAAATGGGGTTGGATGCTGGGATTAGTTGCAGCAAATCGGAACACGTGTACGCGTGGGAGTCACTCATTCCGTGTAGACTTATACCTTCCTCCCGGCCTCGGCGCCTTTGGGTAGTTATTGGTTGTTACCAGAAATGCTGCATCTCATCGCCTTCCGGTCGTGCCCGCCGAAGGAAAGCGTATCCCAAAGCGCTGGAGACTATGTTACTCTGAGCGCATGTGACTACGCGCTCGAAATATCCAAGAAAAATAAGTGGGTTTTTTTTTTTTTTGGTGGGGGGGGGGGGGGGGGGGGAGGAGGGGGGGGGTTTACGATCCCGGTAAATGACACAAAGTGGCATAGCAGCATTGCCGCCTGAATTGATTAATGTCCAGGTCGTACCCCATAGTCAAGAGTTGTCCCTGTCCGTGTCGTCATAACCCCCCCCCCCCCACACACACACACACACACACACACACACACACACACACACCCCACACTTTGGCACCGGTTTCAGGCCACTTTACAAATTTCAAATACAAGCAATCAAACATCTCTGTAACTTCAGTAGCTGAACTGGCCCTTCGTCTGTCTTGTACTGTGTTTGTCTTAAATGGCGTAAATCCGTTTCTGTTACGTGAGTGTGCGTGTTGGGTTTCATTTCGCGGCGCTTTGAGTCGATTTGCCCAAAAATTGAGAAAAAGCGCCTATATAATAACGGTATTATTATTATTATTATTATTATGACCCGCCCCTCGGGTCAATCCATTATCGCACGCGTGGTGTGGACATGAAACCCCGAACTAACCAACCAAGCAACCAACAGGCACGAATTCGTCAAAATTGCTTTAGGATTAAAGAGACCAACTCCAGGCAGTAACGGATTAATAGACTGCAATATCTCTCTTATCAGACTGCAATATCTCCCTTATCAGACTGCAATATCTCCCTTATCAGACTGCAATATCTCCCTTATCAGACTGCAATATCTCCCTTATCAGCCTGTCCCCCTGATCAATGTTCGTAGCACGTCTTACAATACTGACTGCAATATCCCCCTTATCAGACTGCAATATCTCCCTTATCAGACTGCAATATCCCCCTTATCAGACTGCAATATCCCCCTTATCAGACTGTCCCCTGATCAATGTTCGTAGCACGTCTTACAATACTGACTGCAATATCCCCCTTATCAGACTGCAATATCTCCCTTATCAGACTGTCCCCCTGATCAATGTTCGTACAACACTGCAGGATAACGCGTAACTTCACAACACTGCTGGATAACGCGTAACTTCACAACACTGCTGGATAACGCGTAACTTCACAACACTGCTGGATAACGCGTAACTTCACAACACTGCTGGATAACGCGGCTAACTTCACAACACTGCTGGATAACGCGTAACTTCACAACACTGCTGGATAACGCGGCTAACTTCACAACACTGCTGGATAACGCGTAACTTCACAACACTGCTGGATAACGCGGCTAACTTCACAACACTGCTGGATAACGCGTAACTTCACAACACTGCTGGATAACGCGTAACTTCACAACACTGCTGGATAACGCGTAACTTCACAACACTGCTGGATAACGCGTAACTTCACAACACTGCTGGATAACGCGTAACTTCACAACACTGCTGGATAACGCGTAACTTCACAACACTGCTGGATAACGCGTAACTTCACAACACTGCTGGATAACGCGTAACTTCACAACACTGCTGGATAACGCGTAACTTCGCAACACTGCTGGATAACGCGTAACTTCACAACACTGCTGGATAACGCGTAACTTCACAACACTGCTGGATAACGCGTAACTTCACAACACTGCTGGATAACGCGTAACTTCACAACACTGCTGGATAACGCGTAACTTCGTTATGAAGTTTGAATGTCGTAAGATGACAGACTGTTTTATTCTTCTTATAAATAATAATAATAATAATTACGGTATTTATAACGCGCTTATCTTATAATAATTATAACTCTAAGCGCGCACTCACCACTCGCGCACGCATGCGCACGCTTTAGACAACGACTCACGTGCCACAAATAGTGAAATACATTACGACAGTCAGCTTGGGGTGGGGAGTGTGGTGGTATAGTGCTAGAACTGTTGAAAGAGGTGAGTTTTGAGGGCAGACTGGAAGGAGGAGAGAGAGTGTTTCTGACGGAGAGAGAGTGGGAGAGTGTTCCAGGTGGATGGACCGCATACTGAGAAGGAGCGGGGGCCGAAAGTGTTGAGTTTGGTGCGAGGGATGTGGAGGCAGAGAGGGTCGGAGGCGGAGCGGAGGGAGCGGGAAGGGATGTAGGGGTGAAGTAAGTTGGAGAGATAGGCAAGAGCGCAGTTGTTCAGGGATTTGTAGCAGAGGGACAGAATCTTGTATTGGATGCGTTGTGGGATGGGAAGCCAGTGAAGGAGCTTGAGCAGGGGAGTGATGTGGTCGGATTTTTTCTTTCTGAGGACGAGGCGGGCAGCGTCTGTATGCAGGAGAGAGTCTTCCGTTAAGGCCCCGCCACACATGCCCGATTTTGAGGCCGATTCCCGAGCAGTTTCGAATCGGTAGGTGATCAGGCCGGACTATAAAAACGTGTGCACTGCCACACATTTCCCGACTTTTTTAGCCGACCGGTTTGAACCGAAGATCAAAGTCGTACCTGTTCTGCGAAATGGCTGCTAGTTTTGACAGTGATGATGATGTGCTTGCATTATCAGCAGTTTTGCATCATATTCGGGAAGAGGCGGGCGAGACATCGGCAACGAAGGTGGTACTGATCTTCCGCCATCTTCAAACTGAAACGACGTGCTTTGCGAGACGCGCTCTGATTGGTTGAAGCTTACAATCGGGGCCGATTCGGATCGGAAAATAGAGCAGGTTCTAGACACCCGATTCCCAGCCGATTGGGATCGGATCCGATATATGACGTCATCCGATCGCAATCGGATCGGAATCGGCTTCAAAATCGGGGCACAACCGGCACGTGTGGCGGGGCCTTTACACTCAAAAGCAGCGGGAAACCCCTGGTGCATGAGCCTACTCACACGGATCGTGAAAAGAAGGGTAGAATAGTCTTAGCCGAGGCAAGACAACATGGATAAAATTGCGGTTGAGGTGGCACACCCAGTAGCGAAACATCTTCGTGCCCACGGCGACCGTCGTGGGCCAGAGAACCTTTGCTGTCTGACTCATTCGATGAAAAACTTACTAAGAGGAATTCTTTTCTACAGAAATATAGCGAAGGATCTTTTTTTGTCCTTTTGAATATTTCAATAAGGATTTATCAGAATATCTTCACTACCGCATTTTATTTCTTTCTCCGACCGCATGAATGAGTGCCATGTTTAAGGGCGCGTATTTCTGTTTGATGACCTCGTCACAGCCCTACTACACTACAATAAAAGGAAACCACGCGTCTTGCTGGCTCCACCGTATGAAAGAACGGGGGTGACAACTTAATGACTCCTCTTTAGCAAGAGGCCTTACATCCTCGTGAGCCCCTGGACCCTAGTAGGGCTCATGAGGATCTGTGACTTGAAGATTCAGCGAATTTCGCTGTGGAACAGTCAGGAAAAGGGGAGTGTCTTAAATTAATCTGATTGGTCCTACACTGTGTTTAAGAGCTCAGGTACAAGTCGGTTCTTTTACGGGTTTGACCGAGTGAAGCCAGAGGGTTAGATCCTCGTGAGCCCCTGCATCTGCATGGACCCATGAGGATCTATGCCTCTTGCAGGTGGGTGACTAGTGTTTTTGTGTAGGGATCGAGAGAAAAAACAGATTCCACCCGTAGGGGAGACGTGCGTGTGTGCACTTTGCTCTTGTGGACAGCAATTAACAGAACGTGCCTCGCCGCTCGAATCCTTCAACCATAGGCGTTTTGACTTTAACAAACTTTAGCCACAGGCGTTTGACTTTAACAAACTTGAGCCCTCTTAACCCCCAAAGTCGCATTTCGCAAATTGTGGAGGCGTCACCTAAAGACTTTGCACCAGTTGCAGAGGACGGATCGACCATGACAATTCAAGGGTAGTGCCAGATTAGCTTGGCGCCGTCAGGCGCCAGGCTAATCTGAAAAAGTTCATAGCTTAACATATTTCTTATTCGTTGTAAATAATGATTGCTTAGTCTAAATAAGTGGATTACTTAGCAATATTGATTGTAAATAATGATTGTTTATACTAACTAATGGATTATTTAGGCGAGACAGGAAGCGGAAATAAAACGGAATCGAAACACTAATGCTTCCGGTCCAGGGGTCAGGACTAAGCTCACTCATTCAGCTGGCCACAGGGATAAACAGTTCCCCACCCTCCCGTGCACCCAGCCCTACACTTTTTATCCTCTTGGTGGCTAACCACTGGAATGCAGACCGCAAACCCGCACTTCCGGTCGGAAGTGGCGCAACAAGATGCCGCAGACAGACAGGCAAGGATCGGCCTACAGGCGCCATTTTCACGCCTGAAAATTTATAGCCACTGTCGGAGCACAGTGACCGCTACCACTAAACAAGAGGCGTAGATCCATAACCAACGCCAAGACTGATTTCATGAGGATCTATGCCTCTTGCTGACACCACATACCCGTGTTCTTCGGGCGGTGTAAATATACAGCAGCGAGGAGGGTCGGCCATTATTAGCACGTCAGTGACGAAAGTCCCGCCCCGAATCGCACCGGCGACGTTGGGGTTGATGACGGGAGGAAATGCGGGCGTTGTTATGCTGTGAAGTAGTTCAGTTCTGAAGACGATTGTGGCTGGGAGTGCAACGGGGTGGGTGGGGTGGGGTGGGGTGGAGTGGGGTGGGTTGGAGTAGGGTGGGGTGGGGTGGGGGTGTGTTGTGGGGGGAGGAGTGGACGCAAGCTTTTTATTCAGACTATTGGCTATTTTTCCCATGTCACACTATGTGAGTTTCAAATTGAATTGGATAGTTCTTTATTTGGGTTTAACGTCGAGCAGGCGACTAAAGCCATCTGGCGGCGGGAAAGATTCTGGCCAGCCAGACTAGGACATGGTCTTAAAACAGGATATGTAAATATGTTAATAAAACCATTTCTGGCTATTATGATTGTAGCACACGTTAAAACTGAACTGTACGTGTCTGCAGACTTTAATAAAGCCATCGTATACTATAAGTTCTTGGCAGCAGGGATTTGCTACACAGACCATTGTAGGCCTGAAGGAGGTCAAAGCAACCGTTGTACCCCGAAGGTCTCAGGGGTACAATAGTTCCTTTGACCTCCCGAAGGCCTACAAGGGTACGTGCAGCAAACCCCTGCTACCAATAACGTATTTGTTTTCATTCATCCACTATTTTCGTCAGTAAAAGTTGAAATCTTCTGACCTGGATCACGCCAGACATGACTGACGTCAAAAGAATATACATAGTAGACTTATGACGTGATATAAAGTTCTTTCATGACGCTTCTGCCTGCACGACCAGCAGCATTGTCTACAAATTGCCAGAATAATGCAATGGAAGAGATGAGTGCTTGCCTCAAAAGCCGATTTTAAATTTCTTCAATAAAATGGCCGCATAGGACGCTGATGTGCTTTCGATTTCGCAAAGATTCTCTTTCTTTTGTGGTCTGTTACACACAATTGCTGTAAATGTGTGCTGCAAACAACTCCAGTAGTAAGGCTGTTGTTTCAAACAACACTCAGAAACTTTCGCCGTCCGCCATTAGTCTCTACAATATAAGTTATTGGTCGCAGGGGTTTGCTACACGCCTCCTTGTAGGCCTGAGGGAGGTCAAAGGAACCATTGTACCCCTCAGGCCTCGGGGTACAATGGTTCTGTTGACCTCTCGAAGGCCTACAAGGGTCCATGCAACAAGCTCCTGCTACCAATAACGTATTTGTTTTCATTCCTCCAATGTTTTCGTAAAAGAAATCAAGAAGAAATCTTCCGACCTGGATCACGCCAGACATGACTGACGACAAAGGAATTTACATTTATACATAATAGAATTATGACGTTATTTAAAATTTTTCATGGCGTTGCCGTCTCCAGTAGTGTGCTTGTTGTTTCGAACAACACTAAGTAACTTTGTACTTAGACCGTTTTGATGATCTTTTATTGAACAAAACTGGCATCCAAGACTCGTCAGAACGAGGGCTACAAAAAGTCGACCATTTGTCGCTACAAGGGTTTTTGTATCCCCGGTCACATGTTACGGTTTGCGCTAAAGATATTAGTCGTGTGACGTACTGATGAAAACAGCGGTTTTTATTGCGAGGTCAGTCACATGGTGCGGTTTGCGCTAAAGCTATTGGCCGTGTGGCGAAGGGATGAAAACAAAGTGAAATGTACATGTTTCAAGACTTAAATCTTTGATAAATAAATTACCTTATTTTAAAAAGCTGAAGATTTTGTCCGGGGGAACAAAACCTTAAAAAGCGTTTACTGTGTTATGTTTATCCGTCAGATCAGCTCATGGAATTAAGAATTGTTTTCAACCCGGCGAACACGGCTCGTCTCAGGCACAAAGCACCAGGGGCGTTCCTCAGTCACCTTTCAAAACGTGTACGGATGCGATTAACCCCTTCAGTGCCGAGAAAGTCTGAACACTTGACTTTTAATTCTAGGACTACTGTGCACCAGAAGTTGCGTGTGTTGTTGTTGGGTTGTTTTTTTTTTTTTCTTTGTTTTTGTTTTTTGGGGCGCCCTGAGCATGCTGCTAGCATGGAGGGGATGCGCATTACAAGTGGACATCATCATCATCATCATCATCATCATCATCACACCACCCAACTGCAAGAGGCATAGATCCTCATGAGCCCCCGCAGTCGCGGGGGCTCATGAGGATCTATACCTCTTGCTGACACCACTTTTAATCTATGTTCCATCGAGGTGTTGCGTCAGCTGGTGTTGAACGGGATAAACCTAATGCATTAAAAATTAAAAGCGTTCTTTTAAAATCTGTAGATGAACGTTGCTGGGGGTGGGCGGTTCGGAGCTAAGATGGCGGGAGAAGGGGGGGGGGAGGGGGAGGGAGAAGGGGCGTGAGAAGCTTCAGGCTCCGTATCGTCTGCTTCCCTCCCGCTTTCCTCCCGCTTTGTACATCCAGGGGAAAAGGACGGGCTTATTCCATAGCATGTCCGTTGAAAGGTCCTGGTAAATCAAAGTGGCACAGTTGCAGTGCGCCTGAGTTGATCAGTGTTCAGGTCGTACTCCATAGGAAATAGATTTCTCTGTCCTCCATAAACCCGCCCGTCAGGGCCGTCCATTGTCACTTCGGTGCCTTGGACGTTAAACCCCGAACTAACCATCCCGCTTCGTGGTATTTTTCTGACAACGGCTCCGAGCGTCGGTAGGAATGCTAAGTATTCCTATTTTCGCTCCGAGGCGTTGTCAGGGGTCACAACTGAAGTTCATTCCTGACACACCACAACAAGATATATGGATTGACCATGATAGTTCAAGGGTGGTGCCAAAATAGCTTGGCGCCTATAGGCGCCAAGCTATTCTGGCACCACCCTTGACTGAACCATCATGGTCAACCTGTCTCCTTAATTGTAATGCAGTTCTCTGAAGACAATTAAAAAAATGTGGGGATTTCGTACCTGGGTGTCGATCTCTTTTCCGTTTCTTGTGCTAACAGTCAGAACATATGGGTTCCTTTGCCTTTCCTCATCGCAGCGTAGGAATATTAGACGTTAATCGCGTCAGTTATCCAATAAAAATTAACTTCCGCTCCGGCAGGATCGAACTCTCATGACCGAGCTGAAATAAAACAAAACGTATGTTGCACCCCGTATTCCAAACACCCGGACTTATTTCAGTCTTTAACCCATTTAACCACGACGCACTGCAGCCGGAGGTGGTTCCCCATGATAATTCAAGGGTAGTGCCAGATTAACCGTCAGGTGTCAAGCTAATATGGCACTCCCATTAAATTATCATGCTCGATCCATTAGGTCAGTGACGCCTCCAAAATTTGGGATGTGCGGCCTTGGGGTTGAAAGGGTTATGTTTGTAGAATGAGCTACGGACAAGTGGGCAATAGTCGACAAGTGATTTTGAAGCCTCGCGGATTTTGTTTTTATTGAAAAAAAATAATAATAAAAAAATGACCCTAGGTGTCCGGCAAAGGTTATCACCGAAAACAGCCAATCACAACTTTGATTTCGGCACTCCCCCGTCTATAAAACAAAGTCCCGGACATTACCTGTATTATCTCGTCTTTTGTTTCGCGTTTCGGACGACTGCACCCCTTGGATTTTTTTCCTTTCTAAGAATATCAGAATGTACTCATTTTGTATCCCCCTCCCCCCCCCCCCCCCCCCCCCGGAATCGAAGTATATGGCTCTGCTGTTAGCCAATCAGGAGAGCGAAGAAAAGGATGGGGACACCCACCCACCCACCCACCCACCCATCCTCTTCCCCTTCTTCGCTCTCCTAATTGGCTAACAGCACAGCCATATACCCCGATAGTATGTCCCTTCGTAGCCAAGCCAAATACCCCGTATCAGGTTTTACGGGTCCTGCCGGATGGGATGGTATTACATATCAAGCCGCAAGCGCCGGAATCACACACCAGCACGCCCTCATTTTAAGGTAATTAACCCATTCAGTGCCAGATGACGCACGTTGTGCTTGTGCAATCATCGATAATTAACACACATTGCAAAACTGACCTGCCCCGGGAACGTGCATTGCAAGTGGTGTCAGCAAGAGGCTCACGCCTCTTGCTGACACCACTTGCAATGCACGTTCTATCTATCTTCATGTTCTATGCACGTTCTATCTATCTTCATGTTCTATGCACGTTCTATCTATCTTCATGTTCTATGCACGTTCTATCTATCTTCATGTTCTATGCACGTTCTATCTATCTTCATGTTCTATGCACGTTCTATCTATCTTCATGTTCTATGCACGTTCTATCTATCTTCATGTTCTATGCACGTTCTATCTATCTTCATGTTCTATGCACGTTCTATCTATCTTCATGTTCTATGCACGTTCTATCTATCTTCATGTTCTATGCACGTTCTATCTATCTTCATGTTCTATGCACGTTCTATCTATCTTCATGTTCTATGCACGTTCTATCTATCTTCATGTTCTATGCACGTTCTATCTATCTTCATGTTCTATGCACGTTCTATCTATCTTCATGTTCTATGCACGTTCTATCTATCTTCATGTTCTATGCACGTTCTATCTATCTTCATGTTCTATGCACGTTCTATCTATCTTCATGTTCTATGCACGTTCTATCTATCTTCATGTTCTATGCACGTTCTATCTATCTTCATGTTCTATGCACGTTCTATCTATCTATCTTCATGTTCTATGCACGTTCTATCTATCTTCATGTTCTATGCACGTTCTATCTATCTTCATGTTCTATGCACGTTCTATCTATCTTCATGTTCTATGCACGTTCTATCTATCTTCATGTTCTATGCACGTTCTATCTATCTTCATGTTCTATGCACGTTCTATCTATCTTCATGTTCTATGCACGTTCTATCTATCTTCATGTTCTATGCACGTTCTATCTATCTTCATGTTCTATGCACGTTCTATCTATCTTCATGTTCTATGCACGTTCTATCTATCTTCATGTTCTATGCACGTTCTATCTATCTATCTTCATGTTCTATGCACGTTCTATCTATCTTCATGTTCTATGCACGTTCTATCTATCTTCATGTTCTATGCACGTTCTATCTATCTTCATGTTCTATGCACGTTCTATCTATCTTCATGTTCTATGCACGTTCTATCTATCTTCATGTTCTATGCACGTTCTATCTATCTTCATGTTCTATGCACGTTCTATCTATCTTCATGTTCTATGCACGTTCTATCTATCTTCATGTTCTATGCACGTTCTATCTATCTTCATGTTCTATGCACGTTCTATCTATCTTCATGTTCTATGCACGTTCTATCTATCTTCATGTTCTATGCACGTTCTATCTATCTTCATGTTCTATGCACGTTCTATCTATCTTCATGTTCTATGCACGTTCTATCTATCTTCATGTTCTATGCACGTTCTATCTATCTATCTTCATGAGGAGCTACACCTCTTGCGGTTGGGTGCTGTTCAAATGTGTTCATCAACGGGTTCATTCCTTTACATTCATGGCCAAGTGGCTCACATTTCGGAATCGTCTGCTAAATACTACCCGCATTTTTTTTTTCAGGAGCTTGATTAGCCATGACAGCTTAATCGTCTCAGTAGTGCCTGAGCGGCAACTCTCGACCAGAACAGCACCATTGTAAGTGTTTGATTAGTTTGGCACCCCGAAGAGGATGCCAGACTAATCAAGCCCTGCCGTGGTGCTGTTTGGGTCGATCCACCTCCCTGCTCAAGCTCCAAGTATCTGATCAGGCGCTACCGAGTGATCGTGGCCGATCTGTCAGTAACGCCAAATACTAATAAGCTATCCAGCTATTAACCCAGTCAACGAAAAAAGGTCTTCGGGCCCATTACGGCCCATTGTGCCCGAGGACCTGTTGCCGCTGGATATATCCCTTACCTGCCATTGCATGCATAGTTCACATCTGAACTACTCGTTTATCCAAAGGCCAAGTTTCACAACCGTCTGAGGAGCACGGGATAACAATTGGTCTCAGCAAGAGGCATAGAAACTCATGAGATACCCCCCCCCCCCCCCCGCAGAGGGCTGATGAGGATCTATGTCTCTTGATGTTATAGATCCTGTTTACTTCTTTCCTCGCCAGTGAAGGTGTTAACTGCTATACTGACAGTACCGTTCGGCAGAAAAGACTCGTAACAAGGTTAACTTTTCCGCCGGACGGTAATAATATATATATATATATTCATCAATTTCCACGAACGTGTCAAATGCACGTGAAACATCGTCAGTTTTTGTGAAAAGCTGTGAGATATTGGCAAGCTTACCAAACGCAGGCAGGTGAAAAAACTCGGTAAAGTCGTGATGCACGTGCTAAAGGGGTCAGTCGTGAACACTGCGCACTTCTGTTTCCCTACAAATACCGGTATAATTGTCATTTTCCTAACCATGCCACCACGACGATGCCTAGCGCCAGTAGATCAATGCCGGGCGCTAGCATAGCTGCAGGATGGAATTTCCGGACAAGAAGTTGGGAGACGTCTTGGGGTGTCCCATTCAGTGATCCAGAGGCTGCTGGCACGATTCCAAGAAACTTGGAAGGGCAGAACGACGACCCTGTTCAGGGCCCGCACTGCACCAGCAGAAGGGAGGACAGAGAGAGAGAGAGAGAGAGAGAGAGAGAGAACGAACGGGGATTACCCTTGGGCACGAAGTAGGCTGAGTCTCTCGCTCTCTCTCTTTCTCTCTCTCTCTCTCTGGCCTCATCTACACGCCTTTTCTTTTGCTCGCTCCTGCACGTGCTTGCATATACTCTTGTCTCTCGTGTTCAGGTTCTTTCCGAGTCTCTCTCACGATTTTTCGTTGACGTCATTTTTACTTTTTCCGCACTTTTGTTCTTCCTTTTCTTTTATTTTACGTCACCTCCTTCAGTTGCCACATTCCTTCTGCCAATGAAGATAAGTAGCGGCTAATCTCTCTGTTTGTTTGTTTGTCTATTTTGACAAAGTTTATTTACCCGAAATATTAATAAATTGTGTTGTACCCGTCTTTTCTAAGCGTGTTTCTTTCTCCGTTGGGTACTTCTTTGATCTCTATACTTGTTTGTTTGTCTATTTTGAAGAAGGGTAGTTACCCAAAATATTAATAAACTGTGTTGTAACTGTGTTTTCTAAGTGTGTTTCTTTCTCTGTTGGGTTCTTCTCTGACTTTACTTGTGCATATCGATGTTGCAGATTTTTGAGTGGATCTAAACTTATCCCCCCCCCCCCACACACACACACACACACACACATACACCATACACACACACTCCACCCTCCACACACCCCCAACCCCCCTCCCACCCCCCACCCCCACTCCCGACCCCCCAGCCCCCAACCCCTCCCCCCCCCCACGCCCACCCCCTTCCCCAATTCTATTTCAAGAGGCAATTTTTTCCCCCGAAGAACTGTATTTGAAACTGAGTGCAAAAGGTGTGACTGATCGATCATTCCGCCACTCCGAACATCTAGTCTCTAAAACACCCACGAAGTAATCAGCGGCGTTTAGGCGGGGGGTGGGGGGGGGGGGGGGAGGGGCACGCTGTAAGAAGGTAACTCATGTGCTGTTGCTGCGTGTCCCAACTGCCGTTAAAGTTCCTGAGGTGTGTCGACAATGCATAATGAACATAAATGGCGCTGAAATGTGTCTTCAGATTTATGCTTAACTCATTCTACCCCAGACACACCACAGCAAGATAAGGATCGACCATAACAGTTCAAGGGTGATGCCAGTGTAACCGGACTCAGTGACTGGGTGTAGGCGACTTAAATAGTTTATCAGATAGACAAAAACTGCCCATCTAATACAGTACTCAAGTGCCTACAGAGTTTAAGTCCGAATTCCTTTTGTGGTCTAGGGAAGGACTGGAGATTGCAGTGGAGAGTAAATAAATCTACTCTAGTCTCGCATGCGCACAACTGAAATCCGTGTTTACTTGCCTCGCGTTGTGTTCAAAAAGCTAAAGTTGCTTGCGCAATGGACCGACCACAGTATCCAGAAAAACCCTATTTTGACTGGACTTGTTGTTATCGTTCCTACTGAGCTGCTAGTAACGTGCGCTCGCACGATCAGTCACACCGTCATACATGCACGGACGTACACACACACAAACTTCTCGCACGTACACACGCACAGTCTCAGTCTCGCTCTCACGCTAGCCGCTGAGCATCATAAGATAGAAGTAAGGTTCCAAGATTTATTTGTACCAGAAAGCATTCATAATAAAACAAACAACATAATCAAAATTAGTCAAACCAGTGCAAGTGCTAATAACCTTAAACACCTTAGGCCTAACACCTATACCTTCGAACACGATACCTAGACCTATCTCCTATGACTAACACCTACAACGTTGAATACGATTCCTAGCGAACCTAGCTCCTAGGCCTAACGCACTTACCAATAAAACCTACGCGTCGTCCTAACACAGTCTAAGCCCTATTTTAGGTGAATTAGAACTGAACTAAAACGCTACTGTCCTATGGGGTAGGGCCGGGGTGGTTGAGGGGATCATTGTTCACAATCGCCTCGTGGGGTAGGGTCGGGGTGGTTGAGGAGATCATTGTTCACAATCGCCTCGTGGGGTAGGGTCGGGGGTTGAGGAGATCATTGTTCACAATCGCCTCGTGGGTTAGGGCCGGGGTGTTGAGGAGATCATTGTTCACAATCGCCTCGTGGGGTAGGGCCGGGAAATGTAGGAGATCATTGTTCACAATCGCCTACGGGGGAAGAGGGAGGGGTGGTGAGCATTGTTCACACTCACCAACGAGACTGAGAATCGGCCGCTTTATATAGGCTCCCAGCCTCTGGGTCCGGAAACTACGTCACAGCTTCGCGCGTGTAGTCCGCTACACACTAACTAGCTAAGTCAGCAAAATTCTCGCTCACAGTGCGCCAAGCGTGCACTAAATCACCGAACTCTGACTCGCTAGTAGTAACTAGTGATAGCATTAGCAGAGGGCTCCTCTGCTACACCAGAATAGCTTGGCGCCTATGGGCGTCAAACTATTCTGGCACCACCCTTGAACTATCATGGTCGACCTGTGTCCTGCACTGCAGTGCAGTCTTCAGAGGACAACAGGGGATTCGGACAACATTTGGGGATTTCCGTGATGGGGTAGAATGACTGAGTTAACTCATTCGAGACTGACGTGCCGCCTCCGGATACGCGGCGTAAAGCCGCGCATCCGGAGGCGGCACGTCTCAAATGAGTTAAGGGTACTTTCAAACGAGAAGACTGACGTTGACTTTTTTTACTTTACCCCTCGTGTGCAGAGGCGGAGAGGCCGTTCGGAGTGCATCGGTCAGCACTCAGAATCTCTCCAAGGGGCATAGATCGCCGCGAGCCTTGGCGATGTTCTGAGTGCTGTCTGTGCTTTCGGTACAAGCTGGTTATCCGCCGTGACGTCACTGAGTTCGCTCTCGTTCGTTGCGGTTGGGAGTCGTTTGTAGTAAACGTAAACTACGTGACACACACTGACACCCACGTGGTCGGGATGGGTAGCGGTCATAAACACGAGTCGCGTAGATCCATCTCTTGAAACCTGACAGCTCTGATCATGTTCCCAGCCCGAGACGAACCCCCCCCCCCCCCCCACACACACACACACACCACGGCAACGCCCCCACCCCACCCTCCTCCCCTTTTATCCATCAACGCCCCTCCCCTCCACCCCAACTGATCCCCTATCTTTCACAGTCAGTCAGTCGTATACTAACATATCTTCCCTCGGGCCGATCACGTATTTGTTAGCAACCCTGCGTGCCGCTATTTAGTGTGCCGTTCAACAAAAGATCGATGCGGCCGCGGCCGGCCCGAGGACCTTTACTTGGTGGGTGCGCTGGAAATCAGTGTTTCATCACTAGGCCTTAGGTGCATACGTCATGAGGCCCTGCGCAGGGAATGTTCCTGTGTGCATGTATGAACAACAGGATTTTTTGCAATAGTTGGTGGTGCCCTGCCGGGGCTCTTGTTGAGTGAGACGCTGCAGTCTTGGGCTCACCAGGCTCTGTGGCAATAATAATGGAGGATTACGGCTCCCATCGTCCCCCAGCCCGGCCACCCCCAAACCCCACCCCACCTCCCCCGGGAAAAAGGTAGACCGGACGACCTTTGTTCAACGGGTCTGACGGTGATATTAAGTTAGCGTCGACAATATCTCGAGCGTGATCATACTGTAGCGACGAAAATCATCACCATTTCTCTCATACGTCACCCCTTCCCTCCCCCCCCCCGCCACCCCTGCGCCCCACCCCCCACCTCCCACCCCCTGCCACCCCCCTCCCCATCGATTGCTTCACTGTCGCCCCCCTCCTCCCCCTCTAGCCGTTGCCTCACTCCCTCCCTTCCCCTGCCCCCCCCCCCCCCACCTTACCCCGTCATATCCCCGAACACCGCCGGTCCCCCCTCCTACAGCTGTAATGACGCCAGCGCTGTCAATTTGCGGCCAATATCTACCGTGCTTTTAACGGGTGGCCTCTCCTGCAGCGGTGTCTAGGGTGTATTACAGGAATGTACTCGGGTATGTGCTCGCTTGCAGGTGTACCCCAAGTTCCTGTCTAGAAGTACCTCATTTTTTAGCACTTGATGTGCGAGTCGCGCGCGTCTAGCCTGCTCCGGTTAAGAATTACCGGTGTAGATTGATGGGGCGTTGTGTCGAGGTGGAGTTCAGCAAGTGGCATAGGTGCGGGGGCTCATGAGGATCTATGTCACTTGTGGCAGGATTTTGCCCCAGCTGTCAGCTGTGCGGCGAATCTGCGTGGGTTATCCGACCCTACGCCATTTGGAGTAAGACATCGCTCTGTCGGTGATCATAAAAGCCTCGTGTGCCGGTATTCTCAGGGGAAAACAAATATCACAGGCGCACACGAGGATCTATGCCACTGCGGCGGGGTTTGGTCCGTGTCAGTCGTGTATATATTGAGTACTGGACAGCTGTGTAACCAATGTCATTTTCGCTAGCGTGTCACCGGCACCCAATCACTGAAAACCTTGTGCGAAATCTTTCTCTCGTGAAAGCTGTAGGTTGTATTCATTCGAAACTCTGGCGATACCGCCCGTCTACTGTCGCAGACGATAGAAGAAAGCGAGTGTTGGTGTATATATATAAGAAAAGGTCGTCCGTTGTAAAGTACTAGATTCAGTTGAGGTGATTTCTTTAATGTTTTCAAGACAGCTTCTGACACCTGTAGGGTTTTACAACTTTCAGTACATTGTGAACATTGCATCATAGCTGGAAGGAAGGGAAGTGTTTTATTTGTGTGACACAAAGACTACACGTATACGCAGTGAAGAAAAAGGTCTGTTGTGTGTGTGTGTGTGTGACATTTCAGACTCGGTCCATTAGCAGGGCAAAAGAACTACACGAGTACAACAGAACGGATCGCTGGGTTCATTTGCCCTCAAGAGAAAAGGTTACCGGCTGAGGACAATAGCGTTTGTTTACCACCATCCGGTATTGACTAGGAAAAGAGCAGGCTTAAGGCAATCAGGTATGCTCACCCTCCCTCTCCCTCTCTCTCTCTGTTTACGTATTGGGCCCGTGCACAGCCAACTGCGGCTGTAGCGGCCCATAGGACCTTTGATTACTGGGATGTCATTTATGTAGTAGATGTAGCAACAACTAATGGAATACTTATCTTGTAAATTTTATACTGACGATCAAAAGAAATGCGACATTTTGGGAATCATCGGAAACAACAACTAATGGAATACTTATCTTGTAAATTTTATACTGACGATCAAAAGAAATGCGACATTTTGGGAATCATCGGAAACACTTATGTCTCAATTCTTTGCTCGTCAGTATATATATTAATTCTTGTCATCCTGAGGACTAAATTGTCATTTTTTTTTTTAAAATATACCCTTTGAGGTCTGTATCACAGTTCTGGCGACAGACTGACCATGATAGTTCAAGGATGGTGTCGGATGGTACTGAATGGGTTAACCCTTTTAGCCCCGAACCCCTACAGCAGGAGATGGCTTGACCATGATAATTAAAGGGTAGTGCAATATTAGCTTGGCGCCTTCAGGCGCCAAGCTAATCTGGCACTACCCTTGAATTAGCATGGTCAAGCCATCTCCTGCAACTGGTACATAGTCGTTGCAAAACCTCCAACAGTTTCAGAAATGGGACCTTGAGGCTAAAAGGGTTAAGAGAAGCATGTGGTATAGTTCACCTTGACAAGAGCGACAGACTCGCTGATTATGATTGTGAAAAATAGTTCGATATACCATGAATGGAAGGTGTGTCAGAGTCGAGGCAGTATTTTCTAGAATCACATATAGGCTGCACGCATGTGGTGTTTTGATTGGTCGCTTGGCGCACAAATCATGAATGCCGAAAAATGTGTGGAGGTCTCAGACTTCAAGTACAACAGCGCTGTGTGTCCATTTTTGTGACAAGCTCGATTTCATTGTCTTGTAGCAAAGCTCTCGCTTTTACCAACAAATTTACATGATGGCTTTTGCCAAATACCGCAAAGAACGTTCGACAATCTATCAACATGTTAGTGTTGATCTATGATGTTTAAGTTGGTCCAAACCCGCAGACCTTGCGACACAGAGCCGCACGGGGGCCAATATATTTACATCACATTTTAACCCAATCAGCCCTGACGCACTACAGCAGGAGATGGGTCGACCACGATAATTCAAGGGTAGTGCCAGATTAGCTTGGCGCCTGTCGCGGCGCCAAGCTAATCTGGCACTGCCCTTGAATTGTCGTGGTCGATCCATCTCCTGCAACTGGTGCATGGTCGGGGCGGTCCGTGGCGCAGTGGTTAAGGCGCCTGCCACCAATGCCAAAGGTGCGAGGTTCGAAAACGGGTTCCGGCGTCGGACTTTTCTCCTCTCCGTGGTAAGTGTCGCCGTTAATTCGGGCGGACCGTCGGGGGTTCTTTCTCCGGGTACTCCGGTTCTTCCACCCCCCACCCACCCACCCACCCCCCCACCCCCACACACACACTTTGGTACCGGTTTCAGGCCACTTTACAAATTTCAAATACAAGCGATCAAAAATCTCTGTAACTTCAGTAGCTGAACTGACCCTTCGTCTGTCTTGTACTGTGTTTGTCTTAAATGGCGTAAATCCGTGTCTGTTACGTGAGTGTGCGTGTTGGGTTTTCAGTTCGCGGCGCTTTGAGTCGATTCGCCCAAAAATTGAGAAAAAGCGCCTATATAATAACGGTATTATTATTATTATTATTATTATTATTATTATTATTATTATTATTGTTAGACGACGCCTCCAAAATTTGGGAAATACGGCGGTCGGGTTGAATGCGTTAATTAGCACGTACACACTGGGTGTGGTGAGTTGGTTTTGGCTGTAGTCGATTGCATTCAAGTTATTGATGAATGACTATGAGTTCTTCGTGAGAGTTTTCTTGTGTGTTGGTTTGACAAAAAAAAAAAAAAAAAAAAAAAAAAAAATACAACAGCTACTGGAGAATCTAACCCATCTGCAAGAGACATAGATCCTCATGATCCCCCGCAGGTGCGAGGTTCACTTGCAAGATCCATTCCCCTTAAGAACACTGACGTGGTTATTTGATGTCATAACCTACAGTGGTATACGGCAAGAAGTTAACAGGGTAATCCCGGCATTCTTAAGTGCCTATTACTCGGGTCATATTACACCCCTTGCGTGCAAATACCGACCTGTAATCTATTTAGTCTATTAATACAGGTATTACGAATGTAATTAATACCTTGCCCCAGCCTTTCCGTGTGAACAAAGTTAGGTTTTCCCACTAGGGTGTGAAGCCGTCTTTGAAAGGTTGTGAATGGTTAAACTGACCTTGCACAGTAAAGATTCCAGCGATTCTCTGCAGGAGATTACTGTTTAAGTAGAGCGAAACAGGTACAACAGACGTGCAGGAAAACACACACAAAAACTTCGTATACAAGGAAATGATTTCGAAGATCCAAACTTTCTTGTTGAATATGCGAAGTGTGTTCTATGCGGAGAGGCAGATCCTGACCAAAAAATTTGACTGCCAAGTTTGTAACATGCAAAGAAATTCACAATGAAAGAAACACGCTTTAAAAGGGCAATGACACCAATAAATCGTGTTGTGATAGTCCTTTTTAAGCGGAGAAAAACCCCCAGCTGACAATGAAAGGAATACGCTTAATCCATTCAGACCTGACGCCCTACAACAGGAGATAGGTCGACCATCATTATTCAAGGGCAGTGTTGACAGTGTCCCTAAACGACTGGGTACCAGTTACAGGAGATAGATTGACCATGATCATTCAAGACTAGTGCTAGATTAGCTTGGCGCCTGCACCTAAGGACGGTGTACCAGTTACAGGAGATGGGTCGACCATGATAATTCAAGGATAGTGCCAGGTTAGCTTGGCGCCTGACGGCGCCATGCTCAATCTGGCACTACGCTTAAATTATCATGGTCGATCCATCTCCCGCTGTAAGTGCGCCGGGGGGCTAGATGGCTTAAGATCTGTGACACGCCAACACAAAGAAGATAGGCCTGTACTGTAATTTTACCTGAGGGATTTACGCTAATCGTGACACAAAGGAAGGTGCCTCAAAAAAAAAAAAAAAAAAAGGTAGGACTGACTCAATGAAATGTGCTTGTCATGTTAAAACAAGTTTGCCACTAGCAAAATTAATGCAAAGCAGAATGAGTATAGGGGGGGGGGGGAGGGGGTGTTGGGTTTGAAAGAGAGTAGTAGATTGTATCTAACAACCTATATTATTATACTAACGTCGGTTGCTACTAGACTTAACGCCTTCCCTGCCACCGTACATTTTTATTTCTGAAATCTTGGTTCACTCACGCAACGACCAAGAGACAACACGTCCGAGGAACATGGATACAAACTGGTCTCAGCAAGAGGCATAGATCCTCATGAGCCCCCGCGACTGCGGGGGCTCATGAGGATCTATGTCTCTTGCAGTTGGATCGCGTTCACTTTTTTTTTTATTGGAATTGAAATGGTTAAGGTCAAAAGGCACGGACCGGCATTCAATTGTTAACTGAGCATAAACAGCCTACAGTGACTTTTTGTCGTGACCCAAATTCCGTGCGTGTTTTACGCTCTGTTAAATGCGGGGTTTGTGTCAGTGTGTGTATGGATTTAATTACGAGCTGAGACTCAAGGTAATATTTCTGTCAGAGGTAAAATGTTTGAAGTCAGTTTGGCCGACCCTATCGGCAGCGAATGGCGTAGATTTTTATGAGCCCTTGCAGTTGATGCGTTGTTGCTGTTGTTGTTGTTGTTACTGTTGTTGCTGTTGTAGGTTGTTGTCGTTCTTCTTGTTGTTCTTGTTGTTTCGTAAATTCATTCACTCACTCATTAGCGTGTGTGAAAGTCGGCATATCTTCTTCCATTAGTTACTAACTGGTCTAAACAGCAGCCATCGCCAATGTCACTCACTCATTAGAACTGGTCTAAACAGCAGCCATCGCCAATGTCACTCACTCATTAGCGTGTGTGAAAGTCGGCATATCTTCAGTCTTCCATTAGTTACTAACTGGTCTAAACAGCAGCCATCGCCAATGTCACTCACTCATTAGCGTGTGTGAAAGTCGGCATATCTTCAGTCTTCCATTAGTTACTAACTGGTCTAAACAGCAGCCATCGCCAATGTCACTCACTCATTAGCGTGTGTGAAAGTCGGCATATCTTCAGTCTTCCATTAGTTACTAACTGGTCTAAACAGCAGCCATCGCCAATGTCACTCACTCATTAGCGTGTGTGAAAGTCGGCATATCTTCAGTCTTCCATTAGTTACTAACTGGTCTAAACAGCAGCCATCGCCAATGTCACTCACTCATTAGCGTGTGTAAAAGTCGGCATATCTTCAGTCTTCCATTAGTTACTAACTGGTCTAAACAGCAGCCATCGCCAATGTCACTCACTCATTAGCGTGTGTGAAAGTCGGCATATCTTCAGTCTTCCATTAGTTACTAACTGGTCTAAACAGCAGCCATCGCCAATGTCGCTCATGCCGAAATATAACATGGAGGTCACGTTTCCGCCGACCGACTCTCAACAAAAATAAGAGCGAAACCACTGCGGATAATCAACTTGTACCATAACCATTGAGAATTTTTAACACTCCGAACATCTCGAAGAGGCATAGGTCTTTATCAGCCCTCCCGGCCCTAACCCTAACCCTCCGGGCCCTAACCCTAACCCTCCGGGCCCTAACCCTAACCCTCCGGGCCCAAACCTTAACCCTCCAGGCCCGAACCCTAACCTTCCGGGCCCTAACCCTAATCCTCCGGGCCCGAACCCTAACCCTAACCCTCCGGGCTGGTGAGGACCTATGTCTGTGGGAGATGTTGGGAGTGTTGTCTATGCTAAAGTCTTGTTGTTGTTTTTTATATCCGCCGGGACTTTGCTCTCGTGGGAGTCGTTCGCTGCAAACGAAACCTCACTAATCGCGGATGCAAATCAAGACGGTCATGTCCTGCAAGCAAAGAGGCATAGATTATCATGAGCCCCTGCAGCATAGCTGCAGGGGCTCATGAGAATCTTTGTCTCTTGAAGATTGTAGGTAATTCAGTGCCTGGTTTGGTGTGCTGTTGCCGCAACTGACTATCCAAGGAAATTTTGTATTCAGTTTATTTGTGGTGGTGAAGATTTTTGCACTGAGTCACTTTTTTTATGGAGAGATTTTGTGTTGGTGTAAGTTCTCTCCAAAACAGAGCGTTTCTTTGATATGACCGCTAAAGCACCTCGGGCCGCCAGCGGCAGTTGTGGCCACGCCAGCCTCCTATTAACGTCGGCCCGACAGCCTTTTGCGCGCAGGGTTCCACAGCCCGTGTTTCAACAGCCAAAATAGGTTCGAGTTTCCGACTAACGAAACCTATGTTCTGTTCTGTGAGGCGTGCAGGCTTTTATTAGCTAAAAAAGAGGTCACGAGTTGTTTCATCAACATGGACGTGCTTTGACTTACGTGTGGGTGACGGGGACGCGGAAAGCCGGCATTCGCAACTGCGTGGGTTGCTTGTCCCAGTCCAATCCAACGATCCAATCCATGTTTTGTAATATGCCCTGGTAATGGCAGCTTCATGAGTCGGACCCGGCAAGGTATAGCTATTGGTCTACAGTTCGGCTCACAGGTGGACATAGCCATCATTTCGAGGCACCACTGAGAGGGCTAATTCACCCCTTGACCGCCACGGTACGATACCGCTCGGCGACAAAAAAAAAAAAAAAAATGCGCAGCGGTATCGTCAGTAGGAGTCAAAGGGGTTAACCTTTTAACCCCAAGGCTGCATTTCCCAAAGTTCACTCTGGTTTCTCATTTAATACACGAGAAAATCAAAGTTTGGAGGTGTCACTAATGACCTATGAACCAGATGCGGAAGATGGCTAGACCATGATAATTCAAGGGTAGTGCCAGATTAGCTTGGCGCCGTACCCTTGAATTATCATGGTCGATCCGTCTTCTGTTGGGGGGGGGGGGGGCGTCGAGGCTGAATGGGTTAAAGTTATCGTGGGAATCGTAAAAACTTGAACAAGTAACGATTAAGATGCAGTGCACTCTCGACAGACGCTTTTGGGCTAACTCAATTTTAGAGGTGGGTTTTTTTGTGTGTTTTTTCCTTTCACTTCTGAGTCCGTGCGTGGGTGCGTGCGTGTGCGTGCATCAGTGCGTGCACTAGTGCGTGTATCAGTGCGTGCACTAGTGCGTCCGACGCTGCACTTTCTAGTCCTGTTTCATTCAGCGGAGGTGCGCTCGAACTATTCACAGTTCACACGGTACTCTGTCGTAAGTGTGGCTGATCTCAATGCACGTTCACACTCTGAAGTCGTTTCAACGTGATTTATGAAAATATTATGCAGGCGTGACGTTATATGCATGCAGTTTATGGACAGACCATTCATCTTTCCTCGTTAGTGAGTGCGTCATCGGCAATAAACACCACCTCAGACGTTGTCAGCGTGTGGCTATTCACAGCAGAACCTGTCCTTTTAAACAACTATTTTCTTGCCTTACAAAGTAAAAAGTGGTTGTTCAAAATCACCCTATTGCAAGAAAATAGTTTTAAAAGACAGGTCTGAAAGAGAAGTTTGAGGTGGGGGGGGGGGGGGGGGGGGGGGTGGGGGGGGGGTGGTGGTGGTAGGAACCAGTGTGTGAAATAAGTTTGACTAAAATAGGTCAAGGGTAGTGCCAAAATAGCTTGGCACCTCTAGGGGTCCTTTCAAGGGTATACTTCACGTTGTTACTATTTAAAGTTGAAGGCAAAATCGTCGTATTGCGAGTTAGGCTGTGCCAGTGGTTCTTGTCCCCTCCCGGGTCCAGTCAGGGGGGTCAGGTCAATGTCGAAGCCATATGGTAAGACTGAGTCTCGAGCAGCCCTCGACTCATACCTCCGACATTGACCCCCCCCCCCCCCCCCCCCTCCCGTGACCCGCGGACACTCGAGGCGACACTGAAGAACCACTGGCAAAGCCTAACTCATAATATAATGAAGCGAGACTTGAAAAGTCATGGATAGTTTAACACCGGAGTAGTGCACAAAGTGTGCAGTTCAACACTGAGCAGTGTACAGTGTCCAAAAGTATGAGGCCTACTATGGTGACCACTTCAGCCTCAGTAATACAGTCGTAACAACAAATAGCTCAGTTGTGGTGTCTCCGGCGCAGTCTCCGTGAAACTCGAGGAGGGTCTCACACACGCTCCAGGGAGATGGAGTGGGGGAGGGGGGGAGAGGGGAGGGAGAAGACCACACAGAGCACTGGTTCTTCTCTGTGCACTGACGATATCATCTTGAACTCAACCCAAAGTCACTGAACTGTGCAGCCATTTGTATTCCTCTATTCACCGCAAGGTCCACGAAAATACCGGCCAGACGTTGAAAACTCCGCCGCACTGATTTACGACAATGGTTCTTACGACGGTAGGTGTAACCTGACACCTTTGAGGCAAAAGATCCTCGGGCTCACATCGGCCGCAGCTGTCCCGCGCACGGCTGTGCACGGGACAGCTGCGGCCGACGTGGGCCCGAGGAGCTTTTTTTTGGCGCAGTCGCCGTAACGTGACCTTTGACCTCTCTGTGTAATGACGTCGTAACTTGAGAGATGCGCCGCTGAGTGTGTAAGATCCAACTGTTACGTCGTGGATATAAAACTGAGCCGGTCACTGTCGTGAAACTTTTGGTCAGTGATGCTGATTGATTGATTGTACATCGCTAACGTCCGACAGCACAGGCTTTCTCAGACGTGCCTGCACTGCTGTGAAAAATAAAAATAACAGAACTGAATGTAGTCGCAGCGGTCAAATACGTTAATAACCTACACATGGGCCTAAATAAGCTAAGACCATTAGCAACACACTATCAAGAGCTCAGCATGCAGACAGTGGGAGTTTTAAAAGGCAATACAGGTGATGACAAGGGTGACAGAAACACATGCCCCAGAATAGAGGAAACCCACCTGTGGGCTGACCAGGTGACCTGGGACTAAAAATACTACCCCACCCAAGTCCCCCAGGGCAGACCCGGGTGGGGTAGTGATGGCTGAGCCGGGTAGGCCCGAAGACCACGTGCCCACTGTTTGGACTACAGCCTGCTGTCCTTGTCTGTGATTTTGGTTGGATCTTACCGTCAAAAGCGGCCTAAACCCAGTACATCCTGAGGCTGAATTTTTTTTTAAATCTGCTTCTTGTCCTATGAAGGCTACATTACAGATTAGGAGATATAGCAACCGTTTTAGTTCAAGGGTGGTGCCAGAATAGCTTGGCGCCCTTGAACTACCACAGTCAAATTTATTTCAAGATGAATAGCATATCAGAATTTTTTTTAAATTTGCTTTTTGTCCTATGCAGGCTACGTTACAGATTAGCAGATACATCAACCGTTTTAGTTCAAGGGTGGTGCCAGAACAGCTTGGCGCCCATAGGCGCCAAGCTATTCTGGCACCACCTTTGAACTATCACAGTCAAATTTATTTCAAGCAATAGCATATCAGACTGAAGAGGGTTAATGGCCAAATCACAGGTCGGCACGCGGCATACTGACCACTGTCCAACAGTACCTTCTTTTTTTTTTTTTTTGACCCGGGCACAATGCACGAGCATGACCACATCAGCACTACTACAGATAACTTCGGATAACTATAACAAATCGCCAGGGGACCCAGTATTTTCTTTTGTTGTTTATCCGAAGTTTGTGATAAGTCTGCGGAAGAACCAGTTGGAGGAGGTGGAGTCCTTCACCTATTTCGGGAGCATCATAGACAACAACAACAAAAAAAAAAAGGCGGCACTGATGCAGATGTCAGAGCACGCCTCGGTAAAGCCAGAGCAGCCTTTCTCCAGTTGAAAAAAGTGTGGAGTTCCAGAGAGCTGTCACAACACACCAAAGTCCGGATTTTCAACTCCAACGTAAAAGCAGTTCTCCTATATGGAGCAGAGACTTGGCCCGAGATTGACAAAAACCACAGTCAACAGAGTACAGATCTTCATAAACAGTTGCCTTTGAAGAATTTTGAAAATCCACTGGCCAGAGAAGATCAGCAACGTCAGACTCTGGGACAGAACAGAGCAGATTACAGCAGAGAATGAAATTGGGCGAAGAAGATGGGGATGGATTGGTCACAGTCTAAGAAAGCCAGCTTCCAGTATCACTAGGCAAGCATTGTCATGGAACACCCAGGGAAAGAGGAAAAGAGGCAGGCCGAGAAACACCTGGCGTCGAGACCTCCAAGCAGACATCAAGAGACTGGGAACCACCTGGAGTAAAATCGAAGGAGAAGCACAGGACAGGAGTCGCTGGAGGTCTCTCGTCGACGGCCTATACCCGGGGAGGGGTGACAGGCGTAAGTAAGTAAGTAAGTTGTGATAAGTCTGCTCCGCGGAATAACACGATCAGATAAACGCAAGCGTTGCATCAGTATCACAACACCTTTGTCAGCCGTGTCTCGACAGTACTCTTTCTATGTAGATTACTTCGCGTAAGTTACAAACTTCCGATAACACGAGAAGAAAGTGTGGTAGATCCCCTTGCGATTCGCTATATCCGGAGTTTATGTACTGACGAGCAAAAGAAATGCGACATTTTTGGAATCATCGGAAACACTGAAGTGTCTACAACACACACTAAAGTGTTTCCGATGATTCCCAAAATGTCAAATTTCTTTTGCTCGTCAGTATATTCAGTGTTTCCGATGATGCCCAAAATGTCGCATTTCTTTTGCTCGTCAATAAAAGGAGTGCTGCTGGGACCGGTCTGAAGATGTGCCGTTACATCCGACTGTTGTTATATTTGACCTTGTCGTAAGCGGAGTAGCCTGTGATCTAGATAATCTTCAACGACTCCGTGAAGCATACCCTGTGAGCAGTCAAGCAGAAAGGCAGTAGAAAACCAAATAGATCTGTACGTGTAACGCAGTGAACGGCTCGTTCCGAGTGGTACAACCGTGTCCGGTCACCGCAAGAATGATTGAGCTACCGTGCCAAGTGAAGCGTGACTGGTTGTGACCGTGACGTGACGCATCACCTCAAGATTAACCCATTCAACCTCAAGGTCACAGTTTGGTGGTGTTACCTAACGACTGTGAACTGGTCGCAGGACCATGATAATTCAAGGGTATGCCAGATTAGTTTGGTGGTGTTACCTAACGACTGTGAACTGGTCGCAGGACCATGATAATTCAAGGGTATGCCAGATTAGTTTGGTGGTGTTACCTAACGACTGTGAACTGGTCGCAGGACCATGATAATTCAAGGGTATGCCAGATTAGCTTGGTGCCTGACGGGCGCCAAGCTCATCTGGCACTACCCTTGAATTATCACGGTCGATCCATCTCTTGCTGTAGTGCGTCGGAGCTAAGTGGGTTAATACCGTGTTTCCAGTCACGGCCGCGTTCTGAAAGAGTTCAAATGCTACCTTGAGCCGCTGTTCGGGTCTCGGCCTTGACATTGTGGCCCAAACCAGACAATACCCCGAAAAATAGCCAGACCCTTGATGACCCGTGTTTGATGATGCCAGTTTGAAGCCCTTCACTGCCCGTAGACGCAGGTTGTGTTTTGGGAAATCATTATAAATTCAGCGTCAAAAAATCCCCAGTCCTCGGAGGTACGTGGATGGAAAGTGTTTTCAGCAAGAGGTATAGATCCTCATGAGCCCCCGCAAATGCGGGGGCTCATGAGGATCTATACCTCTTGCACTTCGGTGGTGTTCAGTTTTTTTTTCCGGCATTCAAGGGGTTAACAGCGTTTTTTAACAACTGAATTACATTAGATTGGTTCTGGTCCCGAAACACCCACACACTCACACTCATAATCCCCACCCCCACTTCCGCTCCCCCTTCCCCCCGACCCCCCCCCCCCCCGTCCCACCACCACCAACACCACGTCACCCCCCCCCCCCACACACACACACACACACACACACACACACACACACGTTCGTCGTAGGCTAGCGAAGAGGATAAGATTGTGTGTTGGGCCCCCAAAAGCCAAAACACACGCACACACGCATAACTCCCACCCCCACCCCGATCTACCCGTTCCCCTTCTCCCCCCCCCCCCATTTACCCCTACCCCTCCACCCACTCACCTGCACCCCATCTGCTCACTCTCCCTCTTCTCCCCCCCCCCCCCCTAGCCATCAACCCCCTCCCCCCATCTACCCCCTCCCCCCCCCCCCCCTCCCCACACACACGTTCGTCGTAGCTAGCGAAGCGGACAGTAGATGAGAAAATAATGAACAATTATAACAAAGCGAACAACTTAACTGAAAAGGGTTGTCTTGCACAATCGCATTGCATTTCAAAATCTCAAAACATTACCGTCTAATGATGAGACAGCATTAGGCATTCAGGACATCATAAAAATTGTATATCCGCTGTGACGCTATAGATGTTTCAGAATGACGTCAGCCTACATTACTCAACTACTTTTTTTCCCGTACGCTGTTGGCCAATCCTTTCCGTGTCGGTAGCGGTTTTTGTCGCGATGATTCCGACAGGAAACCGCTACCGACACGCACAAAGGGTTAACACGTGTGCACATGTTTACGTTTGTCTGGATCCATAAAATGGCGTTGACGCGTAAACGGACTAGGTTGTGACTGTTTTTAGAGCTTCATGGCTGACTGAAATTATTAAGCAGGTATAGGTGCGTGGTTTTGTTTGGCTTCATTCAGTAATAGATCGTGAAAACGCATAACCATCTATTTTTGTTTATAATGCATCCGTGAGGATTTTAAATGGGTGCTTATATACAGACACTCAGGTGTGTGATTCTTTGTTGTTGTTGTTGTTGATGATGTTGATGTTGATGTTGTTCCAGGTTGTTTGCGTCATTTGACCCTTTTGCTGTCGGTAGCGCCGGTTTGGGCGCAGGAATCGCCTCGCCAAAATGTGCTACCAACAGCCTAAAAGTGAAAGTGAAAGTACATGGATCCAGTTGCATGCTTGAGCTTAGTCCTGCGCCAGCCACTAAGGAAGGTGCTCCGCGAGCACCTTCCTTAGTGGCTGGCGCAAGACTAAGCTCAAGCATGCAACTGGCCCCTGTTAAATATGATTCATTTATTTATGACAGTGACACGTGTGCTCTTAAAAGAGTTGTATAAAATAACTCTGTAAAAACAAGTTGCATAAATATTGCATAAAATATCCCTGTTATGCATTTATGGGTGGCTGAGTGGGGGGGGGGGGGAGAGAGAGAGAGAGAGAGAGAGAGAGAGAGAGAGAGAGAGAGAGAGAGAGAGAGAGAGAGAGAGAGAGAGAGAGAGAGAGAGAGAGAGAAAGAGAGAGAGAGAGAGAGAGAGAGAGAGAGAGAGAGATGTATGTATTATACTCAGGTATTTATTACCCGAGACCTACAGCAAAAACTCTCTCAACTATGAACGATTTGTCTGGACTGTCTGCTCAGTGTGCCGTTAAATTTACAGCACTTATTATGACGAAAATAAACTCTCTTTTTTATATGATTTATGCCTCGCCATGCTTTTAGCATGTTTTGCGTCATTCTACACGTAAATAATTCTTTATGTGGCCTATTAATATGTTTGCGTAAATTCATGCATGTGTCACTTATCAATTATATGATTCAGTTGTTTTTAAGAACATTCACAAGAACATTCACACTGGCTGCGTCTCGCATTGCTGTATTAGATAAACAAGTGACTCTTTGTGACGTGGCGCACGAAAACACATGCAAAATTTTCCATTCTGATATGATTGACTTATATATTGTTGATGATCCTTTTACCGCAATTTACCGACCGGATATCGTGGTTTATCTAACTATGGCGATGTCCGCCCTTTGAAAGCAAAAGACTGTAAGCCCATTTTGTGAAAAGCGAGATTTTCATTGTAATACAATGAAAAAGTCGCTTTTCACAAAAATGGAATTAATGTGTTTTGCTTTCACAGTGCAGCATGGCGGTTTGTACTGTTTGGGTGTGTCGTTGTTGTTGTCGCTGCCTTTATTGTCGTTGCTGTTGTCGTCGTCTTTAACTCTATGGCTGTCGGTAGCGGTTTTGTCGCGATGATTCCGACAGGAAGGGTTATAGTCCGACAGGAATCATCGCGACGAAAACCGCTACCGACAGTCATAGAGTTAAAACAGCTACCGTGACATTTACATACTGCCTATAGTGTGCTTCTAAGTTGTGTTTGGACCCCCACCCGGGTCTGTCCTGGGGGACTTGGGTGAGGTTAACTACTTTTTAGTTCCCAGTGTTACCCTGGTCAGCCCCACAGGGTGGGTTTTCTCCTCTATTCTGGGGCATGTGTTTCTGTCTATCCTAGGTCCATTCACCTGTATTTTCCTTTTTTAAACTCTCCCTACTGTCTGCGCTGCCTGTAGCTCTTGATATTGGATGTGTGTTGCTAAATGGTCTTAGCTTTATTTTGCGTATTAGACCAGCTGGCGACATACATTCAATATTCTGTTTAGTTGGGTTTTTTTTCACTAGCAGTGCAGACACGTCCTGAGAAAGTCTTGTTGCTGTCGGGACATTAAGCAATGTACAATCAATCAATCAATCTAAATTGTGTTTGGTTTGTATGTGGCATTGAGAAAAATAACTGTACTGTCAATGTGCATGTCTTGCCAGTGTTATTCCACCCGTTTACGCTATATTAACTCTAGCACAGATCGTTACGGGTGGATGGTCAAAGGCGCCTAGTTTTTCACGCCCCATTTTGGCCTAAGAGCCTCAGGTAGGTGAAACGGCCAGGCCACCGTGTCTGCGTCACTCTGCTCGATGCACTGTGTATGCAGTTACTGCCGCTAATGCTCGGTGGAAGCTGTTGCAGGATACTGCCACCGGTATCGGCTGTTGTCTGGGTACAGCGGAACCTGTTGTGAGCGACCGCCCTTGTGAGAGGCCACCTGTCTTTAAAGACCATCATTTAGGTGGCCACTTGTCTGGAGAGAGTGCCTGTCTGTTCAGACCACAGAAAACCCTCTCTCTCCTCCTTCCAGTCCGCCCTCAAAACTCACCTCTTTCAACAGTTCTAGCACTATAACATCACCACACTCCCCACCCTAAGCTGACTGTCGTAATGTATTTGTGGTACGTGAGTCATTGTCAAAAGCGTGCGCATGTGTGCGCGAGTTGTGAGTACGCGCTTAGAGTTATAATTATTATAAGATAAGCGCGTTATAAATACCGTTTATTTTTTTTATATTTTTTTTTAGGGGGGGGGGGGGGGGGGGGGGGGGAATAGTGTTTTTCAAAACGGATTCTGCCGTATTTAAAGACACTTCAGGCGGCCATTGTTGACTAGGTACTGTAATAAAGGGGGAAAATCCAGACCAAAAAGGTGACTGCCAAGCGTGTAAAATGCAGAGAAGAACCCAACGGAAAAAGAAACACGCTTAGAAATGACAGTTACAACACAATTTATTAATATTTCGGGTAAATACACTTTTTGTTTTGTCTATTTTGAAAACATTAATACAGGAAAAAAAAAGCATTCACTGGTTCCAGTCGCTTTCCTACTTTTTTATGCTTTGACCAACTAGATTTATGGTCAATGGTCAATAATGCACAGTTGTCTCCCCTGACAGCGCCTTTATCTACTTGGTAGTTTTCCTTTTTTTATTTTTTTTTAATTTTTTTAAGGTAAATCTAGTTTGTGTTTTTTAACGTAGAATTGGGTTTTAGTCACTAAATCACGAAGCAACTGACCCCAACATCACAGACTGGCAGACAAATAGCAATTAATTTTACAGCCCCAGGACATTCATGCTATACATTTGTGTTGATCAGATCAGACATTTTTGGGTTACCATACTTGTTGCACGTTTGGTACAATAAGGTAAAGGGGGGGGGGGGGGGGGGAATCCGGATTTTTGCAGGGCGGGTTTCTCGTGAAAATCGTTGAAACCAGCCCCATCAAAGCTCCTTCGGTGGATTAGAATGCGTGCAAAAATGGAAGAGCAAGAGGCATAGATCCTCATAAGCCCCCACATATGCTGGGGCTCATGAGGATCTATGCCCTTTGTAAGTATTCAGATTTCGCCGCATGTAACAGCATGGCATTTTTTTTTTTTTTGTGTAAATTTCAATGCACATAATTATTATGCCCTGGGGCTGTGAAATTAATTGCTATTTGTCTGCCAGTCTGTGATGTTGGGGTCAGTTGCATGAACGAGCATAGTCCTGCGCTGTCCACTAAGCAAGGTGCTCCGCTACAGCTAAGTGGCCGGCGCTGGGACTACAGCTCACTCACGCAACCGACCGCTGTACCTTACGGCACCAAGCGGCGATGTGAGCAATCACACCACACAGTAATGGCTGCAAAAAAACAAACTGAGAGAATTTGCGTGGCTGGAGGTAGTTTCGTGAGCGAGCTTAGTCCTGCACCAGCCACTAAGCAAGGTGCGCCGCTATAGCGGCGCACCTTGCTTAGTGGCTGATGCAGGACAAAACTGCGCTCGCTCATGCAACTGGCCCCTGGTCCGGACTGTCACGATCTCTGTGGCGGTACTAATTGTCTTCGGCTTGAAAAGAACAGGGGGGGGGGGGGGGGGGAACACGTCCCTTCGCGTCGTGATATCAAGCAGTCAAGGAACTGGTGACAGTCAGATTCATTGCGTTTCTTTTGTAGTATAGGTTACAAGAGGCGGGTTTGACACGTCATGCGTGTTTTCGAAAGACCTCGAAAGTGACGCCCTCAAAGTGCGTCATGGACACTTGTAAACGTGTTGGCGCGAATAATGCGCGTGAGATGGATTTCTTGCCTTTACAGCGCCCGGCTCCAGCAGTAAAAGGTTAATATACTGACGAGCAAGAGACTAAATGCGACATTTTTTTTAAAGCGTTTCCGATCATTCCAAAAATGTCGCATTTCTCTTGCTCGTCAGTATAGTATCCTTTATACATGTTGTTTGTATATTTTTTGTCAACACAAGGACTAACTTCAATCGTAACGTTTAAATGTCGTAAAACGAAACTGAGACTTTTCTGCTCTTCTTCTCTTTTGAACGCGGGAGAGTTCCTTCCGTTACGCGCAAGATGCGTGCTGGTGCGTGTGCTTAGTCACTTGGATTGTGAGAAGAAGGGTTTAAAAAAAAACTTAGTTAAAGCAAGAATAACATTGATTACGAGTTGTGTCGGCCAGTTTCAGCCATTGAAAGCCCGCCCCTGCAGCAGAACGCTTTGTGAAAGGAGGGAAGGGAGGCAATTACGCACTTCCTCTGTGCCGTCAATCAATCAGTCTAGATCAGCGGTTTAATCAAACCAACTTCTGCGGGGGCGCTTGAGGATCTACGACTCTTCCCGGGCCCATTTATTTCCCTGTGAATATCCTTCTTGTCGGACATGCGGGCCGGGGTGAGTTCAGTGCACTATGGGTGGCGATGTTATTGGTAGCAGACGACAAAGCGCGCGCATTTCTCATTAGCGTCGGATTTGCTTTGGTATTTCCTGACGGACGACCTCTTACAGAACAGACAGACGCCTGGGCCCTAATCCCTTAACCCCTTCGCTGTCAGTGGTCGCAGCCAATATAGACAGACGCCCAGCCCTTAACCTCTTTTCGCCTTCGCCGCTGCGAGTAGTCGCAGTCTGTGTGTCTGAAATCTGTGTTCATTCAACGCCAACGTCCTGCGAACATGGACACAAAAAGAGGGGGGGGGGGGGGGGCAGCAAGAGGCATAGATCTTCATGAGCCCCCGCAGTTGCGGGGGCTCATGAGGATCTATGCCTCTTGCATTTGGATCCTCTTAACTTTTTCTTGGCTGCGGAGTTGTTAAAGTCGCAACATGCGTCCGTATGCCGTCCAGCACAGACGCAGTGCCGTGTATGCTTTCACAACGCTGACGTCCTGGATTCAGATACTGTTTGTTTTAGAGTGCGTTAGAGCCTTTCTAAACAATTGAAACTTTTAGAAAAAATATCCCGGATGCGCATACTAAGATTTACGTCATACTAGAAATCTAGGATCTACGTCATACTAGGAGCAATATTATTACTGGATCCATCAACGTGTTTACGTGTTTAGTCCATGATCGTGACTTTGAGTCTTAGGTTGTCGGTAATTCCATTTGCGGACTAATTTGACCAGACTGCACAGGCGTGTACTCACTTTCTAGGCGGACAAATCTTTAGAATTTGAGGCCTAGGAATCGGGGTGCATTTGGGAGGAGGGGGGGGGGGTCACTAATTTTGTCATTTCTCATGCGTCACTAATGTCGTCATTTGCACGATTACAAAAGAAATGCCCCTGGCGCATGTGGGCGAATGAGAGTATGTCTGAAAACGGAACGGGCTGACCGATTGCCCGATCTTACGATAGAAATGTCCGTGAGTCGGAATAAAGAAAAATATTGCCAAGAGGCGTAGAGAGTCGTGGGTCCCTGCAGCCGCAAGGACTCACGACACTCTATGCCCCATTGTAGATCTGTGCACATGGCTTGGGAGGTACATAATTATGTACTTGTCCCAGATTATAATAGAAGTGCCAGGCGGAAGTGTTGGCAATTTCCCAACGACACTGAGTCGCAGCGTCTGGTCTCCCCGGGTTTTGAAGGGCGTCACAACAACCTGGTTAGCAAACGTCCTTCGGGCGTACGCCAGGTGTAGCCTTGCCCTCCGTGTCACAACTCTCTTGTGGACACAATCCTCCAGATTATTGACGCAGGCTTCAGCCCGGTGTTCCTACTGAATCCAGCGTAGGACTCATTGATTGAAACGTGGGCAATGCCGGCCAATCGAAGCTTCGCTATCGGAGACATATGACCAGGGGCCAGTTGCTTGAGTGAGCTTAGTCCTGTGCCAGCCACTAACTCATTCTACCCCGCAGACACACCACCGCAAGATGTGGATCGACCATGATAGTTCAAGGGTGATGCCATAATAGCTTGGCGCCTTTGGGCGCCAAGCTATTCTGGCATCACCCTTGAACTATCATGGTCGATCTGCACGCACTGCAATGCAGTCTTCAGAGGACAACGGCAACATTTGGGGATTTCGGTCTTGGGGTAGGATGAGCTAAGCAAGGTGCTCCGCTATTGCGCGGCATCCGTGCTTAGTCCGCCGTGAGATGCCCTTAGTCGCCTGCTCGGCGTTAAACCCAAATAGCTAACTAACTAACCTTGCTTAGTGGCCGGCACAGGACTGAGCTCACTCACACTCAAGCAATTGGCCGGCGGACCGTTACACTGCTGCCACACAATGCCAAACTGATCTGACATGTCCATTTTTGGTGAAAACACATTGAAACTCTCGCTTTTCAGACATATGTTGGTTTTCCCAGTGAAAAAGCAAACTTCATAGAGGAATGCATGGTACATGTTATTTTCACATCAGGCGCCAAGATAATCTGGCACTACCCTTGAATTGTCACGGTCAGTCGCTCCGTCCCCTGCTGCAGCGCGTCGGGGCTGAATGCTTTAACCCCTTGACTGCCGAGAAAAAACGGAACACCACCCACCTGCAAGAGGCACAGATCCTCATGAGCCCCCGCAATTGTGGGGGCTCATGAGGATCTATGCCTTTTGCTGACACCACTTTGTATCCGTGTTCCTGGGACGCCTCGGGCTTTTCGGCGTTGAATGGGTTAAAAACGGTCCTCGCTATTCTGCGGCGGTTGCAACAGGTCATGACCTCGTAAGCTTGGGGTTTCTAGCTCAGTAAATCGTCCCTACATGTTACCTCGCTGTCCTTGCCTAAATCTTGGGGTTCGAAGACAATTTACTTTCCCCCCCCCCCCCCCCCCCCCCCACCCCCACCCCAAAAAAAAACAACAAAAAAACAAAAAAACACATCTGCGACTGAAAAGAACAGATCCAGAAGCACCCTTGCAGGCTGCAGAGGATTATGAAGATCTATGCCTTTTGACGCTTGTAATTCTCCGTCGCATTTTACCTCAGTCTCCTGAGACGCAGACGATTTCAAAACAGGTTTCGGTTGTCGCAAAACTCAGCTGCAAGACTGACCTAGATCCCCATGCGCCCCTGCACTTGCAGAGACTCATGGGGATATGTGCCTCTTGCTTAACGTGCTCAGTCCTACTTTACGCCTGTTTTCTTGGACCCAGTGTTCGTTAAAATTAGTTTTTTCGGTTGTCGCTAAAAGATCGCCCTAACTTGCGGTGACAGTTCGCCCGTGGTGAACCGGCCTAGCGCCGCTCAAGTGTTCGAATGTTTTGTCCGTTCATGGTCAGACGTGTTTCGTCGGGGCAATTTTCTGGGCATAAACCCGTTCCGTTCTAACGCCGCAAGAGGTATAGATCCTCATGAGCCCCCGCAATTGCGGGGGCTCATGAGGATCTATGCCTCTTGCTGACACCATTTTTGAGTCCGGCATGTTCCTGGGACGTCTAGAGTTCAGTTCTGAATTAACGAAAATTGCAGAAACACAGTCTGCCCCAGCTAGAGCTGAACGGCTTAAGAGCCATAGATTATTAGATGGGCGGAGTTGGGTGTCAAAAGGTGAGGTGGGGGATTGAGGGGGGGGGGAGAGGGAGGGTGGGGGGGAGTGGGGAGGGTACATTGGCAAGCGAGGGACGTCTGTTTCAGTGCTAGTGTGGATGTGGCAAACTTCAGTGCGAAACTATTTGTGTGTGTTTTCAGGCTAGCCAGTGAAAGATGAATGTACGGAATACAGCCTGGGTCCTACTCTGTGTCTGTCTCCTGAGTCTGGTTACTCGCTGTGCAGGTAAGCATAGTCTTCTGTGTGCGTGTGTTTGTCTGTATGTGTGTGTGCGCGCGCGTTTGTCTGCGTGTGTGTGTGTGTGTGTGAGTGTGTGTGTCAGAGTGTGTGATTGTGTGTGTGCGTGTGTGTGTATGTATGTGTGTGCGTTTGCGTGTGTGTGTGTGTGTGTGTGTGTGTGTGTGTGTGTGTGTGTGCGTTAGCGCGTGTGTCTCTCTGTGCCTGTGTGTGTGTGTGTGTGTGTGTGTGTGTGTGTGTGTGTGTGTGTGTGTGCGTGCGTGCATGCATGCATCTGTGAGTGTATGTGTGGTGTGCGCGTGTGTGTTTGTTTAGTGTATGTGTCTTTGTGCGTGAGTGCTTGTGTGCGCAAGTGCATGTGTGTGCGTGCGCGTGTGCGTGTGAACCAACGTAAATTCATTTGCAAGTGCAAGTGCGTACAAAATAAATATCTGTTGGCTTGAAAAACAGTGTAGTTTGGCCATAACACCTATCTCCGTGATTATATTCGTGAATCGCAAATAAGCCGTTGTGAATTCGAGATAGTACACCTCTCCCCAAAACCTCAGCCCCCACCCCACCCACCCACCACCCACCCACCCCACCCCACCTCAACCCACCCCCACCCTCCACGCCCCCACTCAGTAAACAGCTCCAGTGGTTGCACGTGCGAGGGAGTTTACAGTGGCAAATCGCAGGCATACTAATCTTGTTTGAAAGCCCGGCAAGAAAAATCCACATATTCTTCCATCTGCAATTCCGTAATCCCTAACCAGCCGAGGCAGGCATGTCAGGATAGGGCGAAATTTGAAACAGATTTGACTTGTCTGTTTGCATTCCATGCACTATAACAGGCCAGACGTGCTGGAGGAGAGCTTTTTTTCCTGTTTGCATAATGTGGTTTGCTTTTGCGGTTTGCATCGGTCGTGTTTGTCAGGTCAGCCGTCAGGTGAGTTTAGGGCAGCAGGGGTCGTTGTCGGATGCTGTGAGTGTGAACTGTAGACGGAAACAGACCCGAGTAAGCAAACACACTTCACGACTGAAACGCCACTGAGGACGGTGTCGAGCAAAGGACAAATGAATAAATTGTTGGCAGAACCCAACCAGCATGACCTTCGGGCCGACGTCGGCCGCAGTGGGCCCGCGCACTGCCGTGCGCGGGCCCACTCCGGCCGACGTTGGCCCGAGGACATTTGGTTAGTGCGAACGTGCTTTCAGAGGACGGTTCAAACATCAAGATTTGTATATATATTTAGTGCGCTACTGGAGTGAGTGAATGCTCTAATATTCCGTACGGGAATCATCGCGACAACAAACAAAAAAAAAATAAATAAATGAAAACGCCGCCGACATCCAAAGGGCTAAAAGCGTCATCAAACGCCTATTGCAAATTAACAGATAAAACGAGTGCCGCATACAACCTTAAATGCAAGCTGTGAGAAAGGCTTGCACGAACGTGAGATATATTACTAGACGCGCGTCTAATTTACTTAATATTTTTAAGGTTGCACAGCCCGTTGTTAGAATGACGGGGCTTTTTTCTTTCTTTCTTTCTTTCTTTCTGGCGACATTGATGGCTTTGGCCAGAGGACGCACCCGGAATAAGGTTTGGGGTAGATGAGCAAACTTGCCTGCGCGTGATGGTCTTCAAACTCCCCTCTTTAACTGCCCCGTGACCTGAATTATCGGGTGGGGTAGTGGAGCCGCGGGGCCGTGCATGGTTTGGGTGGGAAAGTATGAACAGGGGTCAACCCCAGACATGGGGGTTATGCATGCAGTTAGCCCCTCCACTGCCAGTGGACGCGTAGTTTGTTTCTGAAATCTGTGTCCGTTCGAGGACCAAAAGCCGCAACCGTCCGAAGGAACGTGGACGCAAACTGGTCTCGACAAGAGGCATAGATCCTCATGAGCCCCCGCGGTCGCGGGGGCTCATGAGGATCTATGTCTCTTGTGGATATATTTCGTGCTCCCTTTTTTTTTCGGAAGTAAGAGGGTTAACCCATCCTGTACAGGCAGCCGTTGGTACAGTAACTGTAAACAATGACAGCGGCTGCATACACAAAGGGGTCTATTTTACTTTGTTTTCATCCCTACGTCACACGACCAATCGCTCTAGCGCAAACCGTACCACGTGACCGAGCTACAAAAACCCTTGTAGCGACAAATGGCAGACTTTTTGTAGCCCTCTTTCTGATGTGTCTTGGATGCCAGCTTTGTTCTAAAAAAAAAAAAAAAAAAAAAAAAGATCACCAAAACGTTCTAAAGTACAAAGTTACTTGGTGTTGTTCGAAACATCAGGCACACTACTGGAGACGGAAACGTCATGAACGATTTGAAATTACGGCATAAGTCTATTATGTATAAATGTACATTCCTTTGACGTCAGTCATGTCTGGCGTGATCCAGGTCGGAAAATTTCGTCTTGATTTCTTTTTACGAAAATAGTGGAGGAATGAAAACAAATATGTTGTTGGTAGCAGGTGCTTGAAGCACGGACCCTTGTAGGCCTTCGGAAGGTCAAAAGAACCATTGTACCCCGAAGGCCTTCAGGGTACAATGGTTCCTTTGACCTCCCGAAGGCCTACCAAGGGTCCATGTGGCAAACCACTGCGACCGATAACTTATATTGTTGGACGATCATGGGTGTAGGTTTCGTGTAGGAAATATGTGGCCAATATACAGAGAAACGAGATGGATGGATGGATGGAGTGGTCAGTTGGTGGGCTATTGAGGGATGGATGGATGGATGGATGGGTGGGTGGGTGGGTAGGTTTCGGTCGGTCGGTGGGTGGGTGGGTCGGTGGGTGGGTCGGTGGGTGGTCGGTGGGTGGGTCGGTCGGTGGGTCGGTGGGTGGGTGGGTGGGTCGGTGGGTGGGTGGGTCGGTGGGTCGGTGGGTCGATGGGTGAGTGGGTCGATGGATGGGTGGGTCGATGGACGGACGGACGGTCGGATGGATGGATGAATTAGCGAATGGGACAGTTTTGTTTGATGCCTCTGAGGCGCCAAGCTAAGCTGGGTTCTACCCTCGAGCTATCATGGTCCATCCATCGCCTACAGCTCGTGCACATGGCACATGTCGGGGGAACTGGGAATATACAGAAGTTACGTTTGCAACGAACGGCTCCCAGCAACGAACGAGAGCCAAGTCACGGCGGGTAACCAGTTGTTGTTTTGTTACCATAAGCATAGACAAGACTACCAACATCTCTAAGAGGCATAGATCCTCATGAGCCCGAACATAGACAAGATTCCCAACATCTCCAAGGGGCATAGATCCTCATGAGCCCGAGCATAGACAAGACTCCGAACATCTCCAAGAGGCATAGATCCTCATGAGCCCGAACATAGACAAGATTCCCAACATCTCCAAGGGGCATAGATCCTCATGAGCCCGAGCATAGACAAGACTCCCAACATCTCCAAGGGGCATAGATCCTCATGAGCCCGAGCATAGACAAGACTCCGAACATCTCCAAGAGGCATAGATCCTCATGAGCCCGAGCATAGACAAGACTCCCAACATCTCCAAGGGGCATAGATCCTCATGAGCCCGAGCATAGACAAGACTCCGAACATCTCCAAGAGGCATAGATCCTCATGAGCCCGAACATAGACAAGATTCCCAACATCTCCAAGGGGCATAGATCCTCATGAGCCCGAGCATAGACAAGACTCCCAACATCTCCAAGGGGCATAGATCCTCATGAGCCCGAGCATAGACAAGACTCCCAACATCTCCAAGGGGCATAGACCCTCATGAGCCCGAGCATAGACAAGATTCCCAACATCTCCAAGGGGCATAGATCCTCATGAGCCCGAGCATAGACAAGACTCCGAACATCTCCAAGAGGCATAGATCCTCATGAGCCCGAACATAGACAAGATTCCCAACATCTCCAAGGGGCATAGATCCTCATGAGCCCGAGCATAGACAAGACTCCCAACATCTCCAAGGGGCATAGATCCTCATGAGCCCGAGCATAGACAAGACTCCCAACATCTCCAAGGGGCATAGACCCTCATGAGCCCGAGCATAGACAAGATTCCCAACATCTCCAAGGGGCATAGATCCTCATGAGCCCGAGCATAGACAAGACTCCGAACATCTCCAAGAGGCATAGATCCTCATGAGCCCGAACATAGACAAGATTCCCAACATCTCCAAGGGGCATAGATCCTCATGAGCCCGAGCATAGACAAGACTCCCAACATCTCCAAGGGGCATAGATCCTCATGAGCCCGAGCATAGACAAGACTCCCAACATCTCCAAGGGGCATAGACCCTCATGAGCCCGAGCATAGACAAGACTCCCAACATCTCCAAGAGGCATAGATCCTCATGAGCCCTGCTTGTCTTCGCTCTCGTTCGTTGTTGCGAGTCGTCCGGCGTAAACATGCCCTCTCTAATGGCAGCTGGGAAGACGTGCAATCTCTTCACACTTTTGTCATTGTTTGTTTCTGTGTGTATTTATTTCTTTGTCTCTTCGTTTGTTTGTTGTTTATTTTTTTAATTTGTTTGTGGCAGGCAACCCTTGCTGTTCCTACCCATGTCAGAACCACGGCGTGTGTGTCCCTGTCGGGCAGGATTCCTATGAGTGCGACTGCGCTAACCTCGAGTTCTATGGGGACCACTGCGAACATCGTAAGTACATGCGCACTGAATTCTCTGTCGTACGTAGAGTGCATGTGCACTGAACAGTCTGTTGTAAGTACATGTGCACCAATACCGAATACTGTTGTTTTGTTGAGGTTGTTTTGTTTTTCTTTACTATCAAGGTATAACCTTGTCATGCTCAGTGATAACGAGTTAAAGGTTATACCGCCAAGAATTAGATACGTCCTCTCGTACCACGAAAGTGAGAAGCTCCGCACATACCGTGTAACAGGCGGTTACAGCGTTCCCTGTGAAACGCTATGATCGCCTGTTACACGGTATACGGCAGGCTTTTAACTCATCACATGCTGACGACAAAATATATCATTTTTTTAAAAGATATCCTAGAGGTCTACTTCAAAATTTCCAGAGACAGATCGACTATGGTAATTCAAAGGTGGTGTCGGAATAGCTTGACGAAATATATCTTCTTTTTTTGCAGGCATACTTAGAGGTCTACTTTACTTTTTTGGAGACAGATCTACCATGACAGTTCAAGGGTGGTGTCGGAGTTACTCCGACACTACCCTTGAACTATCATGGCAGATCAACATCCTGCCATAGTACGTCAGAGCATAATGGATTAAGAATATCCATGCATCCAATAATAACTGTAAAACTATGATTTTCATGCTAAATCATATTTTAGAGTTTACTGTGTGTGTGTACGCGTGTGGGTGTGTGGGTGTGTGGGTGTGTGTGTGTGTGTGTGGGTGTGGGTGTGTGTGTGTGTGTGTGTGTGTGTGTGTGTGTGTGTGTGTGTGTGTGTGTGTGTGTGCCGGTGTGTGTTATTTTAGTCTTAGTAACTGACATCAAGACAAATTCCAATGTTTGTATTGTTTTGTACATGGAAACATATGGCCATAAACTATCTTAATATCTTAATCCTCGGGATGCTGGTTTTAACCCTTTGGCTGTCGGTAGAGGTTTTCGTCGCAATGATTCCTGTAGGAAGGGTTAGGGTTGGTCTCCTGCAGGAATCATAACGAAAAAAACACCCTTGCCGACACCCAAAGAGTAAAGTGTTTTTTTTTTTCCCTTTCTGCTGCAGCCACTTTCATGAAGCGAATCAAGATGTGGCTGAAGCCAAGTTCTGACACCTCGCACTACATTCTGGTGGAGCCAAAGTACAAGTGGATATTTGACATTATCAACAATGTACCCTTCCTTCACCGTGCTGTTATGAAATATATCTACCTCTGTAAGTTGGTATTGACTGTCTGAAGTCATACACATGTACTATGTACCCTTCCTTCGCCGTGCTGTTATGAAATATACCTACCTCTGTAAGTTGGTATTTTCGGTCTGAAGTATACACGTGGGCATGTTACATACCGGGCTGTTACGAAATATATCTACTTCTGTTAGTTGGTATTCGTGGTCAGTCTGAAGTATACACGTGTTCATGTTACATGCCGTGACGTGCCGTTATGAAATATGTCTACCTCTCTAAGTTGGTCATCAGGATTAGCCGTCCACAGTAATCATACGCTGGTCTGTGATTTTGGACCTTACGGCTCTCAAGCCGTAAGGTCCAAAATCACAGGCCAACGCACGTATTGCCTTCGTTAAAGCGGCCTGCGCCAGGCAGCAAAGGGTTAATAGTTCGCCGTATCGCCTTCATCAATGTTCTCAGTGTGTCTTATAATAGTGCTAGGCCGGAAAAGCGCTGAGTTAAAGGGCTGAGTTAAAGGGCCGAGTTAAAGGGCCGAGTTAAATTTTGTTACGCTGTTCGAATGTCGTAAAATGAAGGACTTTTCTGCTCTTCTCAGTCTACTTTGCACGCAGGAGAGTTCCTTCCGTTACAAATCAAAAGGCAGCGGAAACCCGCCTCTGGGGCGCGTGCTTACTCACATGGACTGTGGAAAGAAGGGTGAAAGGCTTAGTCGATTCAAGAATACATTGATGACCCGTTGTGTCGGCGAACGTTAGCGAGCAAAACCCGCCCTGGGGGGCAGAAGACTGCTTTAACCCCTTGACTGCCGAGAGAAAGACAAGTGAACACGATGCCACTGCAAGAGACATAGCTCCCGTCTGGGCCACAGTCATCGCGAACTCCTCTCCGTTTATGATCTGTGGGATGAACTAACCTTTCAGCTGCCGAGGAAAGCTCAGCTGCAAGAGGCACAGATCCTCATGAGCCCCCGCAGTCGCGGGGGCTCATGAGGATCTATGCCTCTTGCTGAGACCAATTTATATCCGTCTTCCTGGACGGTAATGGTTTTTGGTCGTTAAATGAACTTTAAAAAAATATATATTATTATTATTATTATTATTATTATTATTATTTTGCTTTTAGCCCGAGCGGACGTGTTGGACAGCCCGCCAATCTACACATCGGGTCACGAGTACACCACACTAGATGCGGCTTTCAACAGGTCCTACTACTCCCGGGCCCTACCTCCCGTGCCCAAAGAATGTCCTACGCCGATGGGGACTAAAGGTGCGTGATTTTGAGTACAACAGTTTTATTCCAGACCGATACACACCGATTTACCCTCAGGTGGTCGGTAGCGGTTTCGGTCGCGATGATGCCTGCAGGAAGGGTTAGGGTTGGTCTCCTGCAGGAAGGGTTAGGGTTGGTCTCCTGCACGAAGGGTTAGGGTTGGTCTCCTGCAGGAAGGGTTAGGGTTGGTCTCCTGCAGGAAGGGTTAGGGTTGGTCTCCTGCACGAAGGGTTAGGGTTGGTTGCCTGCAGGAAGGGTTAGGGTTGGTCTCCTGCACGAAGGGTTAGGGTTGGTCTCCTGCAGGAAGGGTTAGGGTTGGTCTCCTGCACGAAGGGTTAGGGTTGGTTGCCTGCAGGAAGGGTTAGGGTTGGTCTCCTGCTGGAAGGGTCAGAGTTGGTCTCCTGCGTTAGGGTTGGTCGCCTGCAGGAATTGTTAGGGTTGGTCTCCTGTACGAAGGGTTAGGGTTGGTTGCCTGCAGGAAGGGTTAGAGTTGGTCTCCTGCAGGAAGGGTCAGAGTTGGTCTCCTGGGTTAGGGTTGGTCGCCTGCAGGAATTGTTAGGGTTGGTCGTCTGCAGGAAGAGATAGGGTTGGTCGCCTGCATGAAGGGTTAGGGTTGGTCTCCTGCAGGAAGGGTCAGAGTTGGTCTCCTGGGTTAGGGTTGGTCTCCTGCACGAAGGGTTAGGGTTGGTCTCCTGCAGAAAGGGTTAGGGTTGGTCGCCTGCAGGAAGGGTTAGGGTTGGTTGCCTGCAGGAAGGGTTAGGGTTGGTCTCCTGCAGGAAGGGTTAGGGTTGGTTGCCTGCAGGAAGAGTTAGGGTTGGTCTCCTGCAGGAAGGGTTAGGGTTGGTCGCCTGCAGGAAGGGTTAGGGTTGGTCTCCTGCAGGAAGGGTTAGTCTCCTGCAGGAAGGGTTAGGGTTGGTCTCCTGCAGGAAGGGTTAGGGTTGGTCTCCTGTAGGAAGGGTTAGGGTTGGTCTCCTGTAGGAAGGATTAGGGTTGGTCTCCTGCAGGAAGGGTTAGTCTCCTGCAGGAAGGGTTAGGGTTGGTCTCCTGCAGGAAGGGTTAGGGTTGGTCTCCTGCAGGAAGGGTTAGGGTTGGTTGCCTGCAGGAAGAGTTCGGGTTGGTCTCCTGCAGGAAGGGTTAGGGTTGGTCTCCTGGGTTAGGGTTGGTCTCCTGCAGGAAGGGTTAGGGTTGGTCGCCTGCAGGAAGGGTTAGGGTTGGTCTCCTGCATGAAGGGTTAGGGTTGGTCTCCTGCAGGAAGGGTTAGGGTTGATCTCCTGCAGGAAGGGTTAGGGTTGGTCTCCTGTAGGAAGGGTTAGGATTGGTCTCCTGCAGGAAGGGTTAGGGTTGGTCTCCTGTAGGAAGGGTTAGGATTGGTCTCCTGTAGAAAGGGTTAGGATTGGTCTCCTGCAGGAAGGGTTAGGGTTGGTCTCCTGCAGGAAGGGTTAGGGTTGATCTCCTGCAGGAATCATCGCGACTAAAACCACTACCGACACCCAGAAGTGTTAACCCATTCAGCCCTGACGCACTCCAGCAGGAGATGGGTTGACCATGATAATTCAAGGGCAGTGCCAGATTAGCTTGGAGCCTGTCGGCACCAAGCTAATTTGGCACTGCCCTTGAATTATCATGGTCGATCCATCTCCTGCAACAGGTGCATAGTCTTTAGACGACGCCTCCAAAATTTGGGAAATACGGTCGTCGGGCTGAATGAGTTAATAATTATAAAAAATGTATGAACACAAACAACAAGACAAGCTGAGAGCTTTATGTAAGCTTGTAAATGGTTTGTCAGGAGTATGCTGGTCTGTGATTTTGATCTTTAAGTACTGACCAGCACACGTCATTTAGAGCTAGATTTTTAATTTACATGTGGTTATGCCTCCCCACCCCCCCCCCACCCCCCACCGCCCGTACCCTCCCCGCCCTCCCCCCCATCCCTCCCCCCCCCCCCCACCCCCGTAAAAAAATTAAATAAATAAATAAATAATAATAATAAATAAATTTAAAACAAATAAAAATAAAATTTTAGAAAATTTAAAATTTTAAAAAAATTGATGATGATGATAATAATAATAATAATAATAATAATAATAATAATAATAATAATAATACTTTTATTTTCAAGACAAGACTTAAAGCGACCCACTCCAGGCAGTCAACTGTTATTTAAGTGTTGGCAATATCTCCTGTATGAATGTTGTCAGTACGCCCCTTACAATAACGCTGGACAAACGGGCTTACTTAAGTGTTGGCAATATCTCCTGTATGAATGTTGTCAGTACGCCCCTTACAATAACGCTGGACAAACGGGCTTACTTAAGTGTTGGCAATATCTCCTGTATGAATGTTGTCAGTACGCCCCTTACAATAACGCTGGACAAACGGGCTTACTTAAGTGTTGGCAATATCTCCTGTATGAACGTATGTTGTCAGTACGCCCCTTACAATAACGCTGGACAAACGGGCTTACTTAAGTGTTGGCAATATCTCCTGTATGAATGTTGTCAGTACGCCCCTTACAATAACGCTGGACAAACGGGCTTACTTAAGTGTTGGCAATATCTCCTGTATGAATGTTGTCAGTATGCCCCTTACAATAACGCTGGACAAACGGGCTTACTTAAGTGTTGGCAATATCTCCTGTATGAATGTTGTCAGTGCGCCCCTTACAATAACGCTGGACAAACGGGCTTACTTAAGTTATAGTGTTTGAATGTCGTAAAACAAAATACTTTTCTGCTCTTCGTCTCCTAAGTACGCAGGAGAGTTCCTTCCGTTACGCGCAAAAAGCAGTGGAAAACGTCTTCTACGTGCGCCTGCTGATTTGGACTGTGAAAAGAAGGGTAGAAGAATCTTAGTTTGATCAAGACAACATTAAGAACCCGTTATATCGTCCAATTTTCGCTATCAAAGCCCACCATAGAGCAGATCGCTTTAACCCGTTCAACCCCGACGCACTCTACAGCGGGAGATGGTTCGACCATGATAATTCAAGAGTAGTGCCAGATTAGCTTGGCGCCGTCAGGCGCCAAGCTAATCTGGCACTACCCTTGATGGTCGATATGTCTCCTGCAACAAGTATGTACATATGTAGGTAATGGTCCTTGTGCCCCGGCGGTTAATGGGTGCGTTTTTCTTTCAATTACGTTTCGTTTCCTTTCCTGTGTGCAGGTCCCAAAGAGCTGCCTGACGTCAACCTGCTGATACGGAAATTCTTCACCCGCTCCAAGTTCCTCCCCGAGCCAATGGGCAGCAACGTTCTATTCGCGTTCTTCGCGCAGCACTTCACTCACATGTTTTTCAAAACCGACTTCCAGAGAGGGCCTGCCTTCCAGTGGGGCAACCATGGGGTAGGTTGCCGTTGTTGTGGCTGTTGTTGGTGGTAGCGGTGGTGTTGTTGTGGGGGTGTTGGTGATGGTTGATGGTTGCTGTTGTGTCTGTTGGTGGTGATGGTGGTTGATGGTGTTGGCGTTGTGGTGGTGGTGATGGTGGGGGTGCATACTACCAAAACCTCTGAATTGAAAGATATGTGGATACTAGAACAGATTTGTTTTAAACGTCAAACAAGACTATATGCAGGTTCCAATTTTCACGATATGCAGGTTCCAATTTTCACTATATGCAGGTTCCAATTTTCACTATATGCAGGTTCCAATTTTCACGATGTGCAGGTTCCAATTTTCACTATATACAGGTTCCAATTTTCACTATATGCAGGTTCCAATTTTCACTATATACAGGTTCCAATTTTCACTATATGCAGGTTCCAATTTTCATGATATGCAGGTTCCAATTTTCACTATATGCAGGTTTCAATTTTCATGATATGCAGGTTCCAATTTTCACTATAAGCAGGTTCCAATTTTCACTATATGCAGGTTCCAATTTTCACTATATGCTGGTTGCCATTTTCATGATATGCAGGTTCCAATTTTCACGATATGCAGGTTCCAATTTTCACTATATACAGGTTCCAATTTTCACTATATGCAGGTTCCCATTTTCACTATATGCAGGTTCCAATTTTCACTATATGCAGGTTCCAGTTTTTACGATATGCAGGCTCCAATTTTCCTGAAAGAAACCCTGAGTGAATGTCACTTGTGTTGACTGATTCCGCCCTGGCACGCCACAAAAACATGTGCACCGACCATGATAGTTCAAGGGTGGTGCCAGAATGGCTTGGCGCCTCCAGGCGCCAAGCCATTCCAGCACCGCCCTTCCCTTGAACTATCATGATCAAACTATTTTCTCGATGTGTTCTGAAGACTTGAGAGGACAACTCATCAACTCAGAGGTTATCGGAAGTAGGCTGGAAAAAAAAGATTGCACGGATTCAGACATCCTGCATCAAGTCTGCCAGGCTTCTCCAGCAAGAGGTATAGATCCTCATGGGCCTCTGCAGACGCAGGGGCTCGTGAGAATATGTACCCGTTACTAGCACGGATTTAGCTTGCTGACATCCACAGTTTGAAGTGCTTTTTCTGGTATTAACTCATTGTGCCCGAGGTACGAAATACCCACATTTTTTTAGTTATCTGAGGAGTGCATTGCATTTCAGATCGACCATGATAGTTCAAGGGTGGTGGCAGAATAGCTTGGCGCCTATCGGCGCCAAGCTATTCTGCCACCACCCTTGAACTATCCTGGTCGAGCCATATCTTGCTGGGGTGTCGGTGTCACGGGCAAAATAAATTAACACCGCGACTGCCACAAGGAAACGAGCCTCGGTGATCGGGGCGACCGGCGAAACGGGCCCTATATTCCTTACTATCATGGGGCGAGACCTACTGTCTTTGACCTGAGTCGTATCTAGGAGTATACCCCGGCGTCTTACTGATGTTTGTGTTTTCCTTTCTCCAGGTGGATGTGACCAACGTGTACGGCAAGGACAAAGCCGCGGAAAATAAACTCAGAAGTTTTACTGGCGGTAAATTTAAAATGCAGGTACGTGTTTCGTTTGTTTTCGTTTCGTTTTCGTTTTCAATTGAAACCATTAAGTCCCGACACACTACAGCGGGAGATGGATCGACCTTGATAATTCAAGGGAAGTGCCCAATTAGCTTGGCGTCTAAAACCAGAAATGTGAAACATAAGGACAAATCCAGTAAAAATTAAAATTTGGTGTGATCACCTGTATCGTAAAGACCACTTGGTAACACATTATTGTTGTTGCTGTTGTGTTGTTAGGGTTTATTTGGTTGTTTTGGTTGTTTTGGGTTTTTTAGTTTTGTTTTGTTTTGGGTTTGTTTGGGGTTTTTTGTGTTTGTTTGTTTTTTTTTGTTTGTTTGTTTGTTTTTTTGTTTGTTTGTTTTGTTGTTGTTTTTTTTTTTTTTGGGGGGGGTATTGTTTTTTTTTTTAAAACTTGGGCTGCCTTCCCCAGGGAAGGCGTATCGCCACAGTGCAGCGCCACCCGTTCGACCTTATTTTTTTCGTCACATTTGTTTCATATTTCACATATATGACCTCAACAGCAACAACAAAAGATCGCTTAGAAAAGAAAATCACAATACAATGTGTGTGAAGCGTGTTGCAATGTGCGTTTCTTTCTTTTCTTGGGATTCCTTTGCATTTTACTCGCTCTGCAGTCACGTTTTTGGGGTTTGGATTTCTTTTGTCATCGCTAGTCTAGAATTATTCAAAGCCAGTGGACGCAAATCGTGCTTTCTAAAACCCTTCGTAAATTCACAGCCACAGAACCCCAGTCGCCCAAGTAACGTGGATGAAAATGCGACCTCAGCAAGAGGCACAGATCCTCATGAGCCCCCGCGACAGCGGGGGCTCATGAGGATCTGTGCCTCTTGCAGCCGACCCTCCCTCAGCAGTTGAAAGGTTCATTCATCCCCGCAGATTATGAACGGAGAGGAGTTCCCGATGACCGTGGCCCAGACGGGAGCCGAGATGATCTACCCGCCTCACGTCAGCGAGGAGAACCGTTTCGCCTTCGGGCACTCGCTCTTCGGGCTGCTGCCTGGGCTCTTCATCTATTCCACCATCTGGATGCGGGAGCACAACCGAGTCTGCGACGCCCTGGCCGAGGTCCACCCGACTTGGGACGACGAGCGCCTGTTCCAGACGGCCAAACTCGTTATTCTGGGTGAGTGACTGCCAGGGTTGGTTAGTTGATTGCGATCTTTTGGGACGTGTGTGAATTCACGTGTGCTGGTCTGTGATTTTGGACCTTACCGCAGACCAGCACGTATTAATTATTGTGAAAGAGTGTGGGAAGGGTGAGTGGGGCGTAGAAAGGCGGAGTGAAGGGGGGGGGGGGGGCACTGTTAAGGAATCATGATGATATACTTATTGCGATTCCCGCATCTCGAATCCCCAAAACTGAAGAAAAAACGTTAAACGTTTAGGGCTTCACGTCTTTTGTCCGCCACGAAGGTGATTTCAAAGACTGGGCACCGAAAAGAGGTCTGTACAAATTTTGATCCCAGCTGGATTCGAACCCACGACCTTTCGGACGAGAGTCGCACGCTCTAACGCTGCCGCCAGCTCCCCCCAACGTGAAGAATGGCATTCACGTTTCACGAGAGAAAAGAGACGATGAAGTCTCTCAACTTTTCATTTTCGCCGAATGAAAACGCTAACAACGTGGGTGGATGGAGGGGGGGGGGGAGGGGGACAGAGAAAGAGATGGGGGGGGGGGGGGAGAGAGAGAGAGAGAGAGAGAGAGAGAGAGAGAGAGAGAGAGAGAGAGAGAGAGAGAGAGAGGAGGGGAAAATATGCAATGTCGCATGTAGTCATATATAATAACGGTATTATTATTAGTCATGCACTTGAATGATTGTCGGCAACGCGACCCCCGGTAACATGTAATCTTTTTTGTTTGCGCACTTGGTGAACAAGTTTTCTTTTGACGGATATTAAGTAGGGGCTTCCCCCGCCCTGTTCCACACAGCAGACTCTGGCCGTGCCTTGGCAAGTTTGAATATTGCGTCAGCCCTCGTGCGGCATACATTTTTTAATTTTCAATCAGCCCTTTTTACAGGCGGCATAACTAGGGCTGGCATGTGATTAGGAACCTTACCTGCACACATTTGCACCCAACGTCCAGTTTACTCAAGCGTGTCTGCTGTCAGTTTCAATGGAGTGCACTGAGGCTTGGGAAAATTTGGAATGTCAAAGTGTCATTTTTAAAGACTCGTAATGTAAGTGGGTGGTACAAAATTCTGTCATAGGCTGAGTGAGACAGAAATGTCGTGATCCGCTCCGCCAGTGGAGTCAGTATAGATGTAAATAGATGCAGCAAGAGGCGTAGATCCTCATGCGCCCCGCATAAAGCGGGGGCTCATGAGGATCTATGCCTCTTGCAGTTGGCTTGAGTTGCGAGTAATGGGTGTGTAAAGTCGGGGATTTTAGCAGGGAATGGCAAATAATCAAATAATATACAGTTACGTTTCCCTACGCTTTTGCAGTTGCGGGCCTTTTGACGGGGGCCATTCAATGAGTTTTTTTCCCCAAGCCTTTGCCCGGAGGGGGTCATTCAATAAGTCTTAAAGGCTTGTGAATAAATTCTGCTCGTCCATTGACATGAACACAATGAGGTGAATAGATAAATACTTGTGAGATCTATGCTTTACATTACAGTGACAATGCGGTGAATACACTCCGGCGGCAACAACAACCAAAAAAAAAAAAAAAAAAAAAAAAAAAAAACGCCCACCTACGTGATTAAAAGAAAAAGTTTAAAAATAGATAAAGAGCAGTGATCCTCATGAGCCCTAACATGTCTCAGATGCTTATGGCGGTCTTTAACACTCGTTTGCCCCCATTTAGATCTGCCGTCCTCTGTTGAAAGACTCGACTGAATCGCCGGGAGAAACCTCCATCTAAAATGGAATGCCCTTCCTTGCAAAAAAAAAAAAAAAAAAAAAAAAAAAAATGACTGCATTCTTGGAGTGGGCTGCACAGATTTAGATGAAGTGGATCTTTGCAGTTGGAAGCACGAAGCCTACATTTTTATTTATAAGCCCCCAGCGATGCATGGGTGTATGAAGAACTTTGTCTGTTGCGGATGGAGAAAAAAAAAATGGCTGACGGGCTGAACTCGTTATATTAACTGATTAGGTGCCCCTGTATCAATAGCTGCGGAAATGTCGTATAGCGTTGCCGGCGGCAACGCTATACGACACTTTTGCAGCTATTGATGCGGGTGAGGGGGTAGGAGGTGGGCACCTTGAATCAGTTAAACGTGGCACATGTTCCACACTCGGCATAACCTATTACACGATTGAAAACATTTTTGGTTTTGAAAACACCGATTTTTCAGTATGATTTATACTTGAGAAAAAGTTCAACGTTTAGGGTTTAGCGTCTTTTTCCACCACGAAGGTGATTTCAAAGACGGGGGCATTGTGACTAGGGCCTGAATAAATGTTGCCCCCCCCCCCCCCCCTCAACCCCCCAATTGGATTCGAACCACAGATCTCTCAGACGACAGTGCAGCGCTCTGGCTATCACTTAACTCATTCTATCTCAGACACACCACAGCAAGATAAGGATCGACCAAGATAGTTCAAGGGGGATGCCAGAATAGCTTGGCGCCTATGGGCGCCAAGCTATTCTGGCATCCCCCTTGAACTATCATGGTCGACCTGTGTCGTGCACTGCAATGAAGTCTTCAGAGGACGACGGCAACATTTGGGGATTTCGGTCTTGAGGTACAATGCGTTAAGTCGTTGAGTCGCTCATCTTCCCCGATCTCACAAGCATTTACAGCTACAGGGGCTATATATGCGTCAGCAAGAGGCATAGATCCTCATGAGCCCCCCCCCCCCCCCCCCCGCAGCTGCGGGAGGCTCATGAGGATCTATGTCGCTGGCAGCCAAACGAAAACCGTATGTCGCCTGTCATCAGCTGTTACGTGGTTGACAACGCTTTTGATTCGTCCATTCAGAGTGAGCGACTAAAATATTTAAACGCCACAAGACGCTGCGCATTCAGAGACCGACAAAACAAAAATGAATTAGCCTTACGATGTCGCACAGATGAGTTGGTCTTTTTTTTTTTTTTTTTTACGAGGTACTATACAACTAGTATGTTTGAGGGGACACCATCTCGTGTTTCTTTCAATCATACTCACATGCCGCACCAAAAGAGGGATGGCTTGCTGGCCGTTGCGGGAGGCCATTTCAGTTGAAAGGAGCGTCCCTTGACTGGGATTGTGGTCTTTAGGGCTCTTGAGTTGTAATGTTTAAAATCACAGATCGGCAGACATTTGTCAAACACAGAGAAGGGAGTCAAGATTGTCCTGAGCCGCCTGAATTCTCCTGGCGGAACCGCTCGGCGGAAAAGGCGCGTAGTTACGCAGTGATTGGACGCAGACTGCGTTTCTGCAATCTTCGTTCATGTACCATCACATGATTCCACAGTGGTGTCGGCAAGAGGTATAGATCCTCATGAGCCCCCGCAACTGCGGGGGCTCATGAGGATCTATACCTCTTGCGGTTGGGTGCTGTTCAAATTTTCTCAACCTGTCAAACTTACCGTCGTGGAAATGTCAAGGAATTTCCGCGGCTCTTTTTATGAGCTGATCAAAGGGGGGAAAACTTGTTCAACAAATGAGACGGTGTTCGACTATTAGTCAAATTTGACGTCTGAATAAAGCCATTATGACATTTATATTATAATAGCTTTGTTAGTCTGTGTCCGCTTAGCTTCATGTCTATGCTGGTGCGGCAAGGAGGCACTGACAATGACAGGTGGCGACTTTTGGATGATTAGCTCATTCGAGACGTGCCGCACCCCGGATACGCGGGTTATGTCGCGTATCCGGAGGCGTCACGTCTCGAATGCGTTAAGTCATCTCTTTTATTTTGATTGTCGTTTTCAATTGACCGCGTTTGAAGAACTGAGTTTGGAATATTTCATTTAAATTACCTTGGTTCTTTTTTCTGCTGAATGGCAGTGTTACCGTCAAACGCGTTAGTTTAAAGTACCTTTACGCATAAATCTGAAGACATATTTCAGCACCATTTGTGTTTGTTATGCCTTGTTGACACACCCAATAATAATAATAATAATAATAATAATAATAATAATAATAATAATAATAATAATAATAATAATAGTAATAATAATAATAATAATAATAATAATAATAATAATTATAATTATAATACATGGTATTTATATGGCGCTTATGGAGCTTAACAGCAGTTTGGACACGCAGCAAAAGCACACTCGTAGTCTCATTTATTTCTTCTACGCAGCCGTTAGCGTGGCAATCTATCTTTAGCTGTTTCTCGACTGAAATCGTTGTATTTCTAGAACGTAGTGGTGTCATTGTCAGGTTACTTTGATAAATATAAAGACGACGTGTGCTGAACTGGATTCTCCCGAGTCTAAATGAACCATAACTAGACCTGTGTGTAGCGTTTCGTAACCATCTGTTACAGAAGTGTATCTTTGAACAGTAGTGAGCCTTTAAGGTTCCATGCATACTAATCAGCAGCAAAGGCGGAGGTTCCGGATCCGGTCCCGGATTATTCCCTAGGAAAAGCCAAACAAGGGATAGGTGAGAAGAAACTAAAAACCGAAGGAAAAGCCAAACAAGGGATAGGTGAGAAGAAACTAAAAACTGAAGGAAATGACAAACAAGGGCTAGGTGAGAAGAAACTAAAAACCGAAGGAAATGACAAACAAGGGATAGGTGAGAAGAAACTAAAAACCGAAGGAAATGACAAACAAGGGATAGGTGAGAAGAAACTAAAAACCGAAGGAAATGACAAACAAGGGATAGGTGAGAAGAAACTAAAAACCAAAGGAAATGCTTTGACGTGTCGCACGCATTGGGCGGTTGTGTAAAATGTAATGTTGTCATTTGGGGGTTTTGGCCACTCTGAAAGGCGTGCTTTTGGAAGCTGCCGACTACTCTGCCCCTCAACCCACCTCCCATCCCCAGCCCCCACCTACCCTCCCCTCCCCACCCCTCCCCATCGCTCCTACCAGTGCTCCACCCTTTGAGACTTACTGATGGCTGAATTAACACATTGTGTCCCAAGGTCGAAATCACGTCCCCAATTTTGGCGCTGTCCTCTGAAGACTGCATAAGAATTAAGGAGACAGGCCGACTATGATAGTTCAAGGGTGGTGCCAAAATAGCTTGGCGCCGACATGCGCCAAGCTATTCTGGCACCACCCTTGAACTATCACGGTCGATCCATATCTCGATGTGGCCTGTCGGGACTAAACGAGTTAACCCATTTAGCCCCGAGTCTCTACAGCAGGAGATTGATTGATCATAATAATTCATCTCCTGCAACTGGTACATAGTCATTAGGCAACACCTCCAAACTGAAGTTGAGACATGGGACCTTGAGGCTGAAAGGGTCAAACGTCTTTTCTTTTTGCTGCAGGGGAGACAATCAAGATCGTCATCGAGGACTACGTCCAGCACCTCAGCAGCTACAACGTGCGGCTGACCTTTGAACCGGATATCCTCTTCGGCGAGCGCTTCCAGTACCAGAACCGCATAGCGCTGGAGTTCAACCACCTGTACCACTGGCACCCGCTCATGCCCAGCGCCATCAACATCAGCGGCCAGGAGTACGGCATGAAGGACTACACGTTCCACTGCGAGCTGGTGCTAAAGCACGGGCTGGCCGAGGTGCTGGACTCCATGGTGAAGCAGCGAGCCGGGCTGGTCAGTGTCGTTTCCCCCTTCTTCTTGATGAGAATAATGTTAATGATTATAATTACCATTATTATCATTACTATTATGATGATGATGATGATAATAATTATCATTACCATTATTATCATTACTATTATGATGATGATGATAATTATCATTACCATTATTAACATTACTCTTATGATGATGATGATGATTATCATTACTATTATGATGATTATTATTTAACCCATTCAGCCCTGACGCACTACAGCGGGAGATGGATCGACCATGATAATTCAAGGGCAGTGCCAGATTAGCTTGGCGCCTGTCGGCGCCAAGCTAATCTGGCACTGCCCTTGAATTATCATGGTCGATCCGTCGCCTGCAACGGGTGCATAAGGTGACGCCTCCAAAATGTGGGAAATGCGTGCGCCTTGCTGAATGAGTTATTTTATGTTTATCATCCACAGATGTCGCATCACAACCACGGCCCGGCCACCATCCCGGTGTTACGGGACACCATTCTGCACCAACGGGAGCTTCGCCTTCAGCCGCTCAACAACTACCGCAGGCGATTCAACCTGAGGCCGTATACCACGTTTGAAGAGCTCACCGGTAAGATTTTTATCCCCTTGGCTGACAGTGACCCGCGGATGTCGCGTCTGAAAGGATCGACTGCACTCTGACCGACCTTCACACAAAGAGTACAGATGTGCCGGAATGGGACCAAGTTCCGCGTGGGGCGGTACGTGGCGCAGTGGTTAAGGTGCCTTCACACGAAGAGCACAGATGTGAATGGGACCAAGTTCTGTAGGGCGGTCCGTGGCGCAGTGATTAAGGCGCCTTCACACGAAGAGCACAGACGTGAATGGGACCAAGTTCCGTGGGGCGGTCCGTGGCTCAGTGGTTAAGGCGCCTTTACACGAAGAGCACAAGTGTGAATGGGATCGTGGGTCGGTCCGTGGCGCAGTGGTTAATTAAGGCGCCTGCCACCAATGCCGAAGGTGCGAGGTTCGATTCCGGGTTCCGGCGTCGGACTTTTCTCCTCTAGAAAGTGTCACAGTTAATTCGGGCGGACCGTCGGGGGTTCTTTCTCCGGATACTCCGGCTCTTCCTCCCCCTCCACTTTGATATCAGTTTCAGCCAACTGAATCAAATTTCAAATACAAACGATTTCCAAGACTGAAACAACTTCAGTAGCCCGCTTGAGCTAGCCCTTAGCACCACGTGAATGTTCTGTGTTTACGTACAATGTGTGAGTGAATGCGCGTGATTCATGTGAGCGTGCTTGTTTTTGTTCAGTTCGCGGCTACATTCTGCGCATTGAGTCATATTATTATGAATATGAGAAATGCGCCATATAAATACCATGTAATAATGTAATAAGTTCCCCAGTAAGCAAAACGTCTTCAGACCCACGATGGCCGCAGTGGGCCCGCACACAGCCGTGCGCGGGCCCACTGCAGCTGTCGTGGGTCTGAAGACGTTTTGTTTACGGGGTTAGGCCTGAAGAACACAGGACTAACAAGAGACACAAATCTTCATGAGTCCCCACGAACGCTGAGGCTGTCATTTGCCATTGACTTAGACACCCTTTACTGACAAGACGTGTTCCCTAGCAGTGGAAGGAGTACGTAGCATGCATGTTAATTCTTTGCCCACGGCATGTGTTCACTTCAGCCGGCGCCACGTAATTACTTCCTCCAGAAGGCTGTGTGCGGTGAGATCCACCCAATCAAAGTTCATTTGCTGTGCACGTGCTTGGCTATTAATTTTTTGGTGCTGAATGTGTCGCAAGCTGTCACTTGGTATAAACACAATGAGAATTACTGACTTAGTAGCAGAGCACATGATACGGAAAAGTAACTTAGTAGGCAATAAATGTCGATATTAACCCATTCAGTCCGGACGCTGTACAGCAGGAGATGGGTCAACCATGATAATTCAAGGGCAGTGCCAGATTAGACAGGCGCCAAGCTAATCTGGCACTGCCCTTGAATTATCATGGTCGATCCATCTCCTGCAACTGGTGCATAGTCATTAGATGATGCCTCCAAATCTTGGCAAATACGGCCGTCAGGCTGAATGAGTTAATAATACATTTTTCCGTCTAATTTGTTCCCCCTTTTTTCTCTCCAGGCGAAAAAGTGATGGCAGCAGAGCTGCAAAAACTGTACCATGACGTCGACGCCGTGGAAATGTACGTGGGAATGCTGGTGGAAAAACGGCGCTACCGCGGCATGTTCGGGCCGAGCATCACAGAAATTGGGGCCCCATTTTCCGTGAAAGGACTCATGTCCAACTACATCAGCAGCCCCCAATACTGGAAGCCCTCCACATTTGGGGGAGACGTCGGCTTTGACATTGTGAAGACGGCGACGTTAGAAAAACTGTTTTGTCAGAACATCAAGGGCAATTGCCCGCGCGTGTCCTTTAAGGTACCGGACTATGACGAAAATGCCGCGATAGACACGTGGGACGGGAATCTAGGTCACGACGAGTTGTAACGCCAGTTGTTCGTAGTCTGGTGTGATTGAGACGTGAATCTCCTTTTTCCGGCCACAAAGCAAAAAAAAAAAAAAAAACACCCAGGTGCAAGAGGTCTAGATTCTCATGAGCCCCCGCGAGCGCGGGGGCTCATGAGGATCTAGACCTCTTGCTGGGTGCCGCATCCACGTTCCTTAGGCGACAGTGGCACTTTTTGCTTTGAATCGAGAAAATATGTCGGAAACACCGGCTGTCTGCCACCAGTGGCAGTGGGGGGGGGGGGGGGGGGGGGGGGTTAATCTCAATGGCTGACGCCGGGAGTGGTGGAGAGAACTTTAAAACAGTTAACAGGCGCTGTTGAAAGCCGACCTGCTCCAGGCAGTAAAAGGGGTTAGAGTCCCAAATAGCTCAGGCGGTTAAAGAGCAGGAGCAAGAGAGCGAAGGGAATCGCCGGGTCGTGACTTCAGTCGAGTCCCCGTCCCGGCCCACCGGTAGCTGGACTCGCAGTCCAGGGAGGAAAGACGGGCTTGTTCCACAGCAGGTCCTGGTAAATCAAAGTGGCACAGTTGCAGTGCGCCTGAGTTGATCAGTGTTTAGGTCGTACGCCACAGGCAATAGATTTCCATGTCCCCCCCCCCATAACTGACCCGCCCATCAGGGCCGTCCATTATCACTTCAGTACCGTGGACGTTAAACCCCCGAATTAACCCAACCAAAACCAGTAAAAGGGTTGTTACTTCGCGGTATCTCTTTTATATACGTTCCGAGTTTGTCTTTGGATAATACTGGACAAAATGGCCGCTTCGAGTCAGCACGTGGACTTCCAGTGTCGTCAAATGGAAGACTTTTGTGCTCTTCTTCTCCTTTTATACGAAGGAGAGTTCCACCCACGCCTACGAGGGACACCCTCTGTTTATTTGGGTTATCAAAACACGGCTAGAAAAAGTGTTCGTTGTGGCTGGACTCACTTTGAGAGCTTGTCACACAGACGAAACTTTTTGCAATGCAGCCCGCTTTGAAATGGTGATAATGATGTGACTGTTTGTGCCACGCAGTGAATACGTTGTTGTGTTTTCAAGTGTTAACGTGTTTGTTAACCCATTGAGCCCCGGCGCACTACAACAAGAGGTGGATGAACCATGCTAATTCAAGGGTAGTGCCAGATTAGCTTGGCGCCTGAAGGCGCCAAGCTAATCTGGCACTACCCTTGAATTATCATGGTCCATCTATCTCCTGCAGCTGTTAGGCGACACCTCCCAAATTGGGGAAACGCGGCCGTAGGGTAAAATGGGTTAAAACGTGATGTGTTCAATTTCCTTGATGTGGCCTGTTGCTCTGTTGTAATTTATATCTGTGACCATAAATGCTGATATGATGTGATTCATCATGTAAGTCTAATCACCTATATATATATAGAATCTCCAGGCCAGAAAATGAAGGGTCGGCCTGCCTAAGCGGCGGCGTGTAAAAATAATGCGCAAGCCAAATAATTATTCCCAACGAAGAAGGAAACGGGCTGAGAAAAGACCAATGCAACGCGATAAACTGGCCCGTGTCGTGCCTGGCCTTTCGAAGCAGCTAATTGTTTTCCCCAGCAGCAAAGCGTAGTATGACCCAAGACGGGCGCCGTGGGCCCCGAGCACCATTGTTTTCCGGGTCCTTTCTTCGTTGGAAACTTCTTCTCGTGGTTGCCATTTGATAGGCAATGGATTGATCGCGACACAGATCAGACGCTTATCTGAGCTCTACTTCCGATTCGATCGGCGTTACAACTGTGCACTGAACCCGTTCACTGAAAGTGCCGAGGAAAGCGTCAACACACCCAACTTGCGAGAGGTCTAGATCTGGCACTGCCCTTGAATTATCATGCGCGATCCATCTCTTGCAACTGGTGCATAGTCGTTAGGCGACACCTCCAAAATGTGAGAAATGGGACCTTGGGGCTACAAGGGCTCGATTTTTAGATGTTACTTGTTTTACAATCAAACCAGTTGCGGGTTTTTTTTTTTTTCGGTTTTGAGTACTGAATTTTGTTTGTAAGCTCTACGCCATAATGCAATTATTTGACCAAAGAAAACAACACCAGTAGCAATAATAATAAGAAGAACAGCAATAATAGTAATATCCGAACATGTTTAACATAATACCATGTTTTCACACTTCTGATAGTTCATCAAATCTTCAAACTAACAAAGCAGGCGCATCTTAAAACCGAAATGCACAACAACAAACGTTTGTTTCTCGTTCATTCATTATCGTGCATAATAATTTATTGATCATTTTGAGTCATCATTCATGTGTGTGTAGTGTGTGTTGTTCATTGTTTGTTTCTTCTTCTTCTTCTTTTGGTTTTTTACCCCTGCCTTGCTGAGCAACACAACTTCCAACCGCATGAGGCCGCATAGATCCTCATGCGCCCCCGCAGTCGAAAGGATCTAAGGCCGCTTGCCAACACCAATTTGTGTACATGTTGCTGATCGGCTGAGTGCGTTGACCCTTTTGCTGCTAGAGACCACGAACTTTGGCGTCTGCAGTGACCGCACGCTGTACGAAATCCGCGTGAAGGACACAGACGTCAATACTCGGAACGTTAACGTTCAGGGCTCAACGTCTTTTTGACGGTCCACCACACAGGTGATTTCAAAGACGGGGCACCGAAATAGGGCCTCGGGACACATTTTGACCCAAGCTGGGTTCCGGGACCTTTCGGTCGAGAGACCAACACTCTACCAAGGAGCCACCCAGCTCCCCGGAACAAAAAATAGGCCTAAGAAATGATGAACTTGCAAGAGACATAAATCCTCATGAGCCTCCCGCGACAGCGGGGGCTCATGAGGATTTATGTCTCTTGCAGATAGGTAGCGTTCGCTTTGGCCCGGCAGTTAAGGGGTCAAACGCAGACTGAAGACACCCACAGTCTGCGTCGCCTCTCCCTATTAATATCACGTCGTGAACTTTTTGCCGTCACTCGCAGACGTAACCGTGACACATCTGACATACGTTCGCATTGTGCATTTACTACACGGTGTACATGTGTTCACTGAAGTGTTTGTTGTCATATACCATGTGTATGTATATATCTATACATTTTGAAAGAGGGTCTCTTTTCTTTGTGTGCGATGAAAAATGATAGGAAAGGGTACAAGTGTGTGTGCGTGTGCGCGCGCATACGTGCGTGCGCCTGATGAACAATGCTCGCTGGGATGCGAGGCGGTAATCGCTATCACAGACGCTCGATCAATGGGTATCTCTCTGCCGAGCCAGGGGCGCGTCGAGCGCGTCTGAGTGTGTGGAGGCTGCCTGGCTTGCCCAGCGCACATCATCGCTCGTCAGGTCTCCATGGTGTGTATGTGCGTGCGTGCACGCGTATTCACGTATTTCGAAACAGTGTTAATGTATGCGTGTGATTTCTCCACAGATCGCCATGTTTTGCAAAGTTTAGTTCTTATTGTTTTATAGCGTGCATCCAGAAATCGTAAATATTTGTGAACTTGCCATGGACCGGTCAAAAATCCCACGGACAAAAAAAAAAAATCACTGAGAAATTAACCAATTCAGCCCTGACGTCCTAAAGCACGATAGATCGACCATGAGAATTCAAGGGTAGTGCCGGATTAGCTAGGCGCCTTCAGCTAATCTGGCACTACCCTTGAATTCTCATGGTCGATCCATCTCCTGCAATTGGTGCATAGTCGCTAGGTTGACGCTTCCACAGTTTGCGAAATGCGACCGTGGGGCTGAATGGGTTAACCTCTGCTCTACGTCACTGTAGACTACATGGCCACCGCATCCATTCTTGGACCTAGAAATGATCAGGCTAGACTCTTTACCACATTCTGCTCCAGGACCAAAATCCGCAAATTGTCGTCGCCCCCCCCCCCCCCCCCATCCACCCCCCCCCCCACTCCCCCACCCGCAAGACTGCATTACGCTTCTGGAAACAGATCGAGCATGAGAGTTCAAGGGTAGTGCCAGAATAGCTTGGCGCCTGTTGGCGCCAAGCTATTCTGGCACGACCCTTGAACTGTCACGCTCGATCCACGTCTTGCCCGTGGCGTGTCGCAGTTGAACGAGTTAAACAGAGTATCCTGAGGGATAAGAGTCACTTAAACCCTTTCACTGCCAAAAAAAGCCAACGCGACCCAGCCCGCATGAGACGTAGATCCTGATGTCGACGAGTCCACGAATTTGCCAAAGCAGGGAGGGGGGGGGGGGGGGGAGGAAACTCGCCAGGATCTAAGACTCTTGGTGGCACCATTTTAAATCCGTGCTCCTTGGCCCGGCCCGAGGGTGTGGAATTAAAAGAAAACCGGTTTCGTCCAGAATCTGCGTCAACTGGCAATGAAGGGGTTAAAATTTGATGTGGTTGTGAGAAGGCAAGTCACTACAATGTATTATTGTCATTTTATGATTTGGACCCCCCTCCCCCAATCTTATGATTGTGCCTCGTCTACAATATGAGTGCTGCTCTGTGATTTTGCACCTTACGACTTTGACAGCCATAAAGTCCAACATCACCACCCAGCGCAAAGTTCATCAACCCTTTGCCTGTCGGCAGCAACATTTTTGGGGGTCACGGCGGTTCCCCGCAGGACTCCTCGCGACAAAATGTCGCTACCGACAAGCACGAAGTTCATGTAAAATAGCGAAGAGAGAACTTCCCATTATGTTTATGTACATTGTGACCGCAGCTGTTCAACTGCCATTGTCCATTTTATGGAGAGAGAAAAAAACGTTATAAACAAAGGTAAAAATGCCGATTTGTGTTTTTTAGGGGTGAAAAAAAGAGTGATGAGTCTGCTGTGTTTGTGTCTGAATTTATTTCGCTGGTCACATGATTTTTCTCACAACACGTGCTTGTGCCACTTTAAACCATTCAGCCCCAACACCCTGCAGCAAAAGATGGATCGACCATGATACTTCAAGGGCAGTGCCAGATGAGCTTGGCGCCTGCAGGCGCCAAGCTCATCTGGCACTACCCTTGAACTATCATGGTCGATCCATCTCCTACGTCACCCCGTCGTTAGGCGACACCTCCAAATTTTTGGAAATGGGGCCGAGCAGATAAATGGGTCAAACTGCCTGCATGCTGTGACTGGAAGAACAAATCGTCACTACCCACTAAAACGCGCACAGTCGAAGTTTATCTTCAGCAAACACCATTCTTTTGGCCAGAAAAGGTAGTCTTAGGAGATAGGTACTCTCACCCCCAAAAAAAGTCTTGCGGGTCAAAAAGTGCCACCCCTCATAAAAGACCGTCGAGTCGGCGGCTGCAGACACCCAAACGAGGGTCTTTAACCACAGGTGGTTTCTCTTTAGAGTGGACGCGTAAAGCAGGCACTAGTAGTCTCAAGAAATTTCACATTCCAAAGGGAACCCATTCAATACTCCTAGACTACAGCCGTGATAGTTCAAGGGTGGTGCCAGGACAGCTTGGCGCCAGAGGCGCCAAGCTGTCCTGGCACCGCCCTTGAACTACAACAGCCGACCTTTCTCCAAAATTGTAATGTAGCCTTCTGAGCACCACTCCCCCGTTTGGGAATACTGACTTCCAGACTGGAAAAAGAGGGAGGCAAAAAGATAATGAAAATGATTATATAAAATAAAATATAGGCGCTCGACATCAGACAGACAGCACAACGTTTTCCCCAAATATTTCCGCAAAGAAAGACTTTTCTGTACCACTTTAAGAAGAAGTATCATATAGTGCCAATTGACATAAAGACCTTTCTGTACCACTTTAAGAACAAGTATCACTTGGTGCCAATTGACATAAAGACTTTTCTGCACCACTTTAAGAACAAGTATCGCTTAGTGCCAATTGACAAAGACTTTTCTGTACCCCTTTAAGAACAAGTATCACTTAGTGCCAATCGACATAAAGACCTTTCTGTACCACTTTAACAACAAGTATCACTTAGTGCCAATTGACCTAATATGGAATATTTGTACTGAACTCCTTATTGATGTGTCGATTTTGCTGGACAGTCCTAACAATTTGGTGAACAGACAAGAACAAGCCATTTTCAATACCCTAAATAGAGCCCCGGCAGATTGAAATATCTAGGTCAAGCATGCAGACTTATTGTACACCTGCGCTGCTTCAGGCTTGAAAACGTGGCTAATTCACGTGAAAATAGATCTTTCTTACACTGGGATAATTTATCTAGGGCACATTTAGGGATATAAAATCAGTCATTTCATAAGAAAATCAATTTTTCCCACTGTACAGTAAACCTGACACACTGTTTGAGTTCCTTTAAGGTAAACCATATCAAGTCAACTGCCAGTGAATGATATTTGTTCTAAGATTAATATAGAAATGTGGTTCTTTGTGGAGATACTTGCGAAAAACACTGTGCGCTTCGGTGTCAAAGACCTATGCAAAAGACTTCAGATCTGGAGAATACTGACAGTACATACTGTCGAATCCAGTTAAATACAAACTCCGATAACACAAAAATTCTGGTTTACACAGCGTCTGGCTTCAAAGAAACCTTTTTTTTTCACTTCCCAATACGTTTAACCCATTTACCCCCCCACGCACTACAGCATAAGGTGTATCGGCCATGATAATTCAAGGGTAGTGCCAGATTAGCTTGGCGCCTGACGGCGCCAAGCTAATCTGGCACTGCCCTTGAATTATCATGGTGAAATCATCTCCAGCAAGTGGTAAATAGCCATTAGGCGACAGCTCCAAAATTTGGTAAATGTGGCCACGGGGTTAAATGGGTTAAGTTCATGTTAACAGGAAGCCATATGTGTTCATTTCATGTTAACAGAAAGCCACGTGTGTTCATTTCATGTTAACAGGAAGCCATGTGTGGCGCTCCTTGGAGTCCAATCGAATCAGTGCCAGTACAGGTTTTAGTTGCGGTGATTCCTACAGGAATCATTGGGACTAAAGCTGCTACCAACACCCAAAGGGTTAAACTGGTTTTTTCCTTCTTTCTCACACAGAAAAGGGATCAGTGACTTCGATGAAACTACGTAGACTATTGGGCAAGGCACTGAACCACTAAAAAAACTTGTTAAAAAACACAAGAATCAGGAATGTGCGATGAAATGTGTGGCGTAAAACAATTGTGACGTTCAACTCTTTTCATCCTGATACAGGCATTGCTTGAAATAAATTTGACTGCAGCAGTTCAAGGGTGGTGCCAGAATAGTTTGGCACCGGAGGCGCCAAGCTATTCTGGCACCACCCTTGAACTAAAATGATTCATCTATCTCCTAATCTGCAATGTAGCCTTTATAGGACAATAAGCAACTTGTTTTTAAGAAATCAGCCTCAGGCTGTAATGGGGTCAATAACATGTACCAGTATCTTCTACGCCTGCACACACTAACACACATGCTCGCACGCACGCACACACACACACACACACACACACACACAGAGTTGTCCACAACCAAATATTAACCCACCCAGCTCTGATGCTCTACAGCAGGTGACGGATCCACCATGACAATTCAAAGGGGAGTGCCAGATTAGCTGGGCGCCAAGCACTACCCTCGAATCAACATGACCGTTCGATCTCTGTTCAAGTCAACGGCTGCATAGTCGTAAGGTGACCTCTAAAAAAAAAAAAGTTGGGGAAATGCTGCCATCGAGTTAAACAGGAAAAGACAAATACTATCACCATTGCCATCAAGTTCGCACCAGTCTTCAGCTTCAGTCAAAGCGCGTTTTTCAGGATGAGTTTTTAACCTTTTTAGCCCCAAGGTCCCATTTCTCACATTTTGGAGGCGTTGCCTATTGACTGTGTACCAATTGTAGGAGATGGCTTGACCATGTTAATTCATAATAATAATAATAATACCGGTTATTATATAGGTGCTTTTCCCAATTCTGCTAATTGGCTCAAAGCGCCGCGAACTAAACCCAACACGCACGATCGCGTGACACACACACACACACACTGAAGACAAACACAGTACAAGACAAACACAGGACATTCACGTGGTGCGAAGGGTCAGCTCAGCTACTGAGGTTTCGGAAATTTTGATCGCTTGTATTTGAAATTTTATAAAGTGGCCTGAAACCGGTACCTTCAGGCGCCAAGCTCATCTGGCACTACCCTTAAATCAACATGGTCAAGCCGTCTCCTGCTGTAGGGATCCGGGGCTAAAAGTGTTAAACAAACTGGCTGCATGTAAGCAGCGCAAGTCGCAACAAGGCACAAAAGGTGGCAGCAAGAGGAACTAGATCCTCGTGACCCCTGGCGCTCTGCAGGGGGCTCCCGAGGATCTATGCCTCTCAGCAAAAGGTCATTGGGCCTACTGTGGCCGACATCAGTCTAAGGGCCTTGTGCTTCCCAGATACCAAGGGAAATCTCTCAATGCAGGACACCCCCTTCATCATCCTAATGGGTAAGGCTGTTGAACATAAAACGGTTACAAGTATGGTCAGGCTTAACCCATTCAACTCTGGACGCACGACAGCAGGATATGGCTAGGGATATAAATAATGATTCAAGGGTAGTGCCAGATCAGCTTGGCGCCACCGGGCGCCAAGCTGATCTGGCACTACCCTTGAATTATCATGGTTGATCCATCTTTTGCAACCGGCACATAACCAAGCTAATCTGGCACTACCCTTGAAATGAATTATCATGAGTGATTTATCTGCAACCTGTACATAACCAAGCTAAATCTGGCACTACCCTTGAATTATCATGGTCGATCCATCTTCCGCAACAGTACATAACCGTTAGGTGAGGCCTCCAAAATTTGGGAAATGTCACGTTGGGGTGTAATGGGTGAAGGCCAAAGTGGTCTCGCTACAGAAGGTATGGATAAAGCAAATAAAAGAAAATTGAGCCGATTTTGAGCTGCAGGGGTGGCCCAGCCCCCGACCCTGTGGCCGACATCGGCCTGAGCACTGCTTGCTCACTGAGCGTCTACTCCGGCGCTCAGCAGGGTCTGCTCGGCCGCCTTCACGCTGTTGACGAAGCTCCCCACGCAGTTCTTGTTGCTGGCCTGCAGGAAGCGCGTGAACACCATGTCTGTCAAAAGACAAAACAGCACGTTAGAAGACTGCAAATGTACGTCTCTGCTGCCAAAGAAAGGGTGAACAAGATCCAGCGGGCAAGAGACACAGATCCTCATCAGCCCCCCCCCCCCCCCCCCCCCCAGTTGCACTAACTTACCGCAGTTGCGGGGGTTCATGAGGATCTACGTCTCTCGCTGACACCACTCTGCTTCTTCACGGACAAGGTAAGTAGCGACTGAGTTGTATATTCGCTTGTTTGCCTAGTTTGAAAATGGGTAAATACTATTAACCAGTTCAGCGCTGACGCACGACAGCAGGCGCCAAGCTAATCTGGCACTGCCCTTGAATTATCATGGTCGACCCATCTCCTGCAGCAGGTGCATAGTCGTTGGACGACGCCTCCCAAATTTGGGAAATACGTGCGCCGGGCTGAACGAGTTAATAAATTGTGTTGTAACTGTCTTTTCTAAGCGTGTTTCTTCCTCCGTTGGGTTCTTCTCTGCATTTTACCGCTTGGCAGTCACCTGTTTGGTCTGGAGTTTGACACCACTTTGTATCCATACTCGGTGGACAGCAGCGGCCGTTTAGGGTTAAATGAACAAACATTTCCGAAACGCAGTGTATGTCGATTGGCAATAAAGCAGTGTATGTCGATTGGCAATAAAGCAGTGTATGTCGATTGACAATAAAGAGGATAATGTGATAAATACCCTCACCGTTTAAAATCTGTAGAACAGGCACCGCCTCAAGAGGAACTTTCTCATTGAGTTTCTGTCTCCTGCCACCGCCAACCCCCATCTCCATCCTCCTTCCGCAGTCCCTGGACCCTCCATCACCACCATCAGCCTCACCACATTTCACATTCACGCAGCATCCTGCAGTCCTGCTGTTTGCAAGCATTCTGTTGGGAGAGGAAACGGAAACCGACGAAACAGCCTCGTTTATATGGTTGCAGACAGCAACTGTGTTTTTCCCTGCGTGCTCACTTGCGAAGCCGTCGAATGATTTTGAAGTTTGATTTTTGAAAACCTTTCGCTGAGCGGGAGAAGAAGTAGAAACAGAAACAGCTCCGCTTCTGTGGAAGCACAGTACAGGTGAGCTGTTTGTCTGGGGCACGCTGGTGATGTTGTCGAATGATTTCGGTGTTTGACATTCGCTCTGGGTTTCTATGACTGAATCAGAGTTGGAATCACCGGAACTCACAGACCTGACATTTGCGTCTGTTTTGTTCCCTCTGGCTTCATTATCAGCAACAGAGCCAGATGTGTTCATAGCTGTGTCGGAACTGATGTCGCAAGGTTTGGAGGTGGCCTGGCTCGGGGAATTTATGTCAACAGAGCAGCAAACATGACAGATGGAACGCTCGTCTTCTTCGCCCTTGTTCGCTGAACAGTTCTGTTCACTCCTGTGGCCGTGACAGGCATGACCACTCTGATCCACAGGACCACCGTCAGTAAGCCCCTTGTGCGCATGCCTACCGGGACTGTTCAAGACTTTAATTCCCTTGTACACGCAGCCGCTGGCTGCGTGTACAAGGGGATTAAAGTCTTGATTAGCTGTACCACACGCAACGTCCGCGGCATAGCTGTTGCTACACTGCTGCGTGTGAACGCTCTGGCAAGCACCATTCCCACCATTATCTCCAGCCTCCATCGCCTCAGAACAGATGCAATCGGCAGTTACGTGATCGCTGAGACCTTTGTCCTGAACTTTGGGACGGCAGCATGGTCTCTTCGCCCCGCTGTGTAAGCAGGCGCCGGTACCGTGAACAGTGTGTGTGGTACTGCAAACAATACCAGGTGTTCCATGCACAAGAATGCCAGGATGTGCAACGTCAGCCACATGTCTTCCACCGTCACCATCAGGCGACGACTGTTGGATTCCATGACTTTCACATTCTTCTATTCCAGAATGCCTGCCAATGCAGCACCGCGCTTCAGAATTTTCCTCCTTCACTTCATTCGCTACAAAACCCTTTTCGCAAACCGCAACTTCTGCGCTGTCAGAAACTGTCGAACACTGAAATCGATCATCAGTGGGCATGCTCCTTTCTTTCCCGTCATCTGTCTCGCTTTCACTCGGTCCCGTTTCCATTGTACACTCTCTCACCGTGGGACTCGTCTGTGGCGTGTTCGCCGCACGACCGGGACCTGCCACGGCATCAACACTTTGTGCAAAGTCCACACTGCACGCTTTCTTCACAGGACTCCCTTGTGGTGTGTTCGCGGCACTACCCGCAGCTGCCATGGTGCGCCGCAGACTCTCGAGCCAGCTGAGCAAGCTGTAGGAGGGTACTTGAAGGCATTGGAAAAAGTACAGCTGATGCAAGAAGACGCTGTCACTTGGACTGCACACGCTTGTCTGGCAAAAGAATGAGGCAAGTTAACCCTTTGACTGTCGGTAGTGGTATTTGTCGCGATGATTCCTGATGGAATCATTGCGACAAAAACCGCTACCGACAGCCAGAAGGTTAATTACCATAAGACATGCTTCAGTGTTCAACATAAAAATTTTAAGTGAGGGTGACTAACCAACATTGACCCTTTGGTGGTCGGTAGTGATTTTTGTCAAGGCGATTCCTGCAGAAATGGAATTAACCAAAAAACACTACCGACAGCCACAGAGTTAATTATCTGTACGTCAGCATGATGCACAATGATGTGTCAAGAATTGAAATCTGTGCATAACAGACCCCGAGTTGTGCATTACGGAGAACACTGTGGCCGTAAAGGCAAACAATAGAGATAAATTAGCTACGTTAATACACACCAACCCACTTCACTCCATAGCTCCATTTCCCAAAATCTGGGATAGCGCTAACCTGGCACTACCCTTGAATTATCATGGTCGATTAATCTCCAGCAACTGGTACACAGTCGTCAGGTGACACCTCCAAAATTTGTTAAATGGGTTCGCATCTAGATTTTTCTCAGCTTGTCTTCAACAGGCCCCGGGCGTCATCTCACCTCCCTGAAGATGCTGGCCATGACGTACATCAGACCCGCGGAGAGCCGAGTGAGAGGAATCGGTGTCAGCATGGCAACGCTGCTCCCCTCCGGGACATACTGGAAGTAGACACAAGAGGCTACTGTACAACCTGTTTGGGGTAACCATCCCTCTTACTGTAGAACCTGTTTGGGGGAACCAGCTCTCTTACTGTAGAACCTGTTTGGGGGAACCAGCTCTCTTACTGTAGAACCTGTTTGGGAGAAGGAGCTCTCTTACTGTAGAACCTGTGTGGGGGAACCAGCTCTCTTAATGTAGAACCTGTGTGGGGGAACCAGCTCTCTTACTGTAGAACCTGTGTGGGGAAACCACCTCTCTTACTGTACAACCTATGTGGGGGAGCCACCTCACTTACTGTAGAACCTGTGTGGGGGAACCACCTCTCTTATTGTACAACCTGTGTGGGGGAACCACCTCTCTTACTGTACAACCTGTGTGGGGGAACCACCTCTCTTACTGTAGAACCTGTGTGGGGGAACCACCTCTCTTGCTGTAGAACCTGTGTGGGGGAACCACCTCTCTTACTGTAGAACCTGTGTGAGGGAACCACCTCTCTTGCTGTAGAACCTGTGTGGGGGAACCACCTCTCTTACTGTAGAACCTGTGTGGGGGAACCACCTCTCTTACTGTACAACCTGTGTGGGGGAACCACCTCTCTTACTGTAGAACCTGTGTGGGGGAACCACCTCTCTTACTGTAGAACCTGTGTGGGGGAACCACCTCTCTTACTGTAGAACCTGTGTGGGGGAACCACCTCTCTTACTGTACAACCTGTGTGGGGGAACCACCTCTCTTACTGTAGAACCTGTGTGGGGGAACCACCTCTCTTACTGTAGAACCTGTGTGGGGGAACCACCTCTTACTGTAGAACCTGTGTGGGGGAACAACCTCTCTTACTGTACAACCTGTGTGGGGGAACCACCTCTCTTACTGTAGAACCTGTGTGGGGGAACCACCTCTCTTGCTGTAGAACCTGTGTGGGGGAACCACCTCTCTTACTGTAGAACCTGTGTGGGGGAACCACCTCTCTTACTGTAGAACCTGTGTGGGGGAACCACCTCTCTTACTGTAGAACCTGTGTGGGGGAACCAACTCTCTTACTGTAGAACCTGTGTGGGGGAACCACCTCTCTTACTGTAGAACCTGTGTGGGGGAACCACCTCTCTTACTGTAGAACCTGTGTGGGGGAACCACCTCTCTTACTGTAGAACCTGTGTGGGGGAACCACCACTCTTACTGTAGAACCTGTGTGGGGGAACCACCTCTCTTGCAAGGAAAAAGTGGTCTTAACCCATTATATCCTGAGGCTGATTTTGTCAAATTTGCTTATTGTCATATGAAGGCTCCATTACAGATTGGGTGATAGATCAACTGTTCTAGTTCAAGGGTGGTGCCAGAATAGCTTGGCATCTCAGTTGCGGGGGCTCATGAGGATCTATGCCTCTTGCAGGGTCTATGCCTCTTGCAGTAAGATTGCGTTCATTTTTTCTGAGGGTTAATAAGCGGTGATCTCTCATAAGGGTGGTCACTCAAAACAGTGTGATGAAGCTCTATGCCCACGCATAAAGTTCACACAATGTACAGTGTGATGAAGCTCTATGTCCACGCATAAAGTTCACACAATGTACAGTGTCATGAAGCTCTATGCCCACGCATAAAGTTCACACAATGTACAGTGTGATGAAGCTCTATGCCCACGCATAAAGTTCACACAATGTACAGTGTGATGAAGCTCTATGTCCACGCATAAAGTTAACACAATGTACAGTGTGATGAAGCTCTATGCCCACGCATAAAGTTCACACAATGTACAGTGTGATGAAGCTCTATGCCCACGCATAAAGTTCACACAATGTACAGTGTGATGAAGCTCTATGCCCACGCATAAAGCTCACACAATGTACAGTGTGATGAAGCTCTATGCCCACGCATAAAGTTCACACAATGTACAGTGATATGAAGCTCTATGCCCACGCATAAAGTTCACACAATGTACAGTGTGATGAAGCTCTATGCCCACGCATAAAGTTCACACAATGTACAGTGTGATGAAGCTCTATGCCCACGCATAAAGTTCACACAAGGTTTCTGCATTGCGCGGTCTTGTCAGCAGTTTTTCTAGTGACAAATAGTCCCGTGTATTGAGGAGTTTTGTGCACTCGTGAGGTTAGCGATCAGCACATAGTTTTAGTGGTGCAGCTCAGCCTAACAGAGCTCAAGAGCAGTTAGTACGTGCTATTCTGTCATAGAGGACGGACGTATGTATGCTTCCGACTGAGAGTTAGCGTTGTTTGTGTATGTGCCAGTTGTGAGTCTATGCGTGTGACCGGTTGAAAGTCTGCGTGCGTTACTAACAGGTTCCACTGTATTACTAAAACGTGCTATACTGAGGAGCACAACAACAAAAAAAGCAACATCACTGGAATCATTAGAAACACTGAAGCGTTTCCGATGATTCCAGTGGTATTGAGTTTCTTCTGCTGGTCAGTATACAAAGCAGGCACACTAACGCGAACCACTCAGTGTGGGCAAACAAACAGTTCAGTTTCCTTAAGCCCTCCCCTTCAGCTCACCAGAAATAAGAGGCATAAAGTACATGATGCTGAACAGCCAAATAATTATTAACCCTCAGTGTTTTTGTCGCCATGACTCCAGAAGGAATCATCGCGACCAAAAAACGCTACTGACACGCAAAAGGTGAAACCCTCTGACATGCAAAAGGTGAAACCCTCTGACATGCAAAAGGTGAAACCCTCTTACATGCAAAAGGTGAAACCCTCTGACATGCAAAAGGTGAAACCCTCTGACATGCAAAAGGTGAAACCCTCTGCATGTTGGTAGCAGTTTTTGTCACCATGATTCCTTAGCGAATCATGGCGACATAAAACACTACCGACATGCAAAGGGCTAACCCTCTGGCTGTCAGCGCTTTTTGTCATGGTCATTCCAGCAATACCTGTAGGACCTTCGCACTAGGCTCCCGCCAGCACAACTGTATGTACTCCACTGCGACAAAGCGCAGGCACCAGGGACAATAAAAGTGATATCGACGTTTACCGGTCAACGCGAAAACTGTGGACTCTTGAGGACCAAAACTTCATAGCGACAGGTGGTGTTTATGTAGTTCTTTGCCTACAGATGATGACTTTAGCCACTGCAAGATTATTTCCCTTACAACACTATCTGCGGCACGATCCGCCCAGCCAGTTGGCTTGCAGTGTGTGTGCTTGGCCACTCTTAGCGCTGAATGTGTCCTTACAGGCCATTACTTGGCATGTGCACCGGATCTAGAAATAAACTCTTAACAAACTCTTAAATCATAACAAAGTAGCACAGACCAAAAAGGTGACTGCCAAGCGTGTAATATGCAAAGAAGTACCCAACAGAGAAAGAAACACGCTTAGAAAAGACGGGGACAACACAATTTATTAATATTTCGGGTAAATACCCTTTGTGAAAATAGACAAACAAACAAACAGAGAGATTAGCCGCTACTTATCTTCATTGGCAGAAGGAATGTGGCAACTGCAGTTGCCACATTCCTTCTGCCAATGAAGATAAGTAGAGGCTAATCTCTCTGTTTGTTTATCTTTTTTGACAAAGGCTATTTACCCGAAATATTAATAAATTGTATTGTACCCGTCTTTTCTAAGCGTGTTTCTTTCTCCGTTGGGTACTTCTTTGCATAACCAACTAGCGCAGTTCCTCAGACATTTTGAATCAGCCGATAGTTTCCGGCAGTCCTTGAAGACGCATTTATTTCTGAAAACATGCATTCACTGTTGTAGTCATTCTCTTTGTCAACATTTTGTTGTCAGCGAGAGTTGTCTGGTGTATCTTTTCTTAGTTTTATGGTACACGCATGTCTTTTTGTGTGCGAGTATTTTCTGTTGGTGTGTCCATTATGTTATTTTTATTTTTCTTGTATATCTTGTTGCGTGAGTGTGTATGTTAGGGAATATATATGTGTTGTAGGATGCAAGGCGTATGTATGTTGTTAGTATGTCATTTGTACAGTGCCTGGGGCTTTTATATCGAAAGTATAGGCACCTTAAAAATATACATTATCATCGTCATCATAGGAATAATAATAATAATGAACGTTTATATTCTAAAGAAACTTATTGTAAAATAAGCTCCAAGCACTTTACTGACACTGCAGATGGCCAGCAGCACATCCAGCAGCCTCCTCGGACAGTGAAGTTCTTCCGTCTCCCTCCACTGAGGCCATGTCACATCCAGCACCACACCCACAGGCTGATGATGGTTCCCCAGCTGTCGGGCAGAAAGAAGAAAACTTTATCATAAATGTTGCGCTGAAAACTTTGTCACGAAGGCTGCACATGGTATGATGAACTAAAGGACTGCAAATAAGTATCCTCGGGAAAAGAGCGAGTTGGGGTCAGTCGAGGTCAGTTTTCTCTGGTAAAAGTCATAGTGCGTTCAGCACACTTTAAGTTTCTTTAAGTTTCTTGTTCATGCGACAACTGCGTAAACAGTAACTGTAGCTGCATGCACAAAGTGGTTAAAGATCAAATTTTAACCCCGTCACTGCTGAGAAATAGCAAACTGCACGAGACTTAGACCCTCATGAGCCCCTGCAGTTGAGGATCTATGTCTCGTGCAGTTTGCTATTTTTCAGCTGCGCCTTTTGTGCCGTTTGCTATTTCTCAGCAGTGAGGGCGTTGAAATTGTATCTTTAATGCGTTTGTGCTCACAGCCACAGTTATCTTTTAGCTCATGAGGATCCATCACTCTCATTGATGCCACTTTGTGTCCACAGACACCTGGAACTCTCTAGCGTTGAATAGAATTAACCAGGATCATGAATGTGAGCCCACTGGGCGTGAAGGGGTTAACAGTGTGCAGGCTGCACGCACAAAGGGGTTAACGATCGCACAGATTCACACGCGCGTCTTACTCTCGACAAGCTGTCTAGCGACTGCAGAGAACCCCAGCCGACGTCCTGGGCATCCGCTTGCGCGCTTGACGTTACGCTGCCTTCTAGCGCCAAGTGAAAGACTTTGGTGAAGGCTGCGGTGTTGAAATGGTGGATGCATAGGTGGTTCCCAAGAAGGAAGGTCGTTGCCTGGGACAGGACTGCCCGAGCGTAATCCCCTAAAGCCGCCTGCTGATGGCGCTGCAACTGAAAATGTGAAACGGTAAACGTCAAGGGAAAAAAGTCCACCATAGTGAGGCCCAAAGGAGATGAAAGACTGTCAGTGCATTTTTGTGAAAAGCGAGATTGTCTTTGTGATGCTGTGAAAATGTTGCGTTTCACAAAAACAGACTTACTGTGTCGTGCCTTCACAACAAGTCACAGGGGCTAGATGCATGAGAGAGCTTAGTCCTGCGTCAGCTACTAAACAAGGTGTTCTGCTGTTGCGGAGCACCTTGCTTAGTGGCTGACGCAGGACTAAGCTCTCTCGTGCAACTGGCCCCTGCACACAACCGACACCATGCTGACTGAAAATCCGAGGCAAGAAAGCAGTAAGCAAAAGGCCATCAGGCCAACACCGGCCACAGTCAGCCAATAGATCTTCTACAATCTTGAATGCCTTAGTCATATGCACTCATAGTAACAACATTCAAAACCCGTCTGCTACACGCTATGAAAATTCACAAATGGACCGACAATTCTGGTTAACTCATTTGGCCCCGACGCCCTACAGCCAGAGGAGGGACGACCATGATAACTCAATTTAGGTGCCAAACAGTTCAAGCACTATCCTCACATTATTACGGTCCACCCATTTCACGCATTTGCTGCTGCGAACGTCAGCTTTCCGCCGCTGAGTTTTCACCCGTAGGCTGTCAGTAGCACTTTTTGTTGTGGTGATTCCCGCAGGAATCACCACGACAAAAAGGGCTACTGACAGCCAAAGGGGTTAAGCAAATACCCATTCACAAATCTGGCACTACCCTTGAATTATCATGGTCGATCCATCTCCTGCAACTGGTGAAAAGTTGTTCAGCGACACCTGAAAAATTGGGGAAATGCAGCATTTGGGTTAACCCATTTAGCCCCGAGTCCCTACAGCAGGAGACAGATTGATCATGATAATTCAAGGGTAGTGCTAGATGAGCTTGGCGCCTGAAGGCGCCAAGCTCATCTGGCACTACCCTTGAATTATCATGGTCAAGCCATCTCCTGCAACTGGTACATAGTCGTTAGGCAACACCTCCAAAATCTGTCATTCCGAAATAGCTCAGGCAGTTAAGCGTCGGAGCAAGAGAGCAAAGGGAATCGCCGGGTCGTGGGTTCGAGTGCCCGTCCAGGCCCCGGTAGCTGGACTCCCAATCCAAGGAAAAAAGACGGGCTTGTTCCAAAGCAATGCCAGTGAAAGGTCCTGGTAAATCAAAGTGGCACAGTTGCAGTGCGCCTGAATTGATTATTGTTCAGGTCGTTCTTCATAGGTAATAGATTTCCCTGTGCCCCATAACCCGCCCGTTAGGGCCATCCATTATCACTTCAGTGCCGTGGACGTTAAACCCCGAATTAACCAACCAATCCACAATTTGAGAAATGGAACCTTGGGGCTACAAGGGTTAAAGGGTTAGGGTGTGGATTAGTTTACCTGCGAGTTGTGCAAGAGCTGCTTCATATCCGCAAGCGATCGGACATCGCAGAACTGGCTGCTGGCCAGGTGGTGGAGCGGTCCCCCCATCAACGGTCGACATTCTGCGTAATCGTCCTCCCTCAAGCCCTGCCGGCGCTAAAACCAACAGAAAACGTCACGAGTCAAACTGAAAAAAAGGGAAACAAAAACTGCCAACAATGAAATTAAAACAATCTGACCACTGACAGACACGGGACAGTTCTGTACATTCATATTCAAATCTGTATTATGAAATACACGCTCATTCACATCCCCGCCGTGAGATGGCCTTAGTTGCCTGCTAGGCGTTGAACCCAAATAACTAACTCATTTACATCTGTCCCGGGCCCGTCCTTCACCTTGCAATTGGGTTGCAGCATATTGTACTCTTCCTATCCCTTTGGCAGTCGGCCGTGCTTTTCAGTTTTTGTTAAAGTGATTCCTGTGGGAATCACCTCAACAAAGTGCAACTGATAGCGAAAGTGATCGTGAATGGGGCCACAGGTAAGGTGCATGTTATCTGCGTTGCACTGTACTGGTTAGCCTGCCTCATGGTTATTTAATACTTTCGTCCCCTTGTGCATGCCGCCACCGATGACGTACGGCGAACAACACCAGTGACTGTACGCACATGCCGCCACCGATAACGTACGGCGAACAACACCAGTGACTGTACGCACAAGAGGGTTAAACTGCATAACTGACTTCATTTTGGAAGATTTGCACCTCACCTCTACATATTAACCCATTTAGCCCCAGGTGATGGATCGGCGGCGATGGTAATTCAAGGGTAGTATCAGATTAGCCTGCCGCACGATTTGGAGTGTGTGGCATGTGTGCGTAGGGTAGGGGTTATCATTATTAAGTCCTTTCTATTTATAGAAGAGACTTTTTAGGACGGGTTGCGGTGGGGCGAATTTAATAGCATGTCCATGATGTCAAAGCGGGCAGGCTAAACCTCTAACAATAGAAGTAACAAGATAAAAATTACGTCATGTCTAGTTACGCTAACCAGTGGAGGAAGAAAGGGACCTAGGCGTCATCATGCACAGGTCACTGTCGGTCAGTGGCCAGTGCTGCGTGGCAGCAAAACGAGCCAACAGAGCAGTGGGGCAGATCATGCGAACAGTAACAGCCAGAACTAGAGAAGTTATTGTCCCACTCTACAAAACAATTGTACGACCACATTTAGAGTACTGCATCCAAGCATGGCGACCTTACCTCAAAAAAGACATCGCAGTGTTGGAAAAGGTGCAGAGGAGAGCTACAAGATCGATTACAGGGATTGGTCACCTGCCGTATGAGGAGAGACTGGCCTTTTGCAATTTGCAGAAATTGGAAGAAAGGAGAGACAGGGGAGATCTCATCGAGACTTTCAAGATCATAAAGGGACTTGAAAAAGTTTCTGCGGACATATTTTTTACTTCATGGCAGTCATCATTTTACCATAGAGGTCACAGCAGCAAACTGTTCAAAGGGAGGTCCAGACTGAATCTTGGAAAAAACTTTTTTTCCCAAAGAGTTGTGAACCCATGGAATGCTCTGAAACAAACAATTGTCAAAGCTGAAACTGTCAACCAGTTCAAGAACCGCCATGATAAAGAGACAGTTAAGGGGGTTAAAATAAGTTCTCAAACTTCCTACCCCGTCGGCCGCGCTCAGTGGCCACTCAGGTAAATTCAGGTAAGGTAAATAACCTCGCTGCAGCTGCTGAATGTACATTTGTCGTGAAGCGCAGTATGTGCGTATGTATGTGTGTGCGTATGTATGTAAACAAAAGAATCTCTGACATTTCTGCACACACAAGCTTGAAACTTGGCGAAATACTTTCTTAAGTGGGTGGCTAAGAGAGCCTCCGAGCATATTGTAACTCAATGTCTCATTGAAGACATAAACAACCGTTTATAGGAAGTCGGTTGACCCAGATTAGAGTCCGTATTTTTTGTCATATTTACTTGAACTTTTGCATATAGTTAGTTTGGAGAAAGACATTGGATGAGTTCGTTAGCCAGCTTTCAACTTCTTTAATAAAAATTAATTCTTTTCAGAAAAGAATTAAAACACTAAAAACCTTTTCTTCTAGAGAAAGTCAGACAGTGGCGGTGATGTAAAAGAGGCAACTCCGTCACCACACTCTCTAAATATGATGTCATTCTCTCTCACGCATGTGGCTCTCTCTCTCTCTCTCTCACACACAAACGTGTGCATCTCCAGGAGGAATAGATCCTCATGCGCCCTCAAGGTGCATGAGGATCTATGCCTGTTGGAGATGTTTGGAGCGTGCGCGCATGCACGCACTAACACGCACACACACATCGACGCGGTTTCAGAAGAGCATGCAGCAGACCCGTGTACTTAGTATATCATGTAGTTAGTTAAAGTCAACCTGCTTTCACACAAATTATAGCAAGATTGAAAATGTACCGTGAAGTTCTAGTTTTGTCACCATTTTCTCAAGCCTATGAAGCGAAAGTGAAACTCATACCAAAAAAATATAAAATTACGTAAAAACTAAAACTTATGTCATGACAAATGACCTTTGACAAATCAATGACGTGTATGTCCTGCGCCCCTTATAGAACTCACCGACATATTGGCAGATCTGCGAGACCTTTTGAATACTATAGGAGATAATTCAACATCAGAATCAGGTCAAAGACAAAAGGTAGAAACCATTGACAGCTCTCATATAGAAGGGACTTTGTGGGTTATGGTTCATCCCATCTTGTTTATCACTTGTGTGGTGCTAGAATAATGATGTTTGTATGCGTTTTTGACTTGTACCCACATTACTATGTCTTTTACTTTTAGACAACAGAGCGCACAGACCTAAAGACAATTTTCTGTTTTATTTGTTATCATTCGGAATACACCAGTGTGTTAAATAAGTTTGACTAAAATAGTTCAAGGGTGGTGCCAGAATAGCTTTGCGCCTCTAGGCGCCAAGCTATTCTGGCATCACCCTTGAACTAAAGCCATTGGTCAGTATCTTTATCTGTAAGTACTATAATGTAGCTTTCATATGGCAGTGTACAAATTTGCATCTTTTAGCCTCAGTATGATATGGGTCAACCCTTTAGGTGTGGGTAGCGGTTTCAGTGGCGATGATTCCTGCTGAAATCATCGCCACTAAAACCGCTACCCGACACCTAACGGGTTAAAACAGACAAGAAAGTTTTCTCGATTCTTGGCTTACCTGTATGCTGATGCATCCATCATCCACAATGTAATCTGGCACCAAAGCCAGCAGCTGTAACCACGACAACCTGTGCTGCTGCTGCCGCTCTCGAAACGTTCCCTGAAATCGGCCAGGGGGCAGAACCCACGTTCCGCCCGTACTGTCTGCTAATCTGGAGTTGGAAGCGTCTGCTGGGGTGCGCTGGTAATTGCCCTTGTTCCCCTTGGGTCTCGCGTTTGAAAACCGGCTGAAGTTGGTCTAGGAGAATAAAACAGAGAGACTGACAGTTAAAGTAGTCTCCGTACAGACCTGTCGAACTAAGTCTGTAAAACGTTATCCCCTGTATCTTCAGTGATTGGCGAGAAAGCTAAGGGCTTTTCGATTCTATTTTTAACAAGAAACAAAATACATCACTTTCCCCTGAGTTGTGTGACAACAAAGAATATTTACAAGCAAAGTTTGATATAAACCATAATACACAATTTTTCACAACAACTGTCAAGTGGGGAAAGCAGAACGGCAAAAAAATAGTCTATGAGGTCAAAGTTTGCCTAATTACAAACTTTTTAAGTTTTAATGAAATGAAGTTCATTGTTATTGTGATCATATTTCATGCGTTCACTATAAATCACTTCATAGACAAGTCATGTTCAAAACAAATGACTTTCGAGGTCATATAAAATAGGTCAAATTTCACCAACGTTATTTCTCATAGAGTAAGCTGAGAAATGGCACCGTTATTTGATAGCGAACAAAACAGGCTAACAGTCAAATTGGAGAGAATTATCATTTAACTCATTCTGCCTGAGGCACACCACAGCAAGATATGGCTTGACCATGATAGTTCAAGGGTGGTGGCAGAATAGCTTGGCGCCTAGGCCCCAAGCTATTCTGCCACCACCCTTGAACTATCATGGTCGATCTGTCTCCGGAACTGCAATGCAGTCCTCAGAGGATAACTCCAAAATGTGGGCATTTCGTACTTCAGGCATAATCAATTAATGCAAACACTGTGGATTTTCTAATTCTAACAGTCAAAAAGGTCACTGGCACAATCTGACAATCGTCTTATTAATGATGCCATGAACGTTTTAGAATAAACACAAAAATTAATTTTTCTCTAAAAGGTATTTTTTCGAAAAATACTTACCGATGACATGACTTTATGGAAATGTCTACTTCTAGCTCAATTTTAGCCTACTTACCCGTTGTGTGCCCACACAACCCGGGAGGCACTCGGGGAACCCCCCTAGAGGGGCCGAGAGTTGTCTCCCGTTTCCCGCCTTACCGGCTCCGGTCACGAGACCGGCCAGTTTTTTGTGATACTTCGCTCGAAAGCGGCAAGCGGGGCAGGAGGGAGGGTCCTCCGAGTCATGTCATCGGTAAGTATTTTTCGAAAAAATACCTTTTAGAGAAAAATGAATTTGTTTCCTCAAAAACATTACCGATGACATGACTTTATGGAAGAATTGCGATGAGGAGGAGGGTGCCGCGCAACTCTTACTGGTAAACAGCGCCGTCCTCCCAGTCGCAACCTCCCGACAATTTTAGCGAAGTGCATAGATAGGCGCCGGTGGCGCCGGGAGGGAGTGTTGCGCCGCGGCGATGTCCCTCACTAGTGCGAGATTCTCTCTTTGGCCTGCCAGGTCCCTGAGGTAGAAGCGGGCGAATACAGATTCAGTCTGCCAGCCCACGGCTGCCACGATGTCCTTGACAGCGCAGTTTCGAGCAAATGCGAGGCTCGTGGCCATGGCTCGTACCTCATGTGCGCGAACGAATGTGCAGCCTCTTCGCTCCCTGCAGGGAGATATCTTGATACGCGGAGCGTATAACCCAGCGGAGCCAGGACGAGATCGTCTGGGCTGTTATGTCATTCCTGCTGGGTCTCAGAGGTAGGAAGAGGCGCGAACGCCCTCTGCGGAAGGCTTTAGATCGTCGCAGATAAACTCTAAGGGCGCGCACGGGATCCTGTTGCCTGGTCTCCTGAGACAGAGGGTTGGTTCTTAGCAGCCGTAAGGTGATAACCTGAGGTGCCGTCAGAGGAGACCTGTTCTTGGCCAGGAAGGCAGGGTCAGTGAGGAGTTGAACAGCCCCATCCGCTCGGAACTGTAGGCAGGTAGGCCGCGCCGAGAGTGCGTGTAGCTCACTCACCCGAGAGGCGGTAGCAAGGGCCAGCAGGAAGCACGTCTTCGTGTCACATCTGCGAAACGGGCCAAGGTAAGGGTTCAAATCTGTCAGAATTTAACCACGTTAGCACCCAGGGCAGGTCCCAGCGGGGAAGGAGTGAGCGGTGTGTTGGGCACTGGATGCCGAAGTGACCCATAAGGTCGGCTAAGTCTTTGCAGGCGCCCGGGTCTGGGTGTCCAAGGTGTTGATAAGTGTCAGCGATCATGGACAGGTAACCCCTCACGGTGATGGGGGCCAGGCCTAAGTCTCGAAAGAGCCAGAGGAAGAAGACCGCCCGCTGAGGATTAGTCAGTTCCGTGGGTGACAGGCCGTGCTCAGAGCACCAGGAACACAGGACTCGCCACTTTCCCTCGTAGCCTCGGATGGTAGAAGGTCTGCGGGCCGAAGCGATCGCCTCCACTGCTGCACCCGAGTAGCCTCTAGCTCCGAGGGCTTGCCGCACAACCTCCAGGCGTGAAGGAGGAGCCGCTCCGGGCAGGGGTGGAACAGCGGCTGACGCAGTTGCTTGAGCATGGTGCGTGGGGCGGGAAGCAGCAGGGGCGGGTCCGTGGCGAGGCTGAGAAGGTCGGTGGTCCAGGAGCGGTTCCAGGCGAACGGCGCAACTAACAGCAGGACCGCCGAGCATCCCCGAAGCTGGAGAAGGACTTTGGGTACGAGAACCATCGGGGGGAAGGCGTAAGCCACCAGGCCGTCCCAGGGAATGGAGAGTGCATCGACCGCCCAGGCAAGTGGATCGGGAATCGGGGAGACGAAGAGCGGCAGCTGATGGTTCCACCTCGTGGCGAACAAGTCGACCTGGGGAGTCTCCCACCGGGAACAGATCATCCGAAAGATGTCCTGCCGAAGGGTCCATTCCGTGTGCAGGAGCTGGCCGCGGCGAGACAGCGAGTCGGCTAAGACAATCCGGTGTCCGGGGATGTGTCGGGCTCGAATGGTAATACCCCGGTCCTCGCACCAACGCAACATCCGGTAGAGGGGCCTACAAAGGTCGGGAGCGTGTGCCACCTTGTTTCTGGATGTAAGCCACCATAGTCGTGTTGTCCGAGAGGACGAGTAGCTCCTGGTGTCTGAGGAGATCCTCCCAGAACTGCAGGGTTTGCCACACAGCCTGCATCTCCAGCCAATTGATGTGAGTGTGCGCTAAGTCCGCGGGCCAGGGCCCCGAAGTCGAGAGGAACCGAGGAAGGAAAAGGGCGCCCCACCCCGTGAGGCTGGCGTCGACACAAAGCGAGGTCTGGGGTGGAGGGGTGGCCAGGGGAACTCCCGACGCTAGCCACGAGTGGTCGGTCCACCGACGAAGATGAGGCATCAGCATCTGGGGCACCGGAACCAACGTCATTAAGTCGCCTGACGACGGGCGCCAATGGAGTAGGAGATGCAGCTGGATCGGCCGGGAGTAGAGACGACCTAGGGGGATAAGGTCCGCTGCGGCGTTCAGCAGGCCCAAGCTGGAGCCAGACTCTGGCGGGGGCCATGTCCTGTCGTGCTAACTGACCGGCTAGGTCCGCAATCTTCTGGATCCGGGGGGCTGGGAGGCGCACCATGTTGAGGTCGGTCGCAAATTCCATGCCCAGGTGCACGAAGCGGCGGGACAGCGAGAGATCCGACTTGCCGTCGTTCACTAGGAAGCCCAAGTGTGCCAGAAGCAGTAGCAGCGCATCCCTGTCCGACGCTAGCGAGGTCTCTGACTGGTGCGTCGGAGGAGGTCGTCTAGGTAATTCGACGTCGGACTGGAAGAGGACTGTCGGGCCTAGGCGACTACGGCGTCCATCAGCCGGGTGAACACCCAGGGGCTGAGGTTGAGACCGAACGGGAGCGCGCGAAACTGGTATACCACGCCGTCGATCGCAAAGCGGAGGAACCTCCTGGAGGCCTGGTGCATCGGGACATGCAGGTACGCATCTGAAAGGTCCAGGCTGACTGCGAAGTCCAGAGGCTGGACCGCGGCTTACAGGGCTCGTGCAGTCTCCATCCGGAAGGAGGGGGCTGTAATGTACTTGTTGAGGGCCGAGAGATCGATACCGGTCGCCCTCTCCCTCCAGGCTTCGGAACGACGAACAAGCGGCTGTAGAAGGCTGGGGAGTAGGGGACGCATACCACCTCCGTGGCGGCTTTCCTCAGGAGGGAGGAGACCTCTCCCCGAAGAGCGGAGGCCTTCAATGGGTCGCTGGGGATCTCGGTCCAAAGGGGGGAGCGACGCAAAGGAGGCGGGCTGCGAAAGGCGATCCGGAGGTCGGCCGAGACGGTGTCGCAAATCCAGGGGTCGTCGGGAAAGAGTGTGAGCCAATTTCCGCTGAAAAAGGCTAGCCTCCCACCGACCGGAGACCCCGAAGTGGTCGGTGGGGCCAAGGCTGGGGGGCAGTCAGGTAGCCCGCCCGCGACCCGGTCGCCGGGCGGGACGGGGCCAGGCAGGGACACAGGCCCTGGAGGGTCTAGGACGGCCAAGGCGGGGGCCTGCTCAGGGCCGAAGCAGGGCTGACGCAGCAGCGGGTCTAACCGACCGCGAGGCGCGACCCCTAGCCTGTCGGGAGGACGGAAAGCGGCGGGGAGGAGGAGCACTCACAGGCCAGCGGTCGGGGTTGGAGGCTCGAACGGATGACCAGGTGTCGCCGAAAAGCAGGGGGCCACCCAGCGGAGCACGACGAAGCTGCGCACGCAGGTCAGGTGGTATCCCTCGGCAGGCAAGCAGAAGTGCGTCTCGACGCATCAGGTCACAGTTGGCGGAGGCAGCCATAGCATTAACGGATGAGTGGTAGGCGGCTCGGTTGGCGACTTCCGCTGAGACGAGTAAATCCCCAAGGAGAGGCGTGATAGAAGGCTGCCAAGCGTCTTCCACACGACGAACCAGGGCTTGAGTGAGCAGCTCCAGGAACCCAGCGCAGGCTAAGGTGTTCCGCACCAGAGACGCAGTCAATCCAGGCCACGAGGGAAGGAACGGCGAAGGAGGGCGGAGCCGCCAGCTTGCGACACGGCCGGGGGGGTCGATCGCAGGAAGAGGGATGGAGAAAGCCTGGGAATGACCGGCATACCAATCCCGCCGGAAGGCGATGTCCAGGCCAGCCGGCCAGCGACGATCGGAGAAGAACACCGGCTCTCGAGACGCGGGAAGTTGCAGGAGCGCTGAGAAGACATCTCGCAGCTCCTTAAATCCAGGCGGCTGGGGAAGCGACTTGAACCTCTTCACCTGACGCTCGGCATCCACAAAGGCCGAGACCTTCCTCTTCAGGGGGGGGAGAGGCTGGGCAGGAGTCCGCTGGCAGAGTGGCCGCGATGATCCTGGCGGTTTCATCCAAGGCTAGGAGGGTCTCCGCCCGGGACGACGACGGAAGGGACGAGGGGACATCATCACCGACGTCGGAGGGCGAAAGGGAGCGAGCATCCTCCTCCAACAGGGCTGAGACGGAGTCTTCGGGCAGCACGCTGAGGGCTTCTTCGTCCAGGGGGTGGCGAGAAGGCGGGTGAGGCACCAAGGAAGGTCGAAGCTTGGGCGGGGGCGCATCTCGAACCTCACGGGAAGCCCGGGCACGAGCCGGCAGCGACGACGGAGGCGGGGATCGCCGAGGCGACCGCGGGAAGGAGCGAGGAGGGGTCCTGTCCGGTGCGTGGCTTCTTCTGGGTGAAGTACGGCGGACAACCGAAGAGGAGTGCCGATCACGGGAAGAAGGTCGACGACGGCGGAGACGCGGCGAACGCATCGAACTGCGAAGGCGAGCGCGACCGAGCGCGCGACGAGGAGTGGCGGGGGGAGCGGCGACGCTCCCGGCGGGGGGAACGATCCTTCCGGCAGCGCTCGCGGGCGAGCGCGAGTGTCTAGCACTGACGGTGGAACGGGAAAGGTCGGGGGCGCGACTGTGTCGCGTAGGTTGAGGCTGACGTCTCTCCTGGCCGGACTCAGTGAGAAGGGCTCTATGCCGGTGTACAGATCCTCCGGAAGGATCAGCGGGCTTATCGTGGAGAGAGAGAGGAGCAAGGCCAGTCAACGTGGGACGGCTCGTGGCGAACTGCTGCAGGCCGGGCTCAGTGAGGCGGGCGCTTTGCCGGCAAACATACCCTCCGGAAGGGTCAGCGGGCGTGGCAGCAGTGGCAGTCCTCTGGTCAGCGAACAACGCAGAGTCCCGACGATCAATCCGTTCCGAGAGGCCGAGGCGAGGAAGAGCGGTCGTTACCACAGGGGCGACGTCAACAGGAGTGGGACGAGAGATAGCAGACGGAGGTCGCTCTCGCCGGTAAAAAACTCCAGAGGTCAGACCAACGGAACTCCGGCCAGGTCGCACAGACATCGCAGAGATGGTCGAGGCGCAGCCCGAGCAGGGGAGGCAGACCGCATGGTCGTCTGTCGGCCACTTGAAGTCGCCGCCTTGAGCGCAGGTAAGCATTTGGTTCCTGCAACAGACAAAGAGCACAAGGTCGCAAAGGCGGACAAGGGAGCCTAGCCCCACACCAAGGTACTCCAAGCGCCGTGACCACCGGCGCGTAAATAGTGGCTACAGTCTCCCAGAGCTAAAGGGCCTTTAAGGTAGACGAACGGCGTGTGGGTGCCCGAAGGCCCTACGAGAACAGAAACCCTAGTCTACAAGGCAACGTCTTCTCGTAACAGTGAAATACCAAAGGAGAGAAGGCGACGTCTCTCGAGGAGGTTCGTAAAAAAGGTCGTGCAAGGCGCCGAAGCGTAAGCTCAACAACTGGCGCCCACGTAGTAGCAAAGCCGAAAGGAAAGCCCAACGGTAGCCGGCTCTCGGCCCGAGGGCCGGCTGTGGGAAACTACCGCTACCTTACCTCCGAGACGAATCGGGAACAGGGGGAAGGGTAGTCATACACCTCCACAGCGTAGAGGAGAGCAGCAGAACGAAGCCAGTAGAGGCAGGGCACATGAAGAGGCAACGAGCGTAGGCAAGAGAAGGACCGGTCGAAGCGGCGCGAGCGCAAGGCCAGACACGTCTTCTCTGTACGAGCGAAGTAGCAAAACTGGCCGGTCTCGTGACCGGAGCCGGTAAGGCGGGAAACGGGAGACAACTCTCGGCCCCTCTAGGGGGGTTCCCCGAGTGCCTCCCGGGTTGTGTGGGCACACAACGGGTAAGTAGGCTAAAATTGAGCTAGAAGTAGACATTTCCATAAAGTCATGTCATCGGTAATGTTTTTGAGGAAACAAAGATCCGTATACACACATACACACACACACCTTATGCCCAAAAGGAACAATCCGACCGCGATTTTCGATCCTCTGCAGGCTGCATATCCGGACATAATAATCCACACAGAGGTCTTGTCGCTGACTCAGGCGTTTCTGCTCGTCCTCTCCGATCTGCTGATACAGGGCGATGTTTTGTAAGATCGTGTCCGACTGGAGACTGCAAAAATACTCACAACTCTTGATGTGTTCTTGCAGAAAGGAGTCGGGAATTTCACTCCGTTCCATGAGCACGATGTCTGGTTGCTCAGAGGCTGTAAGGGAGACAATAACATTAAAATTAACCTAATAATTCCTATAAATAGGCATGCACTGTAATAATTCTTTTTTTTTTTTGTCAACATTCGTTGTCAGTGCGAGTTGTCTGGCATAACCTTTATTAGTTTATGGTATGTCTTTTTGTGGGTGGGCATTTTTTGTTGTTGGTGTGTTCATTTTGTAATTTTGTGTACGTGTGTATGTTATATATGGGTGGGACCGAAAAAAAAGTTGAATCCTGAAGCGAGGGTCTTGGGGCACTTTTTAAGTGAAAATCTTTTTTTTTAATCCGGAAATTTGGCTGTAGCCGGAAAAGTCCCACCCATGGTTATAGTGTATATATATATATATATATATATATATATATATATATATATATATATATATATATATATATATATATATATATATATATATATATATATATATATATATATATATATATATTGTAGCGTGTATATATATATATATTGTAGGATGCAAGATGCATGTAAGTTAGTATGTCATTTGTACAGTGCCTAGAGCATTTTTATCGAAGCTCTTCTGGCACCAACCTTGAGTTATCATGCTTGATCAATCTCCTGCGACTGGGACATAGTTGTCAGGCGATACCTCCAACATTTGGGGAAATACGGGCTGTACCGCTGAGAAAAACTGAATGTGATCCAATTGCAAGGGGCATAGATTCTCATGAGCCTCCGCAATTGCGGATCTCATGAGGATCTATCCTGCTTGCTGACACCACTTTGTATCCATGTTTCTTGGACAGATGGGGCTCTTAGGGGTTGCATGCACTGACAAAGATTTGGACGGCACAGTTGGTGACCACTGGCAGTCACTTCATCAACGAATCTTCTTTTTCTTCACTCACCAACCACAGCGGAGAAAATGGCCAGGAGTTTCCTTTCCGACAGAGGGGCAGTGTACCCTGCGCACACCACGTACACTTCAGAGTTGCCCGACTTGCTTGTAGCTGGCTTGCACACCGTCACCTGCTCAAACGATTGCGAGATGAAACGAATTAGACGACAGTAAAAAAACAGACAGGTCGTGACAGAGCTAACGTGTCAATCTGCATTCAACTCCCTCGTACATGCAGCCACTACCGCTCTTTAACCCTTGTAGCCCCAAGGTCCCATTTCTCAAATTTTGGAGGTGTTGCCTAACGACGATGTACTTCTGGCGCCAAGCTCATCTGGCACTACCCTTGAATTATCATGATCAATCCATCTCCTGCTGCAGGGTCCCGGGGCGAAAAGGGTTAAAATTTACAGTACCACAGCTTGCAGTACATCACGCACAGACTGTTTACAGCACCAGCGGATGCACGACGCATGATCACGATGCATGCATCAACCCTTTATGTTTTGGTAGTGCTTTTAGCGGTTCCTATAGGTATCATCGCCACAAAAACCAGTACAGACATGCAAAGTCTTCACTTTATTAGCTGGACCACACCATGTGGGTGCAGCACCTACAGTCATTTCTGCAGGGGCTCATGATAATGTCCGTCTTTTGCCCGCACAGTGGTTCATTTTTCAAACGTGCCCTGCACCATTGGTGCATCATTTCCTAAAAGGACCATCACATTTTGAGCCGAGGGGTCAATGACCCTTAGAATATTCCCTAGGCAGCGAGCCCTTTAACACGTTTGTAAAGGCCCACCCAGTGTTTTTCATTTCTTCTCCTTACACTCCTTTCTACTCCTTTTGGGTTTTTTTTTTTTTTTTGTACATTTCTTCTGCATCACATCAAACTTGCGAAGATTGACGTATCAGTTGACATGAACCATTTTTGTCTGCTCGATAATGGGGATTAACTCTACAAGCTTCTTAAACCAGAGTTTAATAAATATTAATATACAAATGCTGCCCTGGCCCCACCAGTTTCAGAAATGACCCATTGGATTTGTACTCTGCGGGTCAATGACCCATGTGCCTGAAGTATTAGAATGAACACTGCTCGTATGAACGATTCGAACAACGTGCATCCGCACTGCTTAGACAATCTAATAATGATAGACACACACACCCCCACCCCCCAAAAAAGCCAGATTTCCGTTAAAAAAATTGTATGCCTGAACCTACAAGGGGAAAGTCTACAATATGTGTGCACTGTGCATTCCCTTACTGTGTCAAATTCTAGACCAAAGGGTGACCGACTGCAAACCTGTAAAACAACCTATGAGGATAAAAAAACCACTGACTACACAAATTCAAACTGCAAGGGGTACAGATCCTCAATAGCCCCCGCAGTTGTGGGGGCTCATGAGGATCTAGACCTCTTGCTGAACTCCTATGTAAGCATGTTGCTTTGGGGATCTTTGACACTGGACTTGCAATGATCTCGAAAGCACAATCTGTACCCACTGGCAGTTAAGAAAGACAAAACAAAATTTCCACGTGTTTCTCTGTTCATTGCTTATTCTCTTCCCTACCTTGTCAAAACAGCAGGTGAGAAAGTACATGAGCCCGATGCTGGACGCCTCAAACATGGTGAAGAGCTTGATGACGAGGGTGCCCCCTGGTGCCAGGAGGAGACAAGCCGTCAGCACCTCGCAATGGTGAAGCCGGGACACCAGGATTTCTTGCTCCGCTGGGTTTTCCTGGCAGTCTATACTTCCGTCTGCCGTCACCTGTGAAAATGAATGAAAAAGTTAGTATGAGTGGCAGCAACAAAAAATTGAAATGACTGAAAACGGCCCATGGACTAACTATGCCCCGGCAAGAGGCATAAAATATCATGAGCCCCTGCAGATGCAGGTTATAGAGTCTGAAACAGCTCAGGCAGTTAAGCGTCGGAGCAAGAGAGCGAAGGAAATCGCCCGGTCGTGGGTTCAAATCCCCGTCCCAGCCCCGGTAGCTGGACTCGCAATCCAGGGAAAAAAGACGGGCTTGTTCCATAGCATGTCCGTTGAAAGGTCCTGGTAAATCAAAGTGGCACAGTTGCAGTGCACCTGAATTGATCAGTGTTCAGGTCATACTCCATAGGCAATAGATTTCCCTGTCCCCCCATAACCCGCCCGCCAGGGCCGTCCATTATCATTTCGGTGCCGTGGACGTTAAACCCTGAACTAACCCACCGAGGACTGAGGATGTAACTGTGGACGCAGGATGTAACTGTCACTGCGGACGCAGGATGTAACTGTCACTGCGGACGCAGGGGCTCATGAGAGTTAATGCCTCTTGCAGATGGAACAGGCTGGCTGAATGATTATTCTGTCGAAACCAAAAAGCTGAAGCTCAGCTTTCTGGGAGTTTGAAAAAGCTGAATCAGTCGCCCGGACTGAAAACTGTCACCCATAAAGCAGATCCGTGTGCTGGTGTGTGGTTTGGGATAAACAGACGCTTCACTTCAGTTTAACACAGTTCCGTTAACCCATTTAGCCGCAAGTCCCTACAGCAGAAAATGGATTGACCATGATAATTCAAGGGCAGTGCCAGATTAGCTTGGTGCCTTCAAGGCGCCAAGCTAATCTGGCACTATCCTTGAATTATCATGGTCAATCCATCCCTGCAATTGGTACACAGTCATTAGGCAAAACCTCCCAATCTGGGAAATGGGACCTTGGTTAAGATGGGGTCTCTGCGTTCGGAAAGGCCCATACGTGCTCCATCCCACCCGTATATCGATATTGTGCCAATATTGGTCTGGTTCATGCTCCATCCCACCCCTATATCGATATTGTGCCAATATTGGTCTGGTTCACTATGAATCTCTCAAGTCCTTTCGACTCTGCCCGACATCCGCTGCCTTTCTTGGCACCTCTGTTACAGAGGTGATCAAATTACACAGGGGCCTGTGGCTCTGGCCCTGGAAACGCTTTCTAAGGTTTTTCACCACTGTCTGAGTTGCCCATTCGTAGGCCCTGGGCGATTTCCGCCTTGCCAGTGAGGCGTTCGTTCAATCATTACTTTGGACTCGAGCATGTCTTGGGCACTAGATCCATGGGAATTGCCAAAGCAAAAATCAGCTGAAACTAGGGGGGGTCCGCGCCATGCGCCCCAGGAAAAAACAAACAAACAAACGATGAAAATCTGTGCAATCAGAAGATAATTTTTTTAGGAATGTGAAATTATTTTCCGCAGAAAACTGCGGATCCGAGGACAATTCCCATGCATGCAGAAGTTTTTGGAGTTCTATGTAGACCGCTGCCATTTATCCATCCATTGCAGCAGACAATGGGCAATGATCCATTCTCTGCCTCAATGGATGGATGGACGGGGTGGGTGGGTGGGTATAACAAAAATGACAAGAGACCCACATTCTATTTTGTTGAAGCTTTATCTTTGGCCCTGTGTGCCCTAGGTCGAAATCCCCACATTTGGTGTTGTCCTCTAAAGACTGTATAATACAATTCAGGAGAAAGATTGACCATGATAGTTCAAGGGTGGTGCCAGAATAGCTTGGCGCCTATAGGCGCCAAGCTATTCTGGCACCACCCTTGAACTATCATGATCGATCCATATTTTGCTGTGGTGCATCATGTCTAAATGAATTAGAAGCATAAACTTACCGGTACACACAAAAAATATTGTGGGGCCCGCTAAAAACACACTTGTCACGTAAGATAAGGCTCTACGCAAACCTGACCACCTTTCACTTACTAAGTTGACACCTCCGCTTGGTTTCACGCGATTCAGCAGGCACTCCAGATTTTCCTCGGACATCAGATCGCCCGAGTTGTCAGCGCCGAAAAACCAGTTCTTGTACGTGGTTCTGATAAACCGGTCATCGTCGATCATCTGACCGGTGTCATTTCCCTCGTAGTACGGATTCAGGGTCGTTCCTAGCCAGGACCATCTTCCTCTGTAGCCTAGGAAACGTGCACGCAAAAAAAAAAAGGAATATATTCGATGCATGGAAAGTCTTTGGTCAAGTCCATGAGAACAGCAAAAAGGCAAAGACATAAATGAGCACGAGAATGTGCACCACTTGCTGCACAGTAGAACCTGTATTGAGTGACCACCTTTTCTGCAAAGTGGTCTTAACCCATTACATCCTGAGGCTGAATTCATAAATTTTGCTTATTGTCCTATGAAGGCTCTGTTCCAGAGTCCCCGTCCCGATAGCTGGACTCGCAATCCAGGGAAAAAAGACGGGCTTGTCCATAGCATGTCCGTTGAAAGGTCCTGGTAAATCAAAGTTGCACAGTTGCAGTGCGCCTGAATTGATCAGTGTTCAGGTCGTACTTCATAGGCAATAGATTTCCCTGTTCCCCCATAACCCGCCCGTCAGGGCCGTCCATTATCACTTCGGTGCTGTGGACGTTAAACCCCGAACTAACCATCTGTTTCAGATTAGGAGACAGATCCACCATTGTAGTTCATGGGTGGTGCCAGCATAGCTTGGCGCCTCCGGCACCAAGCTATGCTGGCACCACCCTTGAACTATCATAGTCAATTTGATTTCAAGCACTGGGTGTATCAGGATGCAAAGGGTTAAAGACACGTGCTCTCTCAAGAGAAGTCGTGAACGTCACCTTCCACTAACTCATTCAGCCCAGCGCACATCATCTAACGACTATGCACCTGTTGCAGGAGATGGATCGACCATGATAATTCAAGGGCAGTGCCAGATTAGCTTGGCGCCAACAGGCGCCAAGCTAATCTGGCACTGTCCTTGAATTATCATGGTCGACCCATCTCCTGCTGTAGTGCGCCAGGGCTGAATGGGTTAAAGATCACTTAGGCGGCTACAGCTACAGCCCACAGCTACAGCCACCTAAATGATGGTCGTTAATGACAGGCGGTCTCTCACGAATGTGGTCACTAAAATAGGTCACGGGGTAGACAACAGCGCCATTCACATCTTCAGACTGAAGAATTACTGAATCTGCTGATCAGCATGCATAGACGCTGATGTGTGGTGTTTTCCAAGAGCAGAGGCTGCACCGCTGCACGTTTGGAGCAACGCCCCTTACAAGAAATCCCCTGTTGTTTAAGACCACCATTTAGAATTAGAGGGATGTTGTTATCTGAGTAATAATAAATAAAAATACATAACATAGCTTGGAGCAACCCCTTCCCCCCCCCCCCCCCCCCCCCCCCCTGTTGTTTAAGACCGCCATTTAGAGGGATGTTGTTATCTGAGTAATAATAAATAAAAATACATAACATAGCTTGGAGCAACCCCCCTTATGAGAAATCCCTTCTTGTTTAAGACCACCATTTAGATTGATGGATTGTACATTGCTTAACGTCCCGACAGCAACAAGGCTTTCTCAGGACGTGCCTGCACGGCTTGTGAAAAAAAAAAAACTAAACAAAATATTGAATGTATGTCGCCAGCCGGTCCAATACGTTAAATAAACCTACGACATGGGGCCTAAATAAAGCTAAGACCATTTAGCAACACACATCCAATATCAAGAGCTACAGGCAGCGCAGACAGAAGGGAGAGTTTAAAAAAGGAAAATACAGGTGAATGGACCAAGGGTAGACAGAAACACATGGCCCAGTATACTGCCATTTAGAGGGCTGTTGTCATCTAAGTAATAATACATAATAATACATAGTTCTTACAAAGCGATGTCCTCTCCAGGAAAAAAAAAATTTAAAAAAAAATTGGACTCTTTGTTTTTTAAAAAAAAAAAAGAGCATGACACAAGGTACAAGGAGCACACGCACACACATACTTACTTACTTACGCCTGTCACCCCTACCCGGGTATAGGCCGTCGACGAGCGACCTCCAGCAACTCCTGTCCTGTGCTTCTCCTTCGATTCTACTCCAGGTGGTTCCCAGTCTCTTGATGTCTGCTTCGAGGTCTCGACGCCAGGAGTTTCTCGGCCTACCTCTTTTCCTCTTTCCCTGGGGGTTCCATGGCAATGCCTGCCTAGTGATACTGGAAGATGGCTTTCTCAGACTGTGACCGATCCATCCCCATCTTCTTCGCCCAATTTCATTCTCTGCTGTTATCTGCTCTGGTCTCTCCCAGAGTCTGCCGTTGCTGATCTTCTCTGGCCAGTGGATTTTCAAAATTCTTCTAAGGCAACTGTTCATGAAGGTCTGTACTCTGTTGACTGTGGTTTTTGTCAATCTCCAAGTCTCTGCTCCATATAGGAGAACTGCTTTTACATTGGAGTTGAAAATCCGGACTTTGGTGTGTTGTGACAGCTCTCTGGAACTCCACACTTTTTTCTACTGGAGAAAGGCTGCTCTGGCTTTACCGATTCGTGCCCTGACATGTGCATCAGTGCCGCCTTTTTTGTCTATGATGCTCCCGAGATAGGTGAAGGACTCCACCTCCTCCAACGGGGTGCCAGCAAGCAAGACTGGTTCTTCCCTGGTTGCATTCAGCCTCATTGTCTTTGTTTTCTGTTTGTGAATGGTGAGGCCCACTTGGGACGAGATGTCAGCAAGCCTCGTGGTCTTGTCCTGCATTTGTTGATGAGTGTGGGACAGTAATGCCAAGTCGTCTGCAAAATCGAGGTCGTCAAGCTGTGTCCACAGTGTCCACTGTATTCCACTTCGTCTGTGCTCTGTGGTCATCTTCATGACCCAGTCTATGGCAAGTAGGAAGAGGAACGGAGACAGCAGACACCCCTGCCTGACACCAGTTCTGACCTGGAGCTCCCTGGTGAACTGCCCTTCGTGGATCACGCGACATGTCATGCCATCGTAGCTGCTCTTGATCAGGCGGACGAGCTTTGTGGGTACACCGTAGTGTCGTAGGAGTTTCCACAGAGTCTCTCGGTCCACACTGTCAAATGCTTTCTCGTAATCCACAAAGATGACGTACAGCGGGGAGCTCCACTCCAGAGACTGTTCCACGATGATGCGGAGAGTGGCGATCTGGTCTGTACATGATCGGTTCTTCCTGAATCCTGCTTGCTGGTCTCTCAGCTGGGGGTCAACGGAGCTCTTCATTCTCTCCAGGATGATCCTGTTGAAGACCTTTCCTGGTACTGACAGCAAGGTGATTCCTCTGTAGTCGGAACACTTGCTGAGGTCGCCTTTCTTAGGAAGCTTGATTAGGTATCCCTCCTTCCAGTCAGCCGGCATCACCTCCTCTTCCCAGATCTTTCCAAACAGTGGGTACAGCATCTCCACTGTTGTCTCTAGGTCTACTTTCAGAGACTCCGCTGGGATGCCATCTGGGCCTGCTGCTTTGCCATTCTTCAAAAATGCCACTGCTCTTCTGATCTCTTCCCGGCTGGGTCTGTCACAGCTGATGGGTAGGTCGGTCTCTGCCGGCTGGATGTCTGGGGGGTCGGGTGGGCTAGGTCTGTTCAGTAACTCTTCAAAATACTCGGCCCATCTGTCGAGTTGGTCTGCTCTGTCTGCAATAGGCTTGCCTTCTTTGTCTTTTACTGGTCTTTCTGTATGGCCATACTTGCTTGACAATCTTCTGGTAATGTCGTAGAGCTGTTTCATGTTGCCGCTGCCTGCTGCCTTTTCTGCCTCTGCTGCCAGGCTGTCTGTGTAGGCCCTCTTGTCTGCCCTGATACTCCTCTTCACCTCGCGGTTGGCTTCCCAGTATTCCCCCTGTGCCCTTACTTTGGCTGCTCTCGTGCGACTGTTGTTGACAACTGCTTTCTTCTGCTTCCTCACTTCTATCTTCTTCAAGGTCTGTGCCGACAGCCAGTCCTTGTGATGGTGTTTCCTGAACCCTACAGTGTCTTTGCAGGTTGAGTTCAGCGCCTCTCTAACTGCCTTCCACTGCTGCTCTGTGGTGACCGCCTCCTCTTCATTTACTAGCTCCTGTAGCGCTTGAAACTGGTTGGACAGCACCAGTTTGAACTCTTCTCTAACTCCAGTTTCTCTCAGGAGGCCTACATTATAGCGCTGTCTTCTTGTTGTCTCTGTGCGGCTTTTCTTTAGCTTGAGCTTCATTCTTAAGGTAAGCAGATGGTGGTCGGAGGCGACATCTGCTCCCCTCCTCACTCGAACATATTGAAGGGATCTTCTGAATTTCTTGCTAATGCAGATAATTATGGTCTATTTGGTTCTCTGTTGTATGGTCAGGTGAGACCCAAGTTGCTTTGTGTATTCTTCTGTGTGGGAAGATGCTGCCTCCAATGACAAGTCGGTTTAGAGCACAAAAGTCTACAAACCTCTCCCCGTTCTCACTCATCTCCGAGCCTAGTCCCTGTCTCCCCATCACCTCTTCGTATCCGGTGTTGTCCTCCCCTATTTTGGCATTCAAATCGCCCATGACGATGGTGATGTCTCGCTCCGCACATTTGTCCAAGGCACTCTGGAGTCGGTCGTAGAACTCTTGTTTCTCTTCCTCGTCACTGTCATTAGTGGGCACATAACACTGGATGACGTTCAGCTTGAGCTTTTTCTTGGTTCTAAAGGCTGCTGTGATAATTCTTGGCCCAAGAGGTTCCCAGCCCATCAGCGCTCTCTCGCACACACATAAGCAGACACTATTTTAACCTTACACAAGACAGACCGCATCTGGATACGTGGCTGCAGCGGCGTATGCAGATGCGGCCCGGTCTCACATGAATTAAACCACTGTCACCCCATTTCTTCCCAAAACCTTGCATTCCATCTCCTGTTACATCAAAAACAAGAAGCTGCACACACACACACAAAAAAACAACCCATAAAACTGGTCAGGTATGAGTTTGGTAGGGAAAAACACTGTGCTACATGCTGAAAAAGATGGTGTCCAATGACAGGTGACTCTCTTTGTCGAACAAGGCTTCTCTTCTTCTTCTTCTTCTCGAACGCCGTCACACTTGGAGTTTGGCTCTCAAAATGAAATTTGTGGTCTTCTGTAGCACCTCCACAGGCCCGTACAGTTTCTCTTGTAGAGTGGCGGGCTTCGGCCATATCTCCTCCCTCAGCAGCTGGTGGTTCCCACGGTCCTGGAGGATGTACTCTGTGGTCTGCTCTCCTTCTCCACAAGGGCACAGGGGAGATGGCACGAGGTGAAAGCTTCTGTGCAGGTGGAAATTGAGTCGGTTGTGCCCGGTCCTCAGACGGAAGATGGTCACCTGCTCTTGTCTGGACAGCTGATGGTAACTGTCTAGGGGCCGTTGTGGTGGTCTGTACACAGATTTAATGATGGTCTTCATCTCTGTGAAGCTGACTCCATCTTCTTCATTGCCGTAGATGCCACAGTGTGAAGGGATCCACTGCAGCACCAGTCTGGAGCACTTGATGTTTTGCAGTGCCTCTTGTAGACGTGGCAGTTTGCTTGCTGTTGCTGCCTCAAGGACAGACATGGCATCAGTCAGGAAGACAATCTGGGCATCAGGGTCTGCAGTGCCACTAAGGGTGTTTGCAGTATGGACCAGGGCTTCCACCTCAGCTCTGTAATTTGTGCAGTGAAGGCCTGTTGATACTGCCTCTGCCTGCCATTTTCCGTTTGGGTACTGAATGTACACCCCAGCCCCCCATTCTGAACTGCATCTGTGGCTGATCCATCAGTGTATGCCTGTATCCATGCTTCCTGGGGATACTTTTCTTCGAGCATGGCCTGTGTCAGGGCTTTCTTGCTCACAGTGCTGTTCTCATCTTTGGTGGTGATGTAGGGTACCGTGGAAGAGATAAGGCTTCTCTTGAGACTGAACCTGTTTTCTACAACACCTGTCTCTTAACTCACTGTACCCAAGCTACGAAATACCCACATTTTGGAGGTATCCTCTGAGGATTGCATGACAATTCAGGAGACAGATCGACCATGATCGTTCAAGGGTGGTGGCAGACTAGCTTGGCACCTATAGGCGCCAAGCTAGTCTGCCACCACCCTTGAACGATCATGGTCGAGCCACATCTTGCTGTGGTGTGTCGCGGGCAGAATGAGTTAAATTAAGGCCACTTTTCCTTGCAAATCAGTGGTTGCTCAAAAGTGATTCTACTGTATCAGAATGTTTTTAATCAGCTCTTCAACTCCCAGAACTAAATGACTTCCATTCTATAGAATGTAAGTCATTTGGTTCTTGGAGTTTAAGAGTTAAATGGTAGCATCCCATTTTATGCCTGTCGTCAATCTCACACAATGAGGGTGAGTATGTAGTCAGACTCCTCGCAGTTCAAATTGATGAGCATCCATTGGCACATTCAGGATGGAGGACCAAATGGTCTACGGCCAAATCAGACATTCGGCCTAAAATCCGGTTGAAATCTGAGAGCCCAAATCTTTTTCAGGTAGCCCGAACAGTTTATTGTGTGCAAGCGATTTTAAATTTGCATTCACCATGTAATTATTGGGCTCCTATTAACATGACTTTCCCTCGCCTGACAAATCTAGTAACCGGTGGCTATGGGCTAGTGGATTTGGTCTCCTTTACAGGGGTCGCCAATTTGCAACAATGTACACAGACCGTCCCTGATCAAATGTGAACAGGAAGGGGAAAATGCCATTCCAAAGCACACCACTGCTGGCCAGACCAACTATACACACATTTGAATTATGCGCAGATGCAAGAATTAACTGCCGAAGTATCATTACATAGTAGGCGCCCAAACACCATTGTGTGACCTGTGCATTATGCTAAGACAAAAGAATCCTCGGGCCAGTTGCATGAGTGAGCTGAGTCCTGCACCAGCCACTAAGCAAGGTGTGCCACCATAGCGGCGCACCTTGCTTAGTGGCTGGTGCAGGACTAGGCTCGCTTATGCAACCGGTTCCTGGCATCCACTGTCTACTCACCCCTGGCCACAAGAAAGTGGTTGAGGGAAGTGATGAAGGCCCCAGGCGCCTCACACAGGTGGACGGAGAACAGATCACTGGGCGTTGTTTGGTCCCAGAGAGATGCAGGCAGGACATCGCAGGTAGACAGAATCTCGTGGAACTTGCACCACGCCTGAGTGCACAGCTCCGCATGATAGCGGTGCTTCAGTTCGCTGACCACCTTACCTGCCAGGGTCAGATGGGCAAGTTCAGCAAAGTGCTGGTCAACATCTTTGTGTGTTGGTTTGAAATTTTGTAAGCAAAGGACCCAAGGGCCCACATCGGCCGCAGTGGGCCTGCGCACAGTTGTGCACGGGTCCAGTGTGGCCAATGTAGGTCCCAGGGTCTGCCTGTGTCTCAAAGAATTGTGTACAAGGTATCTGTCATTTGTTACAAGGCTATTACCGGTTCTGCTCCCCCATATTTGTCCGACCTGGTTCATATTTACACGCCTTCAAGATCCCTCCATTCAGCGTCAGACACGCGTATTTTCAGGGTTCCTAGGTGAAAGAAGTCTAGCCAGGGCCAGCGTGCCTTTTCTTCTTTCGGTCTGTCACCTGGAATGACCTTCCAGCCCACGTCAGATATGCCCCAACTCTGTCTGCTTTTAAATCACTGCTCAAGACCTATCTGTTTTCTTATGCATACAGTTAGATGCAATTTCAGTGCGTGAGCAATCTTTAGCAGTAACTGTTCTTGTAAGGGTGTGTATGTGTGAGTGTGAGCTTTTGATATGTGTCACTTTAGTTTTTGTAACATTTATTATAGCGTTTTTTTCTTGTAGTTGTACTTTTTGTTCTGTGATTTTTGATCTTGTAAAGCGCTTAGAGTTAGAGCACCATTCATTGGGAGGTTAAGCGCTATATAAATGTACATTATCATTATCATTTTGCTTACTGCGTACAGCATTCGGCCAAAAGGTCCAAAATCCCAGACCAGCGCACACAACACTAAAACATCCAATCCAATTGCTCACACTGAAACTCTGTTATATAAAGCCATCTGGCTGTTGGTAGCGGATTTTGCCAAGGTCAATCCTGCTGGAATCACCTCAGCAAAAACGCTACCGACAGCGACAGCCAAGAGGTCAAAGCGATCTGCCCCAAGGCAGGCTATCATAGCTAAAACTGGCCGATACAATGAGTTATCAATGCTGCCTTGCCTCAACTTAGAATTTTGTACCCTTCTTTTCACAATTCATGTGAGTAGGCACACTTACCAGAGGTTTTCCATTGCCTTTTGAGCACAATGGAAGAAGATGAACATAAAAGTCTTTCATTTTACAATTTTAAAACTTCACAATTAAAGTTAGCCTTCTTGTCCAGCGCTATTGTAAGATACTAAAAACACTAATAAAGGAGAGACTGCGAACTAGTCACCCTTCACTGCCCCCATCCCACAACCCCTTTCAGACAGACAGGTGCCAATCAAGCTACTATGGTACTACTTTTAAACTATTTCTACCTTGTTTGTCCCACAAGGGGAATTTAATTGGGTTGTCTTCCCTCGGGAAGGCCTGCCCCACAAAGAGCACCGCCATCTGATCTACACAAGTTTTTTTCTTCTTTTCTTTCTTATTATGGTTGACCTGTGCAATGGTTTACTGCATAATGTATACTGTCTATTGTGTACAGGCTGAATAGATAAATTCGTTAGCTCTTTCGCGACGTGCCGCAACCGGATTCGCGGCATAAAGCTGAAAATCAGGTTGCAGCACATCTCGAAAGAGTTAACCCTTTGACTGTAGGGTGCACTTTTTGTCACAATGATTCCTGTAATCATCCCGACCAAAACTGCTATTGACAGCCAAAGGGTTAATACAGATTTCAGAGCTTGCACAATTTTGCACAATACACATATATATATAACCATTAACCAGGGCGCAAAGGCCATCAGACCGACGTCGGTCGCCATTGGCCCGTGCACACTAGTGCGCGGGCCAGCAGCGGCCGACATCAACCCGATGTCCTTTTGCACATTGGGTACATGTAACAGGCCATCAATCAAACGCAGAAGTGTATACCTGCAGGGTTGGTTGAGTTGGTATGCTGGTGCCAAGTGACCATTTCCTTGTCACTTAACCTGTCCTTCAGTTGATTCAGGTCTTCTTTCATCTGCATGAGATGCTTGCACTGCCATGGCCCAGGAAGAGCAAACCTCGACGCGACATCCTCTGAGCCATGTAGCCGGCCTGCTACTGTATCTCCATGACATGACGTATAGCTCTCAAAAGGGCTGGAATTAACACCAACTGATGTCCCTTGCGTCACATGCAGCTTCTCTTGCGTAAAAATAGCGTTGTGATCTTTGGCACAGCTCTCTTCTATCGGTAAGTCTGTTATGATCTTGCTTTCACTGAAGTCACGATCATCTCCTGAAAATTGCTCCTGCACCTCATTTACGTCTAAGCCAACAGAGTGACAATTTTTAACAGAATATTTGTCCTCTCTACTTTGGTGACAGCAATCTGCCTTGAAGAGTGACGTACCACTCAGAGTCCATGTGCTGTGTTTGGAGTAGGCAAACCTTTTGTTAAACAGGTGATCCAGTTCTTTGTTTCCAAAGCCTGCTGGGGACACAGACCTATGTCCTACAGCCACCCGGTCAAGTTTCTTTTTCTTACGCTCCATTTTCCCACAGCGGTTCATCAACCATCTACGACCAACCTGTAATGAGATTTATACACTCTACTGAACAAGCAGTCACAAAATAGTGTACCTACTTCAGATGCTGTGGATTTGTAAAATGGGTCGCGAAAATACCTCGAGAGGTTCGGACAGCACGGAAAAGTAAAACGGAAAGTAGACGTTTTCAACTTTCTTGCCACCAAGGGAGGCAATCGCCGATCTAAAAAAACACAAAACTTTGGATTGGAAATAAAATGAAACAATTTTGCAAAAGGTAGAATTGGAAAAAAACACAAACTGATGTCCAAAACCGTTTGAAATAAAATGTACTTGTCTGACTGCTGTTTGTTGTACATTTTGTGCTGGTCTGTAACTTTTGGCCTTAAGGCCCTTACACATAAGTGACTGAAATGTTAATGGTCCACAGACTGCCTCATGATCTATAGCCAGCAAGAGACATAGATTCTCATGAGACCCTGCAGATGCAGTGGCTCATACGAGTTATGCCTCTTGCAAATGGAACTGGCTGGCTAAATCGTTCTTTCTGAGCCCCAAAACTGAAATTCAGCTTTTAGGGAGTTTGAAAAAGCCCAATCAGACGCCAGGACTGAAGACTGTCACCCATGCCCTTTATAACTAAACTGTGCAACATAACTTAACACACACACACACACACACACACACACACACACACACAGAGTCACTGTGGCATATGCACTGCTTATAAGTGTAATAGAACAAACAATTAAATTTGGCTATTTCAATATTTCATTCACACGTGCACACACACAAACACACACATACACACACACACCATCCAACAGACACTCACACCTCTGCAACATATTTCTCGGTGGCAACATAATTATTGACAATAAAATCTTTTTATTTGTGTTAACCATTAATGACACCACAATTAACAATGCGAAGAATATATTTTATTTTTCACTTCATTATGTGCAACAATAGAGTTGAATAGTAAGTAATCATAATCACTACCCGCAGGCAACAAACACCAGTGGGCTGATGTCCACAGAAAGAGGCATAGATCCTCATGAGCCCCCGCAATTGCGGGGGCTCATGAGGATCTATACCTCTTTCTGCCACAAGGCCAGGCATGGATAAACTGTGGCCTGCATCAGCTCCATGGCCTTTAGCATACTGACTAATAATGAACTACATGTAGATACAATGAAAATTGGGCGACTCCGTATCTACCAAACCCTGATTGCGGTGCACTCATAATCTGACAGCAAACGACAGATATTTGAATTTACAAACACTACAAAAAATTAGTGCTGGTCTGTGAGGACCAAAGTCACAGACCAGCACACAGGTACAAGTTACTTGTTTTCTCCCAGCAGAGATGCCTTTATACGTACTATGCATGTCATTTGCTGCAACAGAACAGAAGTCAGGAAAAACAGCCCAATCATTCCTGGACATGAGGCCACAGTTCCGACACATTTACATATTAACTCTTGGCCTACTAAGTCACTATTTTGTATTATGTACTCCACCACTGTGCGATCATTTGTTAAAGAGTTCATTTCTGGATCTGGCGTGCTTGCCAAGTAACCCAATGTTCATGAAGCAGCATTAAAAATGGCCGAGCACAGCGAGAGAACCTTGGATGGGCGGATCTATCCGCCATTGGTGTTCTAGGATAGGTAATCTCATTGAGGCTGAAGTCGACATCCGCAGGTAAAGAGTTAACAATACTGGTAACAACTCAGAAACAAAAGGAAAAAAAAGTGACCCAATCTATAACATATTCAGGGTTATGAAAGTAATGGCTGCGTCGCCATTCTTTTATGAATATGGGCCATACGTTCATAAACTTTGCCACCTGTAAACTTTCACTAAATTTGACCCCTACAAATAATCTGACATTCATTCATACAGGCCTTCAAGGACGACCTTTTACACATTAGGTGCCTTTTAAGATATGTATCGGCCATGATAGATCAAGAGTGGTGCCAGAAGAGCTTGGCGCCAAGAGGCACCAAGCTATTCTGGCACAACCCTTAAAACTATCGCAGGTTGATGCATATCACAGTGAGGTGAGTCAGGGGCTGAGGGGCTTACGGCAGTCGCACACGTATTTGACACCTGCTTGAACGATCACCTGTGCTTAACCCCTTTGAGCACAAAGCCAACAGTGTACCAGTGGCTGCTTGCACACAGAGGGGTTAGTCCATTCCTTGCCACTGGGCGTATTATATTTTGTTTCTGAAGTCTGATCATGCCACGACCACAAGCCACAACCGTCCAAGGAACGTGGATACAAATTGGTCTCAGCAAGAGGCACAGATCCTCATGAGCGCCCGCAGTCACGGGGGCTCATGAGGATCTTTGCCTCTTGCAGCTGGATCATTCTCACTTTTTCTTGGCACTGAAGGGCTCAAGCTCCTTTGAACAGTACAATCATGTACCTTTCCCCACACTCTATCAAAGTGTCCCCCAAGTATCCCGACAACCTATCAAAGTATCATAGGTTTTTTGATAGTAACTAAAATTGCAATTTAATTTGCTGCGAGTTCACAATATATGAGAGTTTGTTAACTCTGTGGCTGTCAATGGCACTTTTTGTGGCGATGATTTCGGCGGGAACCATCGCAACAAAACACCGCTACCAACAGCTAAAGAGTTGAACGGTATAACAGTCACATAAATGCTTCTTACACCAAAACACACACACCCACACACACCCCCCCCCCCCCACCACACACACACACAACATGCGCACATACATGCTCAAACACACACCACCATCTCTTTTTCGTTTCAGAAAATGTTGTACAGGTACTTTAAAACGTGTAAACAGAAATAAAATGTATTGTGTGACAGCAAAATAATGAAACAAAGTGTCATGTCTCATATAACGCTGTAATTTCTGTTACAGAAAAACACAGAACATGTAAAACCAATGTACACAGATACGCAAGGGCCGTAACCTCCCATTACCTGAGAAAAATTTCATGAATTATTTCACAGACAAAATAATTTTTAAGAGAACCTGTGGTCAACGTAAAGATGCTTAATGTAACCTGACAAAGGTCTACATCACTTTGTAGCTGTTCTGTCAACAAACTTTATTGTCCCTACAATGGGACATTTTTTATGTTAGTTTCATTAACTATTTGGACATATCCAAATATTTCATGAAACTGACTACATAAATCGGACCCCACAGCAAAATTATGTCTACTGATTCAAAATGCACAAAACGCACGTTCTGCCTTGAGGTTAAATTCCCATAATTTTTTTCCCCTGAATACAACAATGAAGTTTAGGAGACAGATCAACCATGACAGTTCAAAGGGTGGTGCCGAAATTGCCTGGCGCCTCTCGACATCAAGTGATTCCAGCACCACCCTTTGAACTTTGCTTAATTCATATCTTTTTAATTCATATCTTCTTAATTCATATCTTAACCCATTTAGCCTCAATGCTCTTAGCAGGAGATGAATCAACCACGGTAATTCAAGGGTAGTGCCAGAGTAGCTTGGCGCCATCCGGCGCCAAGCTAATCTGGCGCAGCCCTTGAATTATCATGATCCATCTCTCTCCTGCGTCTGGTACAATCATTAGATGACACCTCCAAATTTGGGAAATGCAGCGTTCGGGTTAAATGGGCCAAGAGATGCCAAGCTATTCAAGCACCATCCTTGAACCGTCAGGGTCACATCCACATATTGCCAGTTTGTCTGAGCTAAAAGGGTTAAAGGCACAAGGTTAAAACGCTACAGGTCACCGCGAATACAACAGGGTGCAGGGAGTTGGTAGAACGCTTCAGCTACAGAACACGACCGATGAGGCATTGCGCACATAGATATGAAACGGCAAAAAGTGACCTGTAGATCGGTGTGGAATGAACAAACGTCAGTACATTTATAATCTGTGCTGGCATGTGACTGTAGGCTGCAAGGTCATAAATCACAGACCAGCCTGCACGTATGCTGCCAATCAAGACTGCGCAAAGATCCACAAGAAACGAACAAACATGTATATATATATTGCAATGGACTAAAACTAAAGTTGGCCCATTTCATTTCTCAAAAATTACATCATTTTGTATCAGTCTAATGTTGAAATTTGCATCAGAATGCCAGTTTGTACCAAAATTGGAAAAAAATGCAATGAAGAAAGTCATGGGTGATGGTCTGAAAAAAATTGAAATTGATAATAATACACGGACTAACTATGCCCCATCATCCATGGCCAGCAACAGACATGAATTCTCATAAGCCCCTGCCTCCACAGTTCTGTACTGGTGCCTCCGCAGGGGCTCATGAGAATTTATGCCTCTTGCAGATGGAACATGCCGGCTGCAGGACTGTATTCGGAGAAGCTGAAACTCAGCTTTCTGAGATGTACAAAATGCTGAATCAGTCTCCAGGACTGAAGACTGTCACCCATGTGAACTGATTAAAGCTTCAACATCCGACGATCAACCTCCGGGTACAGACGCAGAACAGGCAGCGCTGTGCTTTCCAATGACAGCTAGGATCAAATTGACACGCTTGGACTGTACACCTGCCAGTTCAGTGCATCTGTATATTTGTTGTGTGCCACTGTCAGGGTGGAATCGCTGAAACCTTCACTGCTGGAAAAATGCGACCTCAACCCAACTGAAAGAGGCAGAGAACCTCAAGAGCCCCTGCAGACGCGGAGGTTCATGAGGACCTTTGCCTCTTGCGGACCCCATTAATACCTGTGTTCCATGGGTTGATGGGAGTAGTCAGTGTTGGTGCTGCCCAGCTTTCAAAGACATAGTTCTGTGTTCCCAGCAGTGAAGTGGTTAACCCAGTGAGCCCCGACACACTCAAGCAGGAGATGGATCAACCATGATAATTCAAGGGCAGTGCCAGATTAGCTTGGCGCCTAATGGCGCCAAGCTTATCTGGCGCTACCCTTGAATGTTCATGGTCGAGCCATCTGCTGCAACTGGTACACAGTCGTTAGGTGATACTTCCAAAACTTAGGAAATGCGGCCATGGGGTTAAATGGGTTAAACAGGCAGCCTCAACATCCCATAATGGTCAGTCTGTCACACAGAACCATGCACCCATTTCACACACTCGCTCTCACTATCTTTCTCACACACACACACACACACACACACACACACACACACACACACACACACACACACACACACACTGCATATTCTCAATCTCTCAGACCTGACTAGTCTTTTACAGCGTTCTCCCCTTTCAAAAGTTCCACGAGCAAGCCACACGACTGCGCTGCAGGTGGCAGAGCCGTCAAGAGGGTCTCTTTTGAGATGAACGAAATCCGCGCCAGTTCCGGTAGCCGCAAGAGCATCTCGCCGAACTTTGAGGGCAGCGTCACATAGTGGGCGGTGGTATACTCCATCAAGGCTTCAGACAACTTCTCCTGATATTCGCGAATCTTCCCTGGGTCTTTCAGACCCTTCACGTCTGCACAAAGATACAGGATGAAAGGCCTGGGTGACAATGTGAACAAAACTGAAACGACTGAAAAAGGTTCACGAACTAAACTGTCCCTTGTGATCCACTGCCAGCAAGAGACATAAATTCTCAAGAGCCCCTGAAAAAGGAGGGGCTCATGAGAATTTATGACTCTTGCAGCTGGAACAGGTTGCCTGAATATCTGTTTTGTCTGAACGCAAAAGCTGAAATTCAGCTTTGTGGGACTTTGAAAAAGCTGCATCAAGGACTGAAGACGGTCACCCATGAAAATGTATGTCATTGTACTTTCAGCCAGCTATGGTCTGAAGGCTACACACTGTGATGAAATGTAGCAGAACCTGTTTTGAGCCACCACCCCAATGAGAGGTCACCTGTCACTGAAGACCATCATTTAAGTGGCTGCAGCCGTGCCACCTGAATGATGGTCTTTAATGACAGGTGACACTTTGTGCCCTTCCTCTTGCCCAAAAAAAAGGTGATTGTTAAAACAAAATTTAAACGCCACCCAACTGCAAGAGGTATAGATCCTCATGAGCCCCTGCAGTTGCGGGGGGCTCATGAGGATCAATACCTCTCATGAATATTCACATTCCAGAGACAGTTTGGGTTTTTGGGTGTTGAAATAATGAAGATTGCAAAAACACAATCTGTGTCAGCTGGTACTGACCGGGTTAAATCTCTTCATAAAGATAGGGTGGGATGGGTGGTAGTGTTAAAGGGTGTGTGTGGGGGTGGATGGTGCAGTGTGTGTGTCTTGGGGGGGGGGTGGGGGGGTGGGAACAGTTACATTTTTACTTATACCTGTTTATTTAGACAAATCGTCCTCCCACGTAGGGCCATCTAACACGTAAATACGACAACCAGCCTAAAGATGGGTGGTCTGTTTAGACAAGCGGTCACCAAATAAGTTATACTCATAGTCAGCTTGGCAGGTGTCACTGTATTGGTGCTTTTTAGTTATACTTCGCACATACTGTCCTTAGTGAACTGTACCCTTTATGTTTGCATATGTGCCAGCGAGATTTCTTTACTTACTTTACTTACGCCTGTCACCCCTACCCGGGTATAGGCCGTCGACGAGAGACCTCCAGCAACTCCTGTCCTGTGCTTCTCCTTCGATTCTACTCCAGGTGGTTCCCAGTCTCTTGATGTCTGCTTGGAGGTCTCGACGCCAGGAGTTTCTCGGCCTACCTCTTTTCCTCTTTCCCTGGGGGTTCCATGACAATGCCTGCCTAGTGATACTGGAAGCTGGCTTTCTCAGACTGTGACCGATCCATCCCCATCTTCTTCGCCCAATTTCATTCTCTGCTGTTATCTGCTCTGTTCTCTCCCAGAGTCTGACGTTGCTGATCTTCTCTGGCCAGTGGATTTGCAAAATTCTTCTAAGGCAACTGTTCATGAAGGTCTGTACTCTGTTGACTGTGGTTTTTGTCAATCTCCAAGTCTCTGCTCCATATAGGAGAACTGCTTTTACATTGGAGTTGAAGATCCGGACTTTGGTGTGTTGTGACAGCTCTCTGAAACTCCACACTTTTTTCAGCTGGAGAAAGGCTGCTCTGGCTTTACCGATTCGTGCTCTGACATCTGCATCAGTGCCGCCTTTTTTGTCTATGATGCTCCCGAGATAGGTGAAGGACTCCACCTCCTCCAACGGGGTGCCAGCAAGCAAGACTGGTTCCTCCCTGGTTGCGTTCAGCCTCATTGTCTTTGTTTTCTGTTTGTGAATGGTGAGGCCCACTTGGGACGAGATGTCAGCAAGCCTCGTGGTCTTGTCCTGCATTTGTTGATGAGTGTGGGACAGTAATGCCAAGTCGTCTGCAAAATCGAGGTCGTCAAGCTGTGTCCACAGTGTCCACTGTATTCCACTTCGTCTGTGCTCTGTGGTCATCTTCATGACCCAGTCTATGGCCAGTAGGAAGAGGAACGGAGACAGCAGACACCCCTGCCTGACACCAGTTCTGACCTGGAGCTCCCTGGTGAACTGCCCTTCGTGGATCACGCGACATGTCATACCATCGTAGCTGTTCTTGATCAGGCGGACGAGCTTTATGGGTACACCGTAGTGTCGTAGGAGTTTCCACAAAGTCTCTCGGTCCACACTGTCAAATGCTTTCTCATAATCCACAAAGTTGACGTACAGCGGGGAGCTCCACTCCAGAGACTGTTCCACGATGATGCGGAGAGTGGCGATCTGGTCTGTACATGATCGGTTCTTCCTGAATCCTGCTTGCTGGTCTCTCAGCTGGGGGTCAACGGAGCTCTTCATTCTCTCCAGGATGATCCTGTTGAAGACCTTTCCTGGTACTGACAGCAAGGTGATTCCTCTGTAGTTGGAACACTTGCTGAGGTCGCCTTTCTTGGGAAGCTTGATTAGGTACCCCTCCTTCCAGTCAGCCGGCATCACCTCCTCTTCCCAGATCTTTCCAAACAGTGGGTACAGCATCTCCACTGTTGTCTCTGGGTCTGCTTTCAGAGACTCCGCTGGGATGCCATCTGGGCCTGCTGCTTTGCCGTTCTTCAAAAATGCCACTGCTCTTCTGATCTCTTCCCGGCTGGGTCTGTCGCAGCTGATGGGTAGGTCGGTCTCTGCCGGCTGGATGTCTGGGGGGTCGGGTGGGCTAGGTCTGTTCAGTAACTCTTCAAAATACTCGGCCCATCTGTCGAGTTGGTCTGCTCTGTCTGCAATAGGCTTGCCTTCTTTGTCTTTTACTGGTCTTTCTGTATGGCCATACTTGCCTGACAATCTTCTGGTAATGTCGTAGAGCTGTTTCATATTGCCGCTGCCTGCTGCCTTTTCTGCCTCTGCTGCCAGGTTGTCTGTGTAGGCCCTCTTGTCTGCCCTGATACTCCTCTTCACCTCGCGGTTGGCTTCCCAGTATTCCCCCTGTGCCCTTACTTTGGATGCTCTCGTGCGACTGTTGTTGACAACTGCTTTCTTCTGCTTCCTCACTTCTATCTTCTTCAAGGTCTGTGCTGACAGCCAGTCCTTGTGATGGTGTTTTCTGAACCCTACAGTGTCTTTGCAGGTTGAGTTCAGCGCCTCTCTAACTGCCTTCCACTGCTGCTCTGTGGTGACCGCCTCCTCTTCATTTACTAGCTCCTGTAGCGCTTGAAACCGGTTGGACAGCACCAGTTTAAACTCTTCTCTAACTCCAGTTTCTCTCAGGAGGCCTACATTATAGCGCTGTCTTCTTGTTGTCTCTGTGCGGCTTTTCTTTAGCTTGAGCTTCATTCTTAAGGTAAGCAGATGGTGGTCGGAGGTGACATCTGCTCCCCTCCTAACTCGAACATCTTGAAGGGATCTTCTAAATTTCTTGCTAATGCAGATATGGTCTATTTGGTTCTCTGTTGTATGGTCAGGTGAGACCCAAGTTGCTTTGTGTATCCTTCTGTGTGGGAAGATGCTGCCTCCAATGACAAGTCGGTTTAGAGCACAAAAGTCTACAAACCTCTCCCCGTTCTCACTCATCTCCGAGCCTAGTCCCTGTCTCCCCATCACCTCTTCGTATCCGGTGTTGTCCTCCCCTATTTTGGCATTAAAATCGCCCATGACGATGGTGATGTCTCGCTCCGCACATTTGTCCAAGGCACTCTGGAGTCGGTCGTAGAACTCTTGTTTCTCTTCCTCGTCCCTGTCATTAGTGGGCGCATAACACTGGATGACGTTCAGCTTGAGCTTTTTCTTGGTTCTAAAGGCTGCTGTGATGATTCTTGGCCCAAGAGGTTCCCAGCCCATCAGCGCTCTTTGTGCCACTGGTGACAGCATGAATGCTACGCCTTCTGTATGGGGGGCATTCTCCTCTTCATGACCTGAATACAGAATCATCTCCCCACTTAACAGCCTTTTCTGGCCAGACTGCGTCCATCTGGCTTCACTGATACCTAGCAGGGAAAGGTTGTACTTTTGCATTTCCGCTGCTATCTGGGCGGCCTTGCCGCTCTGGTACATGGTCTTAACGTTCCATGTGCCCATGGTTGTATCCCTGGATAGAGAGAGGCGGCTCGGTCCTGTGGCTTCCGAAGACTTCCGGCTTTCACCACAGGACGTCATAAGTCTTCTGGTAGAAGAACCTTCCTCCTCCAGGAAAGGAATTACTGTTAGTCTTTTCGTCGGCGTTTTTGTAGCTATTTCCTTTTTTGCAGGGTGGGGAAGCTACCCCCACGCCCAACCCCCTTACTAGGAGGACCAGGGGTTTTCTGTCGGGGTCACCTTCCCTTAGACCATGTTGGTTCACGGCACCTTATTTCATTCGGTGCACCCCTCTCACGAGGGACCCCCTATCCACCACCCAGGGGACGCGCCTCAACGCCGTATGGTCCCAGCGCGAGGGAGATTTCTTTAAACACTACAAAAACGAGTTAACCTTTTGCGTGTCGGTAGCGGTTCTTGTCACGAATCATCGTGACAAAACCGCTACTGACACGCAGAGGTGCCTACCCCTCTTAGACCATTTTGTGTAATGGGCTGCTTGAAAATGTGTATTTCGTGTAATCATTTCAGCGCAACACGCAACGAAAAAAATACACCACAGCAAACAAATTAAAAATAAAGACATTTATCCACACTATTAGCTATTTTATTCACACAATATCAGGTATCGCTGTAGCAAGTTTGGGTTTGAAGTTGTGAATAGTATTTGCGAAAAAAAACTTTTTTGGGGGGGGTAAAAATATGGTTATTTTGGATATATTTCTTGAGCTTTTGTGACCCTTGACTTTTCCGAGGGATCAACGAAATTAGTGTGCATATAAAGGTCTTTTCATCAGGTATCATTCTTTTCATCAGGTATCATTGTACCAAGTTTGGGTTTGAAGTTGTGAATAGTATTTGAGAAAAAAGAAATTATGTCCCAAAATAGCTATTTTTGATATATTTCCTGATCCTCTGTGACCTTGACCTTTGTGAGAAACTGTCACTAAAATTGGCATGTTTAGAAAGGTCGTGCCACAAAGTATCGTTGGGTCAAGTTTGAAGACTGTAGCTTCAATAGTCTCCGAGAATATGCCAACGTTAAAGTTTACCACGCACGACGGTGGACGGACGACCGCTGGCTCAGAAATTAGACTCACTTTTGCTTCGCACGTGAGTCAAAAATGTCTTTCGTGCATGACAGATCGCTGTTATTTACTTAACATGCATCAGTAACTAAAAAGGGCATCTGTTACTGCGACACGTTAGTGTCAGTCTATGCATTTCCAGTATGCCGATACACTGTGAGGCTCCTACCTGGTCTTACTTACTTACTTACGCCTGTCACCCCTACCCGGGTATAGGCCGTCGACGAGAGACCTCCAGCAACTCCTGTCCTGTGCTTCTCCTTCGATTCTACTCCAGGTGGTTCCCAGTCTCTTGATGTCTGCTTGGAGGTCTCTCCTACCTGGTCACCAGATGTCAATGTTTACACCTGCCACTGTATGGTATATCCACAGTCTAGACAACATGTAATAAGTGGCATTGAACGATGTTGTGTCTCATACACGATGGGATGGAAGTACCAGTGTTGTAAAGACAATGCACGTACTACACGTGTGACCAATGTGTGTCAGTGTCCACAGAGTCACCTACATGTGCACCAAGGTGTAGCATCAAGAACGGCATATCCATTAGAACCTCCAAATTCAGCTTCAGAATCAAGCTGTACGTCATTGCCATTGTCAGTGCCTCAACCGTCGATCGCTCCAGCTGACACTGCCAACACGTGGTTATCATGCTGCCACGCGGTAGGTGGGCACACGTGTCCTAATACATCAAAGCTATCTGCTTTTGAAACCACGTCTCCAAACACAAAATTTTATCAATCCGAATCTACACATTCACTCGCCATTTCGACCGTAAAACGCATGCTAGCGCCGCAAGGCTGACCGCATACAACGTACAAAAGTATGCACGCACTGTCAGGACCCTGTAGTGTAAACATGACTATGATAATTATGTCAGTGCGAAGGGCGAGGTCACCACACACGCGGCGAGGCTCGCGTATCACCGGGTGCGCGATGTAAAACGCCTGACACCGCTCTAGCGGTTTTCCAGGCTGCACGGTATACGAGACCGCCAACCAGTACAGCGGTTTGCCGGGCCGAAAGGGTTAACGAAAAAGTGCTTGCCTTGGGATGTACTGTTGCCTTGGCCCGGCCCAGCGGACTCCAAATGTCTTTGAATATCATCAAGTACTTTTGTACGCGCCACTGTGAGCAACACCGAAGTCCTTTCTGCACACGTTGCATGCATTTGTAGCAGAGGAGCCCCCTGCTATCGCTAGTTACTACCCGCGAGTCAGAGTTCAGTGTTTCAGTGCACGCTTGGCGCGCTGTGTGTGAGTATTTTTACTGCCTTGTCTGGTCAGTGTCTAGTGGACTACACGCGCAAAGCTCAGTGACATCGTCTTTGGTTCCAGAGGCTGGGAGCCTATATAACGCGGTCGACGGATCTTCCCTCCCTCCCTCACCCCCCCCCCCCCCCCCTAAATTGCGTATTTTAGAGGAACTGGTCGTACTCGCGTAATTTGATGCCGAAAATGCGTAAAATTACGAGCTAGCACGTAAGGTAGGCACCTCTGGACACGCAAAGGGTTAAAAAATTAATTAGCTGGTTGGTAGCAGTTTTTGTCTCGACGATTCCTGCAGGAATCATGGCAACAAAAACTGATACCAACTGCCAAAGGGTTAAAGGCAGACTCACCTGGCGTAATGAGGAGCAACACCTTCAAGGCGACATACTCGTACTGGTCGACGCGCAGCCTGCGCAGGTTTTGCGTGATGTTGAGCAGACGACTGACCACATCCCCGAAGCCCAGTGCCTGCGCCTCCTCCAGCAGAATGGAGCGTGTGGTAGAGATGTTTAAAACGTTTCGCATGTTTATCGACCGCCAACACACACCCAGAGCCAGCAGGTCGGACCAGCAGTTTTGCAACAACAGAATTTGGTCGTCAGTCTGCAGAGAAAACAAAAAAAAAGTGATCAGTGCTCGTTCTCAAACAGTATTTGGCCAGGCCAACAAACAGCTATCACATGTATCCCAGCATACTCTGGAGTCAGCTGCTACTGTTGAAAGCGTGCGTTTCTGGGTGGCAATACACATGATAGTGTTCCATTTGCCTGGACATCTTGACTGGACAAAATGAGGCCGAAGACTGGTCTTCCAGGTTTTACCGACACACAAAGGGTTGTGATTTGGAACTGTAAAAGCTACACAACTATAGATCAAAGTGGACTGTGTAATGAGCAGTCAACTCGGCAAGAAATTGTTTTTCTTGTGCTGCTTGAAGTCACCAGAAGTGCAGACCTTTAACTGTACTGTTTTTTGACTTACTTGACTTAAACCGTTCCGTTCCACTGGACACTTTTTGTGTCTGAAATCTTTGTTCACTCAACAACCAAAATCCACAGCCATCCAAGGAACACAGCTGCAAATTGGTCTCAGCAAGAGGCACAGATCCTCATGAGCCCCTGCAACTGCTGACCACAGGTGATAGTATTAACTTACTGATATAGCACCAAACTGTGGCAAGTTGCGGGCCCACCGCACCAGTTTGTAAAGTCGCAGCTCGGTCAACTGCATGAGATAGTCATAAAGTGGCTGCTGCCCCTGCGTCTCTTCCATAGCCGCCTCCTGTGGAATGTCGTCATCGGCAAGCAGCGGCTCCAGGTTCATGATGTCTGTTAACAGTTCTGGCACGCGCTGAGCCGCACCATCTGGCACCTGTTAACAATAATAATAATAATAATAGTATTAACCCATTAAACCCCAAGGCAACATTTCCCAAATTTTGGAGGTGTCACCTAACGACTGTACCAGTTGTAAGAGAAGGATTCACCATGAGAATTCAAGGGTAGAGTCAGATTAGCTTGGCGCCTTTTGGCGCCAAGCTAATCTGGACCTACCCTTGAATGATTATAGTCGATCCATCTCCTGCTGTAGTGCATCAGGGCTAGATGAGTTCATATTAATAACATTTTTTTTAAATTAATAATAATAATCACGATAATGATTGATTCATCCTTTGATTGACAACAGAAAGTAAAGACAATCCAAAATGCAAGAGACACAGATTTTCATCACCCCACAACAGCGGGGGCTCATGAGGATCTATGCATCTTGCTGAAACCCCTTTGTATCGAAGCTCCTTTGACAACAATGGATCTTTGGTGATGCATTCATAACAGTTTTAAAAACACAGTCTGCGTCCACTAGCAGCGAAAGAGTTGATGATAAAATGACTGGAATCCTGATGCTAGAGACACACATCGTCATGAGCCCCTGCAAATGCTTTGTATCCAAGCTCCTCCGACAACTGCACGGCTTTGACAATGAATTTATTATTTCACAGGATGACTTTCTAAAAGTTAGCTTATTGTCCTATGAAGGCTACTTAGCAGATTAGGAGAGAGATCAAACATTTTAGTTCAAGGGTGGTGCCAGAATAGCTTGGCACCTCAGGCGCCAAGCTATTTAGGCACCATCCCTGAACTATCATAGTCACATTCATTCTAAGCAATAGTGTATCAGGTTAAAAACACAGCAGGCAAGGGGTTAATGATGGCAAAAAGACTGCACTTACTTTCTGACCGTGTGCGTTTGAGTGGTTCAAGATGGCCACCAGCTGTCGATGTGATTTTCCGTCCTCCTCGGGGATAACCGTTTCTATCCTTCCCACCTGTCCCAGTCGCGATTGGTCATCACTGTCACTTGTGTTCATGCCTGCACGCTTTTTTCGCTGCATGGGTGAAGGCCGTGGCTTGCCATGGGGAGAGCACCCGTCATATGAACTACGACCCCCTCGTGTTCGGTCTGGCCGGATAGCTGAAAATAGGATCTGCTCAATCAGTGTTAAATTTCACTTGCGATACGTTTACAACTGCCCAGATGAGAAAATAAACATCTTGTAGCCAGTGATGGCTCCAAGTGATCTGTTGTTAACCCTTTTCATCCTGATACACTACTGCTTGAAGTAAATTTGACTATGATAGTTCAAATGACCCATCAAAGGTGATGCCACAATAGCTTGCCGCCTGCGGCGCCAATCTATTCTGATACCACCCTTGAACTAAACTGGTTGATTTATCTCCAAATCTGTAATGCAGCCTTCATAGGACAATAAGCAAATTAAATTTAAAAACAATCAGCATCAGGATGTAATGAGTTAACTTGAGGTACCATTAACATACACATGCATGTATACACACGCAGGGAAGACCAAATCCACTCACCCATTGACAAACGCTAGCAGATCTTTTGCCAAGTGACGCAAAGTCATATGTTCCTGGGGGTCCAAATGGTGAAATTTCACAACACATGCACAGACAAAGCTGTTTGAGCTACCAGAATAAATTTCAGCTCTTGGATTTAACTTGGATGGTAGTTTGAATGGCGACTGGGGTCCTACAATATTTGGTATTCCCTGCACAATGCATGCAAATAACAACACACACAATCTCCTGAAATCAAAGCGTGGCCACCAAGTCACACGCTTCTCAATCCCAAGCCTGCGTCATCTGACAAAACTTGAGTCTGCCATTTTCAGCTAGAACACTTCACATTAAATAACTCGCTGAGCATTTAGGTCAAAATTCAGAGACCTGGGATATATATCAACCATGACAGTTCAAGGGTGGTGCCAGAATAGCTTGGCGCCTATTGGCGCCAAGCTATTTTGGCACCAGCCTTGAACTATCACGGTCGATCCATATTCTGTCAAGGATTAACTGTAAAAGGATTGAGCAAGAATTCTGACAAACCTTCCAGCCTCATGCCCACTGTCAAACATTTGGCAAAGCGACAGGCAGGACACTTTTTCCGGTTGTAGACGTTCACCTCACAGTCTCCCGCCTTGTGGCACAAGAACGACTTTTTGTTCTGTACTGTCCGTTTGAAAAAACCCTTGCAACTTTCACATGTGAACACCCCATAGTGGTAACCTGTAAATAACAAACATGAAAGAGAACTGCAAGTTACCTACACATATTACACATTAGAAAGAAAAAAAAATGGTGATCTCATGGTTAAAACATGCAAATTTTACCCGCAAAAACAGAAGTTTCATTGAAACAAACCCTCCCTTTTTTCAGATGGGACAAGTTAAACTCCTTACTGCAAATGTCTGAATCATACAGTTGCCGCGATAGCTCTTGTTTCAGCAAAACAATGTGCGACAACTGGCAGCGAGATTATGCTGGATTATTTCTCACTAGTAAATAAGGAAAGGCTGTTAGCGTTGAAAAAACCAAAGTTCCACCTATACAATGTCTGACATCTGGCAATGAGAGATTAACCTTATTAGCCCCAAGGTCCCGTTTGCCAAATTTTGGAGGTGTTGCCTAACGACTGTGTACCAGTTGCAGGAGATGGCTTGACCATGATAATGCAAGGGTAGTGCCAGATGAGCTTGGCACCTGAAGGCGCCAAGCTCATCTGGCACTACCCTTGAATTATCATGATCAATCCCTCTCCTGCTGCACGGTCCCGGGGCTAAAAGGGTCAAGCGGTATAATTTCTCAGCAGTAAGGAAGGGCTGTTAGCGTTGAATAAATAGAAGTTCCAATCGCATGTGTGACAACTGGCAATGAGAGATTATGTGGGATCATTTCTCAGCAGTAAGGAAGGGCTGTTAGCGTTGAAAAAATGAAAGTTCCAGCCATACAATGTGTGACAACTGGCAATGAGAGATTATGTGGGATCATTTCTCAGCAGGAGGGATGGGCTGTTAGCATTGAATTTACACAAAAAGTTTCATGCACACAATGTGTGACAACTGGCAACAAGAGATTATGCAGGATCATTTTCCCAGCAGTACGGAGGAGAAAAAGCAGTCACCGTTACCTGAGATTTTATCGGTACAGACGGGACACAGTCCTCCGATGCCCTCTGTGGAATTGGAATCGGCAGCCATGATGGTTCCAGCTCCAGTCTCCACCCCAGCCCCCTCACCCACAAACTGAACGCTTGGATCATTCACCATTTGAACCCTGGCCCCCACACCATCACCATGTACCACCAAGCGATAGTTCTGTCCGTCACCATCCAGCTCACCGACCACAACGTCATTGGCCGGTGACGGAACGGAGCCAGCCTCATTGTTGTAGTAGATGATGATCTGAGGCTGCGGTCGGTCGTCAGCACCACCGTCACCGGTCCGAACGACAACGTCCGCGGACGTACCAGCAACTGAATGATGAGTGATGGAGACTGGCACAGGTTGCGCCTCTTGTTTGATGTTAGCTTTGATGTGCTGTGAGGCCAACGCCGTCAACACATTCACCATGCTAACGTCAGACGTGGCAACGGACCCCCCAGTCACTGCAAGTGCAGCCGATGCAACACGACTTGCCAACTGGGCCGCCAGACGCTCGTGGAGACTGGACATCTCCACCTCCTCTTGTTTCAGTGGCATGGCATTCTGCTCCTCCCTCTCTCCATCAGTCCCACTTTCTGTGGTTGCCCCCACAGGCAGAAGGCCAGACACAGGTTCGTTCATACCTTGCAGGAGGTGACTCACTACCTTACTGCTTGGTTGTACTTTCCTCTCCATCGTGTGTGAAGTGCTGGCTTTCTGCTTCTCTCTGCGATGTTCTGATGATGTCAGCGTCTGTGATATTGCTTGCAACAGGACTGGGGATATACCCAAGTCACCAGTCACACTCATATCTGAACAGGAAAACAGAAAACAAGAAAGGCAAAGCACTTATGGCTCACGTGTATGACCGATCCACATATGTCTGACAATAAGTAAAGGGATGGTTTCTGCACTAACAAAATCCATCTTTTCTCAAAATGTAATCATTTTCACACATCTGTGAAACTTCATGACCCTTGACCTTTGCGATTAGTCGACTAAATTAGGATACATAGGAAGGTCTTATCATCAGCTACCTCTGTGCCAAATATGACTAAAAAATTTGCAAAAATGTTGACAATAACTACAATTATTTGTCATCCTCTTGCGGCCCTTGACCTTTCAGAGGGGTCATCCAAATTAGTATGCATAGATAGGTCTTACCATCAGGTATCTCTGTAGCAAGTTTGGGTTTGAAGTTGTGAATAGTAATTGAGAAACAAGATGGGATGAACCATAATCCACAAAGTCCCTTCTATATGAGAGCTGTCCTCGCTGTCAATGGTCTCTACCTTCTGTCTTTGACCTGATTCTGATGTTGAATTATCTCCTATTAAAAAAGTCTAACAGATCAGCCAATGCGTCAGTGAGTTCTATAAGGGGTGCAGGACATAAGCGTCATTGATTTGTCAAACGTCATTTGTCATGACTTAAGTTTTAGTTTTAGCGTAATTTTATATTTTACGTGATGAGTTTCTCTTTCGCTTCATAGGTTTGAGAAAATGGTGACAAAACTAGAACTTCACGGTACAATTTCAGTCTTGCTATAATTTGTGTGAAAGCTGGTTGACTTTACCTAGCTAGATGATATACTAAGTACACGGGTCACCTGCATGCTCTTCTGAAAGCGGGGAGCTGGGTGGCTCGGTGGTAAAAGCGTTTGCCTCCAGACCAAAAGGTCCTGGGTTCGAATCCAGCTTGGGTCAAAATTTGCTCAGACCCTTTTTCGTTGTCCCCGTCTTTGAAATCACCCTCGTGGTGGACAAAAGACGTTAAGCCCTAAACATTTAACATTTATTTTTTTCTTCTTAAAGCGCATCGATGTGTGTGTGTGCTGCATGCACACACCAAACATCTCCAAGAGGCATAGATCCTTATGTGCCTGGAGGGCGCATGAGGATCTATTCCTCCTGGAGATGCGCACGTTTGTGTGTGTGTGAGAGAGAGCCGCACGCTAGAGAGAGAATGACATCATATTTAGAGTATTATGTCAGTGTCTGCGTGGTGACGAAGTTGCCTCTTTTACGTCACAGCCACTGTCTGACTTTCTCTAGAAGTAAAGGTTTTTTAGTGTTTTAATTCTTTTCTGAAAAAAAAATTTTTTTACTAAAGAAGTTGAAAGGATACAAAGCTGGCTAACGAACTGATCCAATGTCTTTCTCCAAACTAGCTATCTGCAAAAGTTCAAGTAAATATGACAAAAATTATGGACACTAATCTGGGTCAACTGACTTCCTATAAACGGTTGTTTATGTCTTCAATGAGACAATCAATTACAATATGCTCGGAGACTCTCTTAGCCACCCACTTATGAAAGTATTTCGCCAAGATTCAAGCTTGTGTGTACAGAACTATCGGAGATTTTCTTGTTTACATACATACGCATACATATACATACGGCGCTTAGCGCCAAATGTACCTTCAGCAGCGAGGTTAGCATAACTAGACATGACGTAATTTTTATCTTGTTACTTCAATTGTTAGAGGTTTGGCCTGCCTGCCTTTGACATCATGGACATGCTATTAAATTCGCCCCAGCGTGACCCGTCCTAAAAAGTCCCTTAAATAAAAGGGACTTAAAAACATCTTTTGTCAAAATATGGCTATGTTGGACCTATTTCTTGAGCTCTTGTGAACCTTGACCTTTCCAAGGTATCAACCAAATTAGAGTGCATATAAAGGTCTTACCATCAGGTATCTTTGTACCAAATTTGGGTTTGAAGTTGTGAATAGTATTTGAGAAAAAAAAATTATGTCCAAAAATAGCTATTTTTGAAATATTTAATGATCCCCTTTAACCTTGACTTTTTGTGAGAGGTCACTGAAATTGGTATGTTTACATAGGTCTTGCCACAAAGTATCCTTGGGCCAAGTTTGAAGACTGTAGCTCGAATAGTCTCCGAGAAAATGCCAACGTTAAAGTTTACCAGGGACGACGGACGGACGACCACTGGCCCAGAACATAGACTCACTTTTGCTTTGCACGTACTCCAAAAACAAATATTAATCCATTTTACACAAACATGTATCGAGAGACTGCAGCAGTTCAAGGGTGGCACCTTAATCGGTTGGGTGTCAGTAGCAGTTTAACCCTTATCATTCCGAATACACCAGCGTGTGAATTTAATAAGTTTGACTAAAATAGTTCAAGGGTAGGGCCAGAATAGCTTGGCGCCTCTAGGCGCCAAGCTATTCTGGCACCACCCTTGAACTAAAGCTAAAGCCACTGGTCTGTATCCATATCTGTAAGTACTATAATGTAGCTTGCATATGGCAGTGCCCAAATTTGAAGCTTTCAGCCTCAGTGTGATATGGGTTCAGTAGTAATCATTGGGACTAAAACTACCAACACCCACAGGGTTCAAGCGTGTCAAACATTCTGCATGTGTGACAGTTCAAAAAAGTTAAAAGACTGAAAACGGTTCACAGACTACCTATGAGTATGCACCATATGGCCAGCAAGAGACATGAATTCTGATGAGCGCCTGCAGATGCAGGGGCTTATAAGAATTGATGCCTCTTGCCGATGGAGCAGGCTGGTTGAGGGGCTGTTCTGTATGCACCAAAAGCTGAAATTTAACTATATGTATCTGGGATTTTTTTTTAAAAGCTGAATCATTAATCAATCTCCGGGACTGAAGACTGTCAGTCATGATGCACGCTTCTTCTCCCCTCATTGCCCACAGTTTAACCCTTATCATTCTGATACAACCACTGCTTGAAATATATTTGACTGATAGTTCAAGGGTGGTTCCAGAATAGCTTGGCACCTCAGGCGCCAAGCTATTCTGGCACCACCCTTGAACAAAAACGGTTGCTCTGTCACCTAGTCTGTAACGTAAGCCTTCATAGGACAATAAGCAAATTTTTACAAAATCAGCCTCAGGATGTCAAGGGTTAAAGCTGAGCCAGGGTGGGAACTGAATGTGTGAATGGGCGAGAGTGCAACCCTGTATAAAAAGTCAAGTGACTGCCAGAAAATAGGAAATACAAAGATCTCTTTCTGGACTCTACGAGTTGTTTTGGAAGAGAAAAGCAGGCAAAATTATCCGTGACCCCCACCCACCCCCTTCATGACGCATTCAAAATGTTGCCCTCGTAGACGACTGCGTGCTCCTTTGGCAAAACGTAGCATGTACAAGCGCTTCTTCATTCCTACCGCCATCAGTATCCTAAACTCAAAACAACTGTGATGATGGCCCATTCTCCTCTTCATCCCTTCATTCTGCATTCAGCCTAAGCCTAACCCACCATACCATTTTCTCCCCTTGTTTTAATCCACCACCACCCCCACCCCCCCACTTCTTTTAGCGTGTGTGTATGTTTGATATTGTGATGCTTGTATTTTTGTTGTATATATGTTGTACATATTTTATTATTATTATTTATGTCACTTGATTCCTTGTTTTATTTAATTATCCTACACCAGTGCTGCATAGAAAAATTTCCATATAAAATCTTTTTTATCTGGACAATAAAGTTTTTGAATCTTGAATCTTATGTGTGCTGGATCCCCCAAAAAAGATTTCCGTAGTCAATTTGGCATGGAAGCATAAAGTTCTCTGAATCCACATTTTACCCTGTTTTTACTTAACCCTTTTAGCCCCAGATCCCTACAGCAGGAGATGGTTTGACCATGATGATTCAAGGGTAGTGCCAGATTAGCTTGGCGCCTGAAGGCGCCAAGCTAATCTGGCACTACCCTTGAATCATCATGGTCAAGCCAACTCCTGCAACTGGTACATAGTTGTTAGGCAAGACCTCCAAAATCTGAGATATGGGACCTTGGGGCTAATAGGGTTAAGGCCAAATGACCTCCAACTCTCCCTTTTTCCAAGCGGACAAAACTTACTACCGAGATTGTGAGAATGTCTCAATTATTTAGCTACTGCAGGCGCTCGTGTTTTATTTTTATATGCATGTAGTTGAAATGGGAGGGTCGAGTTCTTTGAAAGTTCTGTTTTCACACGTAAGAAAATTCACAGCATATGAAAGCTTGGTGCTAAGAATATCATGGTCAATTTGTCCTGAACAGTCATGTCTGTCCTAACTGAGGAAAACTCCCAAAATTCAGAACTATCAAACTACAAATATAAGGGCTCACACTGCTCATATTACTTTTGCATCTGTGGCGTTTGGGGTTTTTGTCATCTGGTAATCACTGTATTGCTTTCAAATTCAAAACTATACATATTCTGCCAATCTACATTTATCATCACATCTCTCAACTCCAAATCATAACATAAGTGACGATTGAGGCTGAAATTATCTCTTTTTTTTTTCTCCTTTGTTCTGGAGACAGATAGATCATGGTAGTTCAAGGGTGGTGTCAAAATAGTCTCATGGTTATAATATACTGTACTCGAATCATTACACAACATAGATGTCATCCAGGACGGATCTTTTATTCTAGTTTTACAGGTGCTAAGGCACAATATGGATAAATAACAAGTAGTGGAAGAAAATTACATGCTGTAATGCCTGACAATATAAAACTGGATCAAATCATTTAACCCATAATGCCCTGAAAGACGACTACAGAATGTGGATCGACCATGATATTTCAAGGTTGGTATCAGAATACCATGTGAAAAACAAGTTTAACTAAAATAGTTCAAGGGTAGTGCCAGAATAGCTTGGAGCCTCTAGGTGCCAAGCTATTCTAACACCAACCTTGAAATATTACAAAAATTTGATAATTTCGTCATCAGGGCGTAAGGAGTTAAATAGGTGGATTCGTCATCAGGGCGTAAGGAGTTAAATAAGTGGTTTCTGGTGGTAAGTGGAGTAGGCCAGTTCTTGCTGCTATCTGGTATGAGTTACAAGTTAAACATTTGAGTAAGACACAGAGGAGACTTGCCATGTGAAACTGTGTGCATAAGACCATATTCATTGAATTTTCTTAAATGAGCATTTTGATACACATGTAATAATTGTGGTAGGTGAGATCTGGAAGAATTAATTCTACAGCCCTGCAATATTTAGCTTGTTCGTGTGGCTTTAACTGAAATCATCCCCAGTGTCAAGGCACAATCACAATGGCTTTTTATGCCAACGTGAAACAAGATAAGGATTTCATCCCAAATCTACCATACTGTTTTTAGCTCATGTGCTCTTTCCAATCTCACCAAATCAGAGAGCCAAGCGAGTGTTACCAGAGCAGCTAGCACACTGCTGAAATAAGGTACGCAAGGGTCTCTTCACACAGCCTCTTCAAGGGCTGACTGTTAGGTGGGAGTGAAACGTGCCTCCAAATAAAAACTTGCAAAAATTAATTGTCATTTAAAAAGTTGAAGAAGTAAAATGCTGGCTAACGGACTCATTCAATGTCTTTCTTCAATCTAGCTATATATGCAAAATATCTAGTAAGAATAAGAAAAATTACGAATTCAATTGCAGGTCAACCAGTTTTTGTGATAGTCATTTTCTCGTCAATGTGAATTCTAATTCAAAAATCAAAAACACTGCTTCAAGATAATTCTTTTAAACACTATCCTAAAGTTTCAAGCTTGTCTGTCCACAAACGCAGGCTCTAGTCGCTGTCAGTGTCACATACACACAGCACTTTGGCACTAGATGTAGTAGATCTGCGTTTAACAGCAGACGTGACGTAATTATTACACTATTACAATTTGATACCTGCCCACCCATGTTATCGTGTACTATCTATTGAACGTGCTGTCACATTTCAATACATTAGACAAAAAATCTATTACAACAATTTGTATTGAGTATATATATGAGTAACCTGCGAACTTGACCCCCTCCCAGCTTCTCTCTACCGTGACGGCCTTCCAAAACTTCTACCCTTCATTACCGACATCATCAACGCATCTCTAGAAAACGGCTCCGTCCCCGATATCTTCAAGTCCGCCATCGTCCGTCCTCTCCTCAAAAAACACAACCTCGACCCAAACGAACTCAAGAACTATCGCCCAGTCTCCAATCTCTCTTTCCTGTCCAAGCTTCTTGAAAAGGTTGTTCTCAACCAGCTCAACCTCCATCTCACCGACAACAACCTCCTCAGTCCATTCCAGTCTGCCTATCGCAAACATCACAGCACTGAAACAGCCCTTCTACATATCTTAAACGAGCTGCTTCTCTCCACTGACTCTGGCAACATCTCCCTTCTTACACTACTCGATCTCTCTGCCGCCTTTGACACTATAGACCACTCTATCCTCCTCCACCGACTCCACCACTCCTTCGGCATCACTGACTCTGCTCACTCCTGGTTTCTCTCATACCTCTCTGACAGACAGCAGTCCGTCACCATCAACGGCGTCTCTTCCAACCCGGTAACGCTCTCCTGCGGAGTTCCACAGGGATCCGTCCTGGGCCCGGTCCTTTTCACACTCTACACCTCTCCTCTGTCCAACATCATCCAGTCTCACCGCATACACCACCACCTCTACGCTGACGACTCACAACTGCAAGACAAAGACAAACTCGACAACACTCAGTCACTACTGACTCGCACGGCTGACTGCTACAAAGACGTGAAAAACTGGATGACAGCAAACAAGCTGAAACTGAACGACGACAAAACGGAAGCCATGCTGGTGGGCACTCGCCAAAAACTCTCCCAGCTCCCTCCCTCTCTCCACCTTCAACTCGATAGCACCCCCATCTCCCTCTCTGACTCGGCCAAGAACCTCGGCGTCATCCTCGATTCCTCTCTGTCCATGACCAACTTCGTCTCCGCCACGACCCAGGCATGCTATTTCCACCTTCGCCGCATCAGTCAGATCAGAAAATACCTCACTACCGAAGCTGCCACCAAACTTGCTGTCTCTCTCATCTTATCTCGCATTGACTATTGCAACTCTCTCCTTTCCGGTCTCCCTCACTCCACCATCTTCACTCTCCAACGCGTCCAGAACAATGCTGCCCGCCTCGTCCTCAGAAAGAAAAAATCCGACCACATCACACCCCTGCTCAAACTCCTTCACTGGCTCCCCATCCCCCAACGCATCCAATACAAAGTTCTGTCTCTCTGCTACAAATCCCTGAACAACTGCGCTCCTGCCTATCTCTCCAACTTACTTCACCCCTACACACATTCCCGCTCCCTCCGCTCTGCCTCCGACCCTCTCCGCCTCCACATCCCTCGCACCAAACTTAACACTTTCGGTCCCCGCTCCTTCTCCGTCTACGGTCCATCCATCTGGAACACTCTCCCACTCTCTCTCCGTCAGAAACACTCTCTCTCCTCCTTCCAGTCCGCCCTCAAAACTCACCTCTTTCAACAGTTTTAGCACTATATCACCGCACTCCCCACCCCAAGCTGACCGTCGTAATGTATTTCACTGTTTGTGGTACGTGAGTCATTGTCTAAAGCGTGCGCATGCGTGCGCGAGTTGTGAGTGTGCGCTTAGAGTTATAATTATTATAAGATAAGCGCATTATAAATACCGTAATTATTATTATTAATTATTATTATATATATTCTGAATTTTAGACATTAGAAATACAATACAATGACACACATTATAATTTATGTTAAGCAACATGTTTGATGGGTTCATTATTGCAAAGTTTGAGATGGAATGGTCAGAGGTGATGCTTCTGTAGTTAATACAAGTAGCACAATCTGATTTAATTTTAAAAGGACTGATTAGTATAAGGTTTATACACAAAAGTGAAATGCCATCAATATTTTGCTGCAGGCAACTACTGAAAATTTGCGATCGATTCATTTGCTTTACAAATGTGTCGAGTTGAAAGTGAGATGGTGCAGTGTGTGACTGTGTGAAAACTCGTGTGTGGTTGTAGTCTCCCTCCTACTATTAGTACTAACGTCCCCCTATCAGAAAATGTGTGGTCGAGTGTATTTGTGGTATTGGTAGCCGGTGGGGAATAACTTGACGGTATGACATTTAAAACAAAAATACCGATACAGATTTTCGCAACTGTTTACAACTCGTGTTGCAGAAACCAACTGATACCTGTGAACTTTAACACTCTACGTAACGTGTAAACCTATTCGTGCCAAACTGGAGGTGTCAAGGTCTCAAGGTCGCGAATCACCCAAGCGAGAGTTTCAAAATCAGTCAGTCGTTGATAAACAACGTGCAGTTACTGATCGTTTTTGTTCATGTGAAAGATCTATGTGTAAGGCAAGATTAGAGAGGGGATTCATAATAAATTTGATAAGTTTTCTCAGACAAACTGCTGTCATCCCGGGTGAGTCGACAACAAGGAAGCGAACGAGTTTAGACGCGGTGTGAAGGCCACCTCCACAGCACATGGTTGTGTTTGAAAACAAAGACGCGATTTGGCGGGGCTGTTAATCCAGGCCTTCTGCCATCAGTTCATGAGGCGAGATAATTGTATTTTTAATACTCACTGAAAATGCTCTAGCGATCAAGTCTCAGCTAACTAAGATGACTGCGGTTTATAACCGTGATGAAAATTTGCAGCTGCTGTCCAGGGTTTTCGGAGTTGCACCTCCGGCCATGACCTTGTGACAACGTGCCGTCCTTCACAGATTCCCGACCCCCAGTTAGGAAACAATGGACTGACATAGGCAGAGACAGCGCTTCAATCAAACAGTAAAAGAAAGTCTCACTTACGGTAGAAAATGGGCAGTGTGAGAATTAAATATGGCGTCTGACCGATTTTTGCAGATCTGCCAACAACTGCAAAGGATAGATTGCGTATTTCCGCGAAGCATCGTGCTGGGGGGCCATTAAAGGTTACACGAAAATCAATGTATATACACCCATTTCCGCACTATCATTTTCCTCAACCGGAATGAGCAATCAAACTAAATTAAAATGTTATTTAAACTACTGGTTGTTAAGGAAACTTAAAATTTTGTAAAGAAGTCAAAAGGATTGCAATTTGCCCCTATTCAGGGCCTCAAAGCTGGAGGATTAGGAGGGGCACGTAACTGCGAAGTATACCAAAGAAGGCGCACCTGCTAGTTTCTCAGTTGCGGATTTGTTCCCCCTCGTCTGTGCTACGACTAGACCCTTTTTGTTATAAGCAAAGAGCCAAAGCAGACGGACCAGAATTTGAAGGGAAGAGCTGCAGTCAACAGTGGGACTTGTTTCATCAAATGCTGCAGAAGGTGGTGAGAAGTTTCGTACCGTTGAAGAAAACGAGGTGCACTAGGAAGCCCAAGTGGATGAACAGAGAGGCACTCAAAAGTGTCAAGAAGAAGAGAAAGAAATGGAAAAAAATACAGGCAGAGTGGTAGGCAAGAAGACTTTCTTGTATATAAACAGTGGCAGAATGGCAGTACAAAACTCATCAGAGATAGTAAATTGAAGTTTGAAGAAAAGCTGGCACAAAACATCAAGAAGGATGCAAAGTCTTTTTACGCCTACGCAAGAGACAGGCTGCGCTGCAAGGTCAAGGTTGGTCCTCTGGAAGATAGCGACGGGGAGCTGCACACTGATGATGAGGAACAAGCGGACATCTTGAACAAATTCTTTGCATCAGTTTTCACGGTGGAGGGCAATGGTGACAGACCGGAACCCCAATGTAAGTTTACGGGCTTACCAGAGGAAAGACTGGTACATGTGATCTTTACAGAGGACATAGTCCTCAAGAAGTTGCAAAACCTGAACGCTAGCAAGGCACCAGGGGTTGACGAAATTTCTCCAGCCGTACTGGTGGGAGCAGCAGAATCCGTAGCATATCCCCTATCACTGATCTTTCAGGCTTCCTTGGACACCGGAGAGGTGCCAGTGGGGTGGAAAGAGGCAAATGTTGTGCCGATATTCAAAAAGGGTGCAAAATGTATAGCAGGAAACTACAGGCCGGTATCGCTGACTTCTCAGGTTGGGAAAGTCTTTGAAAGTGTTGTGCGGGATTTTCTGAACAATCACCTTGAGAGGCATCAGCTGATCCGAGGCAGCCAACATGGTTTCTCAAAAGGAAAGTCCTGCCTGACAAACCTGCTCGTCTTCCTGGAGGACATGACACGCATGCTGGACGAAGGGAAAGATGTAGACGTCATCTACCTTGACTATGCCAAGGCGTTCGACAAGGTCCCTCACAAACGGCTTATGGACAAGCTGAAAGCACACGGTGTAGACGGAAAAGTGCTGCAGTGGATGGAAGAATGGCTACGTGGCAGGAAGCAGAGAGTTGTGGTCAACGGACAAGCTTCTCCATGGGTAGATGTGACGAGCGGAGTTCCACAAGGATCCATTTTGGGGCCGACCTGTTCCTGGTGTTCATTAATGACTTGGAGGACGATATGCTGACCAGCGTTCTAAAGTTTGCTGATGACACTAAGATCTACGGCGACGTCTCCGACCCAGCGGGGAGCGACAAACTACAGCATGACCTTAAGGTAGCAGAAAGATGGTCAGAGAGGTGGCTGATGCAGTATAACGTGGACAAGTGCAAGACTCTGCATGCAGGCCGTAAAAAACACTTGTCAGGTTTACACGCTGGGAGGACAAGAACTTGGAGCAGTGGAGGAAGAAAGGGACCTAGGCGTCATCATGCACAGGTCACTGTCGGTCAGTCGCCAGTGCTGCGTGGCAGCAAAACGAGCCAACAGAGCAGTGGGGCAGATCATGCGAACAGTTACAGCCAGAACTAGAGAAGTTATTGTCCCACTCTACAAAACAATTGTACGACCACATTTAGAGTACTGTATCCAAGCATGGCGACCTTACCTCAAAAAAGACATCGCAGTGTTGGAAAAGGTGCAGAGGAGAGCTACAAGATCGATTACAGGGATTGGTCACCTGCCGTATGAGGAGAGACTGGCCTTTTGCAATTTGCAGAAATTGGAAGAAAGGAGAGACAGGGGAGATCTCATCGAGACTTTCAAGATCATAAAGGGACTTGAAAAAGTTTCTGCGGACATATTTTTTACTTCATGCCAGTCATCATTTTACCATAGAGGTCACAGCAGCAAACTGTTCAAAGGGAGGTCCAGACTGAATCTTAGAAAAAACTTTTTTTCCCAAAGAGTTGTGAACCCATGGAATGCTCTGAAACAAACAATTGTCGAAGCTGAAACTGTCAACCAGTTCAAGAACCGCCATGATAAAGAGACAGTTAAGGGGGTTAAAATAAGTTCTCAAACTTCCTACCCCGTCGGCCGCGCTCAGTGGCCACTCAGGTAAATTCAGGTAAAATTCATGTATTCAGCTGAGCTACTTTGCATGACTATTTCCTTTGTGATTTTGCAGCGAGGAAAAATAAGCTGAAACAATCAGAACTGCATAGAAAAACAATATTGGCAGTTCCCAATAAAGCATGACTAAACAAGTTTTCGATTTTTTTTTTTGAGTTAAAACGGGCACGGCCACCACTGACCCCCCCCCCCCCCCCCCCCCCCCCCCGAAAAAAAAAATGAATAAACGCCTCCCTCCCTCTCCGCCGGTTACACTGCCTCCCGACACAATGATTTATTAGGTTGATGCGACCTACTCCAGACAATACAGACATAGATAATACAGGGGCAGATCAGTTACCTCGAGGAGATGGGGGAGGGGCGGTGTGCCAACGTTTGTTTAGGACCTTCATTGCCTGACAGTAAAGCAGGCCGCCGGGCGGATTAGTTACCTCGAGGAGGTCTGGTGGGGGGAGGGGGCTAGAACTGACTTACTTCCATCGGCCGGGAGGGGGCTAGAACTGACTTACTTCCATCGGCCGGAAAATCAAACAAAGGGGGTGAGGCCAAGGGGTTGGGTGGGAGAGGCTCATTGTGTTTAAGACTGAATATATACAGGCGGCCTCTCCGGCATGATCACTCGTCCGTATCAAGCAAGGAGGGGGGGGGGGCGGCGGGGGTCCAAACGCCGCCCAAAAAGGGTGTTATTGCGGCATTTCATGATCGGGGAGGGGGGGGGGGGGCAGACTGGTTCCCCTCCCCGATCTGATCTTTCAGTGCAAAAATGCCATAACACAGTCCCCTTGGGGGAGGGGGGGGGGTGTGGACGAGGGGGGCAGAGGTTCCGGCCCCCTCCCCCTCGCCCAGATCCGCCCATGGAAAACTGCGAAAGGCCAGTCGCCAAAAAGTCCAAAAACGACCCCCGTGTGGGGGGGGGGGGGGGGGGGAGGGGGGTCTGGAGACGACCGTCGCCGAAAAACTAGCGAGACGGTCATGAGAAGCACATGTAGTGTGTGCCCTTCTTGTACCTTTTCACGTGGGAGGAGGGGGGGGGGGGAGGGAGAGAGAGAGAGAGAGAAACTTTGTTATAGCATTTTAAATACTTTTTGGCCGGGGAGGAGGGGTCAGGAACCCCGCCTGCCGGACACCTCCACCCCCACCTTTTTGATCTGCGCCTCAGTGTACCACGCATAGGTATTGATGGATTATCTAAATCAGGAACCACCAAGTTCTATTTCTCTCTCTCTCTCTCTCTCTCTCTCTCTCTCTCTCTCTCTCTCTCTCTCTCTCTCTCTCTCTCTCTCTCTCTCTCTCTCTCTCTCTCTCTCTCTCTCTCTCTCTCTCTCTCTCTCTCTAATAGCACGGACAGCACTGACTGCGACTCAGGGCCCTTGACTACATGCTTCCGTTACGTAACCTCTTTCTGTTCAATGAGGGCGTGTTAATGTTTAAAGTCCGCATATCCAAAACCCCGCGGTACGTCTCGGAGAATGCTAACACACCATACAAGACTACATCAAGGAACAAACTGTCAGTACGGTCCGTGGCGCAGTGGTTAAGGCGCCTGCCACCAATTCCAAAGGTGAGCGGTTCGACATATACCGGGTTCCGGAGTTGGACTTTTCTCCTCTGGTAAGTGTCACCGTTAATTCGGGCGGACCGTCGGGGGTTCTTTCTCCGGGTACTCCGGTTCTTCCACCCCCCACACTTTGGTACCGGTCTCAGGCCACTTTACAAATTTCAAAAACAAGCGATCAAAAATCTCTGTAACTTCAGTAGCTGACTGGCCCTTCGTTTGTCTTGTACTGTGTTTGTCTTAAATGGCGTAAATCCGTGTCTGTTTCGTGAGTGTGTGTGTTGGGTTTCAGGCGCGGCGCTTTGAGTCGATTTCCCCAAAATTGAGAAAAAGCGCCTATATAATAACGGTATTATTATTATTATTATTATTATTATTATTATTATTATTATTATTATTATTATTATTAGTATTAGTACCTAGGCCACGACTCATCATCATCATCATCAGTCCCTTGCCCGAACTGGGCGTTGGGGGGACTGAAAGGCAGCAGCAACAGACATTGCTCTCCACTGAGTTCTATTTTGGGCGGTGGCAAGCAAGTCTGGCATCTCGAGTTCGGTCCATTCTTTTATGTTTGCGACCCAACTCTTTCTCTGACGACCTCGCCGACGACTTCCTTCGAGAGTGCCTTGGAGGATAGTCTTGGACAAGGTGTTGTGTCGGGTCACGTGGCCAAACCAAGCAAGCTTGCGCCGTTTCACGGTTGCCAGAAGGGGTTCATGTGGGCCCACCAGGGAAGTGACGATGCTCCGTACATATTCGTTGGTCTTGTGCTCGCGGTACGAGATGTGGAGCAACTTCCTCAGGCACTTGTTCTCAAAGGCCTGGATTTTCTTTTCTGAGTCTGCAAGCAGCGTCCAAGTCTCACAGCCGTAGAGTAGAATAGACACTACGAGGGACTTGTAAAGCCTGTACTTGATGGTGAAGCTGATGGAGTTACTTCGCCATATCCTGTCCAGCCTGGCCATTGCGGATGTTGCTGTACCTATCCTGATACGGATCTCTGCTATGCAACTACCGTCTTTGGACAGGGTGGCTCCCAAGTACTTGAAGCTATTGACCTCTTCTAGCTTCTGGCCGTTCATGTGAATGTTGCTGCTGCTGTCGCTTGTGGTGTTGATCATCACTTTGCTTTTATCCGTACTGATCTCCATGCCATAAGACCCTGCGCTACTTGAAAGTTTGTCTGTCAGGTTTTGCAGCTCACTATTGCTGCCTGCCATGAGGTCAATGTCGTCTGCGAATCGAAGATTGCACAGGGATCTGCCACCAATAGAGATTGAAGTATGGTGGTCGTGGAGGGTTTCCTGCATGATCTTCTCCAGGAATATGTTGAAAAGGACAGGAGAGAGCAGGCATCCTTGACGGACACCGATCGTCGTCCTGAAGAACTCGCCTGACTGATTGTTAAGTAGAACCGCGCTGCAGGCGTTCTTGTAAAGCGCTTCTATCATTTGGATCAGTCCCTCCTCTATGTTGAACGATCTCATGACTTGCCAGAGTCCGTCGTGCCAGACGCGATCAAATGCTTTCCTGAAATCAATGAAGTTGTGGTAGAGTTCGCGCTGATGCTGCAGATGTTTCTCGATCAGGACGCGGCAGTTGAAAATCTGCTCTACAGTGCTTCTTCCAACTCTGAAGCCAGCCTGTTCTTCTGCCAGCAGTTCCTCGGCGAAAGTTTTGAGGCGGTTGAGAATGATTCTAAGCATTACTTTGCTAGGGTGACTTATCAGACTGATAGTTCTGTAGTTCTGGCACTGTTTCAGGTTTCCTTTCTTGGGGAGCGGGATCACTAGAGACTGTGTCCATTCTACTGGCCATTTCTTTTGCTCCCAGATCTTTTGACAGAGTGTAGTGAGTACCTTCGTTGTTACTTCTCCTCCATGTTTCAACAGTTCAGCAGGTACGTTGTCTACACCTGGAGACTTTCCTCCCTTCAGGCCGCGTACAGCTGTTTCCACCTCTTCAGCTAACACTGGCAGGTCTTCGGCCTTCCTGGCCCCAGCCTGGTTGTTTTGGAGGATGCTGGTGTCTGGCTCAGGCTTGTAGTTATACAAGTCTCGGCAGTACTCAGTCCATCTGTTTAGTACAGCAGTGTTTTCCGTAAGGAGTTGGCCGCTGCTGTCTTCGATGACTGTGGCTGTTCGCTGTTGAGTCTTGGTGAGGGTCCTTAGCGTTTCATAAGCCTTCTTGCTGTTGCCGTTTGCCATGCCCTCTTCCACGCTACGACACTGGTCTTCAATCCAATCTTCTTTGGCTTCTTTCATCCTCTTCCTGATCTTCTTGTTGACAAGTCTGTACTTGTTTGCTGATGTGAGGTCTTGGCCTCTCTTTTTCTTCCAGGCTCTCCTCTCATCACAGAGATCAAGGATGTCATCGGTGACCCAGGGCTGTTTGCGCTTCCTCTGCTTCCCCAGCACTTCTTCTGCTGTAGAAAGTAACACCTCTTTTATATTTCCAGCAAGGGTGTCTACGTCCCAGTCCAAAGTAGCCAAGGCTGCAAATCTGCCTCCCACCTGGGCTTGGAAGACCTCTTCTACTTCCGGGTCTTTTAGCTTCTCGAGGTCGAATCGGATGCGAGGACTCTTGCTGTCTCGTTTCAATGCCAGCTTCAACTTGAGGCTAGTAAGGACGAGGTTGTGGTCGCTGCCAATATCAGCGCCAGGAAAGGACCTCGTTTGTGCTTTGTTAACGCTGGATTTGAATCGTCGAGGCAGCAAGATGAAGTCAATCTGGTTATGGACCAGGCCTCCTGGCGATTGCCATGTCACTGTTCTTGACTTCTTGTGTGGATGGAGGGTATTAGCAACGGTAAGACGGTGACTCTGTGCGAACTCTAAAAGTCGCAGGCCTCTGTCGTTTGTTTCTCCAAGGCCAAACTTGCCAGCTGTTCCTGCCCATTGTTGGTAAGCGTCAGGGCCGATCTTTGCATTCCAGTCACCGAGGACAGTCAGAATGTCTTTCTTAGGTGTTTTCTTGATGATGTTGTCCAGTTGTTCGTAAAATTCTTCTAATTCCTCATCATCATGATCTGCTGTTGGAGCGTATACTTGTATTATAGTGATGTTGTGCGGTCGGGCGGAGATGCGGATGGAGATTAGTCTGCTTGACACGGGGGTGCAGCTGATGACAGTTCCAGCCACCTCTTTCCTTACGATAAAAGCTACGCCATGTTCGTGCTTGGTTTCTTTTCCGCTGAACCAGATTTTATGGCCTTCATCTGTTGTTGTTTCTCCGAAGCCTGTCCATCGAACTTCTGCAAGTCCTACAATGTCCCAGCGATAGCGCTTTAACTCGTGGGTGAGTTCCTTCACTTTGCCGCACTGGTAGAGTGTGCGAACGTTCCAAGTTCCGATAGTTATTTCTTGCGTGGGCAGCTTGATGGTGGGTTTGGTTCCAGTAACACACTTGTCGCCCCAACCCTGGAGACCTCCAATGGGGTGCGCGGTCGTTGGTGATCCGGGCCCCGACCGATCCGGCATGTTATTCTTATTCTGTTGCTTGTCCATCAGTCCTTTCAATGGGCTTAGGCGAACTTGGCGGCGCCCGTCTCCTCTCCAAGTATTTCAACTGACTGAGAGACGCGTCAGCCCCTCACAACGTTTCGCCCGCCAGCAGAAGCGGTTACCGGGGTGTGGCTAGGTAAAGGACCTGGAGCCAGCTGTGAGAGTTGAGTGCCATGTGAAGACCAGTGCTCCCGCCTGCCCCAAGAGGCGCTGATGGCTGAAAAGTCAAAGGTACTACTTCTCCATGAACACTCTACACCCCAGGCCACGACTGGATATATTCAAAACTAGTCTGTCTTACTCAGGGGCCAAACTTTGGAACTCGTTTCCGGCCAATATTACCCGAGGCATCTTCATTGCCCACCTTCCAAGACTATTCCGGCACTTAATCGAGCCGCCGAACAAAGCGCACGCGACTACTGCGTTCTGATTAATGCCTGTTATCAAACATGTAAGTGTGTGGGCGCGTGTGTATGTGTGTGCGTGCATGTGTGCGGAACAGTGTGTTTTGTGCATGTTTGTTTATGCTGGTGTGCGTGTGTGTGCCGGCTTGTGTGTGTGCGCTTGTGTGTGTGTGTGTGTGTGTGTGTGTGTAGTGTGTGTGTGTGTGTGTGTGTGTGTGTGTGTGTGTGTGTGTGTGTTCTTGCGTGCATGTATGTGTGTGTTTGGTTAGTCAGGAGGAAGTAAAACGTCTAGGCTGAGATAATCTTGACGTTTATGCTTACAGTTTTGCGTTCAATGCACCAGATGTAGTCTTAACAGTGTGCAATGTATATGTATGTGTTTATTATGTAGTTGTATTTCATGTACCGTGTGTAATGCATATTAGCCAGACGTGGGTCGGGACTGTGCTTCGTCTGACGCGGGCATTAGTTGAAGGCATCACTGACGATACCACGTTTGTCCCGGCAAACAATCCAATGTTTGAGCCGTAGCGGGGTCTGACCTAACTCTGATTTACGCACTTCCGGGTGTGTGGGTGTGTGCAAGCGCGTCAGTGTGCGTGCCGGCGTGTGTGTGTGTGTGTGTTTGTGTGTGTGTGTGTGTGTGTATGTGTGAGTATAATTATGCAAGATGAAATCCCACTGCGGCCGAAATCCAAAACTGACGAACTGAATATAAACGTCACAGTAATAAGATTTGCTCGCCGGCATTCCGAAAAACATGATCACTGAGTATTGGCACACTCCGGCGCACGCACGCGGCACACATGCATGGCACGCGCACGCGGCACGCATTCACGCACGCGCGCACGCGCGCGCACACACACACACACACACACACACACACACACACACACGGCGCACACACTGGCACCGATTCACTGACACACACTATGATACGCATACGGCACAAATAAGCACAAATGGGCCAGACGCGGCCCGGCATTACTATACTATACATTATAAACAAACCAAGGGGAATCACAGCGCTGGACAGACAAACAGTTAGATCCCCTACCCCCGCCTATCAGGCACCCAATCGCCAGCCCACAGAGAAATACGCAGGTATAGAACAAGACGATCATTTCCATCCTCGAAAGAATGGATCAGGTCTCTTATATAACCCATGTCTTTCTCCGGAACTTAGGAAGTAGGCAGGAGAAACATACATACACAAACATGAAGGTGCGCTACTATATGTGGTCGGGTAAATACCCTGATTTCCCACAGTAGATGCACAGAACATTACACAACAATGTAACGATACAAATTTGCCTCGAGTTATAGATACTCACAAACCAGATAGGTGAGGCTAGCGCTGGTAGAATTGTAAACAAACCAAGGGGAATCACAGAACATTACACAACAATGTAACGATACAAACTTGCCTCGAGTTATAGATACTCACAGAGAAATACGCAGGTAATGTTCTGTGCATCTACTGTGGGAAATCAGGGTATTTACCCGACCACATATAGTAGCGCACCTTCATGTTTGTGTATGTATGTTTCTCCTGCCTACTTCCTAAGTTCCGGAGAAAGACATGGGTTATATAAGAGACCTGATCCATTCTTTCGAGGATGGAAATGATCATCTTGTTCCATGCGTATTTCTCTGTGGGCTGGCGATTGGGTGCCTGATAGGCGGGGGTAGGGGATCTAACTGTTTGTCTGTCCAGCGCTGTGATTCCCCTTGGTTTGTTTACAATTCTACCAGCGCTAGCCTCGCCTATCTGGTTTGTGAGTATACTATACATTAAACAACAACCATAACCCACAAAGTCCCTTCTATACGAGAGCTGTCCTCGCTGTCAATGGTCTTTACCTTTTGTTTTTGACCTGATTCTGATGTTGAATTATCTCATACCAAAGACAATACATTATGACAATACATTATTTATAATTTATTCGTTTGCTCATACTGAAAAAGTCTCGCAGATCTGCCAATGCGTCAGTGAGTTCTATAAGGGGCACAAGACATACGCGTCATTGATTTGTCAAACGTCATTTGTCATGACGTAAGTTTTAGTTTTTACGTAATGTTATATTTTACGTGATATGTTAGTTTTAGTTATTTGGGTTTAACGCCGAGCAGGCGACTAAGGCCATCTCACGTCGGTACGTGATATGAGTTTCACTTTCGCTTCATAGACTTGAGAAAATGGTCACGGTACAATTTCAGTCTTGCTATAATTTGTGTGAAAGCAGGTTGACTTTACCTAGCTACATGATATACTAAGTACACGGATCACCTGCATGCTCTTCTGAAAGCGCGTCGATGTATGTGTGTGCGTGTTAGTGCGTGCGCTCCAAACATCTCCAAGAGGCATAGATCCTCATGCGCCTGGAGGGCTCATGAGGATCTATTCCTCCTGAGATGCGCGCATGTTTGTGTATGAGAGAGATCGGAGAGAGCCTCGCGCCCCGCTAGAGCGGAGAACGCGAGAGAGAATGACGTCATATTTAGAGTATTATGTCAGTGTCTGCGTGGTGACAAAGTTGCCCCTTTTACGTCACCGCCACTGTCTGACTTTCTCTAGAAGAAAAGGTGTTTAGTGTTTTAATTATTTTGTGAAAAGAATTAAGTTTTTACTAAAGAAGTTGAAATGATGCAAAGCTGGCTAACGAACTCCTCCAGTCTTTCTCCAAACTTTAGTAATTGTAAGTATGACTGAGGTTGAAGGTACCAAACAAAACGTGGATCCCTCCCCCCCCCACCCCCTCCCCCTCGGGATAGCTGATCCGCCCCTGTATGAGATCATATGACGATAACGTCCTTTTCGCTGTGCAGCGTATGGGAAGCCAGAGTACATAATGTCATTAGCTTAGTAAATGATTGTAACTTAATTCAGTAAAGCCGCGTCAGTTGGGTCTCGAAGGTGTACCTTGGGCCGGTTTAGTCCGCGCGCTGACGCCGGCTAGGAATCAAATCAGTGGTGACTCATCGGTTGCTGTTTGTTGTTAGTTTGGGGTTATGGGGGACAGGGACAGCTATATACCTATCGTGTACAACCTAAACATTGATCAATTCGGTCGCAGGTCAACTGTGCCACTTTTAACGGCCATTCCTTTGTGTGAAGAAGCCCGTCGTAGTTTTGACTGGCGGACTGTCAGTTACAGTCGGCGCTAGGAGAGAATCTCGGCGCCTCTTTCGCGAACGAGATCAGGGGCGGATCAGTTACCTGGGGGGGGGGGGGGGCTGGGGGGGGGGGGTTTCCAAGTTTTTGTGAGTTTCAGTGGGACCTTCAGCCTGACACAAAAGGCCTCCCTGACGCTAGACCTTCTTCCAGTGGCCGTAAAATGTGCAAACAGCGGCGGCCGGGTAGGGAGTGGGGGGTTGAGAAGAAGGTTTGTCAGTGTCAGTCTGAATACTCTCGCCAATGAACAAACAGGGAGGGGGGGGGGGGGAAGGCGGGAGGAGGTAGCGTGTGTGTGTGTGTGTGTTGAAACTCTCCAACAAATCAAAACCGTGGAAGTGGGGGAGGGGGGGGGGGCAAACGGCACCCCAAAAAGGGACTTTATTATAGCAGTTTAAATATATATATGTTATATATATAAGTTAAAAGTAAAGACTAATTGCACCACAAAATTGCCTAGATGTTGCCTTTTCAAAATTAGTCTGCCTTCTTCCACTGCAACTAACACCTCATAAAGCTTTTAGGGATGCAATCCGCGCTTTACTGGTGGTGCTACCAATAAATTCTGGAGGCAGCTTCTAGTACATGCGTTGTGTTTGCAATTTCAGGTTACACGGCCGTATGCCTACCTGAAGAGCCCCCCCCCCCCCCTCCCCCCCCCCCCCACCTTGGGGCGAAACCGATCGTAGGCGGCAAAAACTTAAAATCTACTTAGCAGGTCCAATATCTGTTTGGGAATATTTTCTAGCATCCCCCCTTGGGGGGGGGGGGGTGTCTGGATATTCTCCAACGGATGGCGGGGTGCCTGGGGGTAGTCCCCGCCACTGCTTTATGAAGTAGGTGTTCAGTGGAAGGCTCAAAATGATAGGTCTGTCATTCCTTCTCTCCCACTACCCTCTCTTTTCTGGAACTAGTGAGCGATGCAGTCACAAAAAGGGCAGCTGATGTCCTGATGACACAATGCAAGCTTACCAGCCTGGAATTCCATGGCATTAGCACAGCGGCATTCTCAGAATTTAATGAAAAATTACATCCCTTGGAGCTAATCTGATTGAGTGCATTTTTTGGCTTTGGGTGACGCCTTTGTTAAAAGTAAAGAATATTTATTGCATCCCTAAAGCTTTATGAGGTGTTGCAGTGGAAGAAGACAGACTAATTTTGAAAAGACAACACCTAGGCAATGTTGTGGTACAATTATTCTTTACTTTTAACAAAGACGTCGCCCAAAGCCAAAAAATGCACTCAATCAGATTAGCTCAAAGGGACGTAATTTTTCATTCAATTCTGATAATGCCGGGCTGTACTAATGCCATGGAATTCCAGGCTGGTAAGCTTGCATTCAGTGTTTCATCAGGACATCAGCTGTCCTTTTTGTGATTGCATCACTCACCACTTCTAGAAATTGTACCACAAAATTGCCTAGGTGTTGCCTTTTCAAAATTAGTCTGTCTTCTTCCACTGCAACACCTCATCTAGTAAAGCTTGATAGGTCTGTCATTCCTTCTCTCCCACTACCCGCTCCTTCAGTTCTAGAACTGGTGAGCGATGCAGTCACAAAAAGGACAGCTGATGTCCTGATGACACAATGCAAGCTTACCAACCTGGAATTCCGTGGCATTAGCACAGAATTCTCAGAATTGAATGAAAAAAATATATATATGTATATATCTTTTTTTTTTTTTTTTTTTTTTTTTTTGGGGGGGGGGGGGGGGGGGTACGAAACCATTACACACACACAGATCCGCCCCTGGAAATGTTCGCATTTCAGCAGTCACACTCATACTACCACTCTATCGTATTGAATCAACGATCGACCATGACTGCCAGACCGTGTCGTATGTCAGCGGCTGTCGCTCGTCAGGCCCTTGTGCATGAGTGTGGGGTTGGTAAGGAATCAAGTTCGTAGCCAAGATTTGAGACAAACGGTATCTTGAATTTTTATCTCTTAAATTTGTGCACTCTAAATGAGCAGCTGGTCAGTGATGGTGTTCTGAAGGGGACTGAACAGTTAGGGATGAGTGGAGATGACTAGAGACTGGACAGCACGGAAACCAAACTTCGGTCTCCCTTTTGTAGATTATAATGGCAGTGCACATGCGCTAGCGGAAACGTCGATTCATCCAGATTATCGAAGTGAACATTATTCTGACATTTTATTGTTTTTCCAGCTTCATAGACTTGTGTACTCATTACTGAGTTATATTATGATTTTAGACATGTTTTCATCAGGAAACAATTACGTGATAGTGAACACTGAGGTCTAAGCCGTGCACCAACACCTTGACGCCGGCCACCAACAATTTTCTCCTGCGATGTGAGTACGCCATGTTCAGTTCGTTTCAAATTACAATGGATTTCTGCAAATAGATTCCCGTTTATATAATGATACATGATACACAGAGTGTGGTCATTGGGTGAAATGTCTAAATAAAATAAATAATAATAAAATTCCCCTTGAACCCTACACCTGTATAAACATGAAATTACGAAACGCGATAGCGTTTGACTTTTTTGAGCCACCGCGAACACACTGCGAAACGCAGAGCATTAATTTAGTGTACAGAAATGACAGTTAATACATTATCGTAGAATTTCACCGGCGTCAAACTGATTATTGGCTGCTGCTACAGTCATTTGGAATGTTGTTTACGGTAGATAGCACCCAAATGAGCATGCCAGCACATCAAACCATGGCATCACCCTTGAACTAACACAGTTGATTTATCTCCTAGTCTGTTAAGCCTTTATAGGACAATAAGCAAAATTTAAAAAATAAGCCTCATGATGTAATGGGTTAACCCATTACATCCTGAGGCTGATTTTCTAAAAAAAAATTGCTTATGAAAGCTACATTACAGATTAGGACATCTGATAGATCTTGAAGCCCTTTTAGTTCCAAGGGTGGTGCCAGAATAGCTTGGCACCTCAGGCCCAGGCGCCAGGCTATTCTGGCACCATCCTTGACTGTCATAGTCAAATTAATTTTAAGCAATAGTATCAAGATGAAAGGTTAAATCTGAATCTGAGTTTCATTTGGGGAAAAAAAGAGCAAGTTTTATGAGCCTTTTTCTCTGAGATCACAAACAACTGCTTTTGTCACCACATAAATTTAAGTGGTTCTGATAGGGTTTTTGTTCCCTTATCGTGTTCTGAGTATGGGTAACGGTGATAGCGATAGGTAAGAGGCTATTCCATAGCCTTCTAAAAAAAAAAAAACTGGTTTTGAAGATCCTTATAGGAAGCACATGAATAAACTGTACCAACTGCAGAAGAATTAACCTTTCACTGATCAAACTCAGGCAGTACAAACACTGACCTGACTCTCCTCAGTTGCAAAAGAATTGAAAAGAATGTTTGTGGTACAAGATATTTGTCTGTACTTTGCATTGCATTATGGGATACTTTAAATACTATTACTCGTTTCGGTGGTGCTTTTGGGCTCATGTGCAAAGCAAACATGACAACGCGCTCAACTGGAAACAAAACACAGATGCTATTGTGAAAAAAACGCATACCCGTCTTTACTGTTTAAGAAAGCTCAGGTCATTTCATGTAAACACTCAGCTTTTACAGACGTTTTACTGCTCCAGTATTGTTGGCATTCTAACTTTTGGACTGACGTGCTGGCGGAGAAATTTATGTAAAAGAGACCAAGATCGCCTTAACAAAGTAATCCGGAAAGGGGGCGGGGTGATTGGTAGGGCACAGGATAATTTGGACACACTGTACAACAGACGGATTACGAACAAATTGGCTGACATTCTTGATGACAAAACACATCCACTTAGATATGAATTTGACAGCATACGTATCGTACGAAGTGGCAGACTTCGAGTACCCAAAAGTCGTACATCACGTTATGCCAACTCTTTTGTCCCTCAGGCTGTTACCCTTTTCAACAGTAATATCAGTAGATAGTTGGTCAACATTCTTCAGTTCCTTAGTACTAGCCCTTTCAGTATTATTAGTATTATTAATATTTTGTTTGTTTGTTTGTTTGTTTGTTTTGAAATGCCAATTGTGTTACAAAGGTAACAATACGTCTGTTACAGTTCATTTCTTTAATTGAGAGTTATGGGTTATTTAATTATGTTTATGAGTGAATGATGATGCCATGTGTTGTATGGGCAGACAGTGAATTTCCCCCTGAGGGATTAATAAAGTATTATTGTATTGTATTGTATTATATTGTATTGTATTGTAAAAGTAAGTATGTTCTGGGCAAGTGGTCGTTCTGCGCCATTGTCCGTGGTAAACTTTAATGTTGGCATTTTCTCTGAGACTATTCAAGCTACAGTCTTCAAACTTGTCCCAAGGAACTTTGTGGCAAGACCTTTCTAAACATAACAATTTTAGTGACCTCTCACAAAGGTCAAGGTCACATGGGATCAGGATATAAAAATAGCTATATTTTGACATAATTTACTTTTTTTCAAATACTATTCACAACTTCAAACTTAAACTTGGTACAAAGACACCTGATGGTAAGACCTTTATACGCACACTAATTTGGTTGATCCCTCGGAAAGGCCAAGGGTCACAAGACTTTAGGAAATAGGTCCAAATAGCCATATTTTGACAAAAGATTTTTTTTCTCAAAAATACTATTTACAACTTCAAACCCAAACTTGGTACAGAGATACCTGACAGTAAGACCTGTCTTTGCATACTAATTTGGATGAGCCCTCAAAAAGGTCAAGGGTCACAAGAGCTCAGGAATGTGTTAAAAATAGCCATTTTGACAAGAAATTATTTTTTTCTCAAATACTATTCACAACTACAAACCCAAACTTAGTACAGAGGTACTGATGGCAAGACCTATCTATGCATACTAATTTGGATGACCCCCCCCCCCCCCCCTCGGAAAAGGTCAAGGGTCACAAGAGGTCGACAAATGCGTATAAAATGCCAATTTTGGATAGAATTCTAATATTATCAACATTTTTGCAAACTTTTCAATACAATTTGGCACAAAGGTAGCTGATGATAAGACCTTCCGATGTATACATTACTAATTTAGTCAACTGATCACAAAGGTCAAGAGTCATGGGGGTTTCACAGATGTGTGAAACTGATTTGAGAAAACATGGATTTTGTTGGTGTAGAGTCCATCCCTTTACTTATTGTCACACATGTGTGGATCGGTCATAGACGTGAGCCTTAAGAGCTTTGCCTTTCTCGTTTTTGTTTAATTGCTTATTGTCCTGTGTTAAGATTAGGCGATAGAGCAACCAGTTCAGTTGAAGGGTGGTGCCAGAATAGCTTGGCACCTCAGGCGCCTAGCTGTTCTGGCATCACCTTTCAACTATCATAGCTAGACTTATTTCAAGCAACAACATATCAAGATGAAAAGGGTTAACACTTCTTTTTGTGGGGGATGTTGGTCAGAACATGACAGATTGCAGACGCTACTGAGGCCACTCAGTTCCATGACCCATTGGTGACGGCGGATGTAAACAATAAACATAGAGGATCAATGTGGCACAGGATGATGAGAAACTTGGATAAAGGAAGAGTTTGGTAAGATGTGAGTTTGTTACAAATTTCTGTCACTTCAGGGGTGGATCTTAGAAAATGTGCTTTCTGTCACGCCTCAACGTGTTGACCAGGGTGGGTGCATGTGCCAGCTTATTTTGTACACTGCCATATATTATGCAAGCTACATTACAGTACTTACAGATAAGGATATAGACCAATGGCTTTAGTTCAAGGGTGGTGCCACAATAGCTTGGCACCTAAAGGTGCCAAGCTATTCTGGCACTGCCCTTAAACTATTTTATTCAAACTTATTTCAAACACTGGTATATTTCGAATGATAAGGGTTAAGTACTACAAGGAGGACCGAATACACTTGTTTGGAGGAGATTTCTTGCGGGGAAAAGCAGAGACATGTTCCCATCAGACCAAATGTTGCATGCATATTTCACAACATGCCCACCCAAATAAGCCCTCTGGTTACCAGGCAAACATTCAGGCTCCTAGTCCCAGATTTCACTTGGATTGTAGTCCAAACAGCCACTAGGGTCCCAGAACATTTCCTTCTCCCTAGTACCGTATGGCAACAATAACCACTAATTTGTATCAGTGATTTCATATTGACCCATTACATCCTGAAGGTGATTTGTTAAAATGTGTTTATTGTTCTATGAGGGCTACACTACAGATAGTACAAACATATTAGTTCAAGGCTGGTGCCAGAATAGCTCGGCGCCTGAGGCGCTAAACTATTATGGCACCACCCTTTACTATCATAGTGAAATGTATTTTAAGCAATAGTGTATCAGGATGAAAAGAGTTAATCTGACCATGTTTCTGATAACTTTTCTGACTTACTTGATGCTCTGCTTGCACATCTTGCAAAAAGTTTTTTTTGTTGACTAGATCCTTGTATATTTGTGTTACAATGTGACCATTAGTTATACTTCTGCGTTTATGTCATTATGTGCTGCTGAATTTTCTGTCCAGCACTTACAGAAACAGAAACACCACTGTTGGAGACAGATAGACACCGTGACTCTCCAATGACTGGTGAAGACACAGACAACACTACTGGTGAAGACACAGTCAACACTGCTGGTGAAGACACAGGCATCACTACTGGTGTAGACACAGTCTACAAAATTTTTCAAGACACAGACACCACTACTAGTGAAGACACCACTACTAGTGAAGACACAGCCAACACTACTGTCGTGGAGAGAGACAGTCCTGTCCAACAGGCACAAGTCAAACTGGAGCCAGCTATCAAGGTCGAACCTGGTGTCCGGCTAGAAGCTGGGACCAGCACAGAGTCTGGGGTTAAAATAGACTCTGACATAAATTTAGCATCTAAATCTGTGCCCATAGTTAAGAGTAATATGTCTAACTCTGTGTCTGCTGGTGTCAGTGATATGGACTGCGACTTTGGGTTATCTGTGTGGTTTGAAGATAGAACTTCATCACCAGAACCAAAACCTTCGTCCACAGAAAGTCTTATTCAGGAGAGCCAGATGCCATTTGTATGTGGGTTGTGTGATGCAAGTTTTCACTTGTCCAGTCAGTTGAAAATACACATGTCTACTCACACAGGGCAGAAGCCTCACACTGTTACTGCTGACAGTGCATGTATTGATGTACAGACTTCAGCAGGTACACCAAGTGGGAGAACATGGGTGTGTGGGCACTGCAAAGCAATTTTTTGGAGTCCGCGTCATTTAAAACAACACTTACGTACTCACCAAGATGAGCCAGATGAGTGCACACAGTGTGATGCAAGTTTCATGCTTACAGACATAGGCCAAAAGCCACATAAGTGCACAGAGTGTGGTTCTGGTTTCGCTCGGGAAAGTGATTTGAAAAGACACATGCTTACACACATAGGGGAGAAGCCACATGTATGTACAGAATGTGGTGCTAGTTTCACACACAGATCCAACTTAAAAAGACACATGCTTAGACACACAGGTCCAAAGCCACACAAGTGTACAGAATGTGATGCTAGCTTTAAAGGGCCTGGCAGCTTGAAAAAACATTTGGTTACCCACGCAAGCCAGAGGCCACATAAATGTACAGAATGTTTTTCTAGTTTCGTTCGAAAAAGTGATTTGAAACGACACATGCTTACACACATGAGTCAGAAGCCACATTCATGTACAGAATGTGGCTCTAGCTTCTCACTCAGCTCCACCTTGAAAAGACACATGCTTACACATACAGGCCATAAGTGCACAGAATGTGGTGCTAGTTTTAAAGGGGCTCTTAGCTTGGAAAAACATATGGCTACACACACCACAGGTCCAAGGCCACATACATGCACAGAATGTTTTGCTAGTTTCACTCGAAAAAGCGATTTGAAAAGGCACATGCTTACGCACATTGGGCAGAAGTCGCATTATTGTACAGAATGTGGTGGCAGCTTCACCCTCAGAACCACCTTGAAAAGACACATGCTTACACATACAGGCCAGAAGCCTTATAAGTGCACTGAATGTGTAGCTAGTTTTAAAGGGGCTGAGAGCTTGGAAAAACATATGGTTACCCATACAAGCCAGAGGCCACATAAGTGTTTAGAATGTGGCGCTAGTTTTGCTCGTGAGAGTGATTTGAAAAGACACATGCTTACACACATGGGTGAGAAGCCACATGATTGTATGGAATGTGGTGCTAGTTTCACTCTTCGATCCAACTTGAAAAGACACATGCTTACACACACAGGCCAGAAGCCACATAAGTGTACGGAATGTGGTGCATGCTTTGCCCACACTAGCAGTTGGAAAAAACACATGATTATTCACACAGACCAAAAGCCCCTTAAGTGTACAGAATGCAACGCTAGTTTTGCGGACAATGGTCATTTGAACAGACACATGCTTGTCCACACGGGACAATAGCCACGTTTATAATGCCCGTGTCCAGATTGTCGTGCAGCGTTTCTCCCACATTCAAACTGTTTGGAAAGACATTGCTTCATTGGGCCCACTTTGTCAAGAAAGGGAGAAGTCGGAGAAATGACAAGTCGGCCTAAATTCTGACGTGTACGTGTATAGTTAGCCAGTGGATCTAAAGTGACTACCCCATAGCGCAACCTTAGCCCTATGGAACCCTGACATGCTGTGACATGATTTGAATTGACTATCATAGTTCAAGGGTGGTGTCAGAATAGCTTGGCGCCTGTAGGCGCCACGCTATTTTGACACCACCCTTGAACTGTAAAGGTCAGTGTATGTCAAGAACTATGACATACAGTGGAGTCCAGTTAACACGAACTCGCTTAACATGAATTTCCGGTTAACACGAACCGTTTTTGCATTCCCAGCCAACGGCCTTCTTATTCTGTATTAAAATTTCACTGATAACACGAAATGCTTAACACGAAATTTCGCTTAACACGAAGCTGTTTTCGGTTCCCAATCAGAGCAATTTCACTATTATCCACCTGTTTAACACGAACACAGATTATAGTCTCAAACACCGAAAACCAGTTCATGAAAGGGGCACTGCACGTGTCACTCTCGTGCTGTAGTACACATGATACAGATCAGAACGAACTCTAGCCTGTGATTGGCTGAATAGCCTTCAGTTGTAATCCGTCTTCTCATTGGCTAGAGTTTCTGAACTGTATTCATGCATCATTCGTGTACCAATACAACCCAACACTCCCTCATTTCAATTAACCACCGATCGTGGCTACCCCAAGGTAGAACAGAAGTCGATTACCCTTGAAGTGAAAAAACAAGATTAATGAGATCCAAGATTGTCTCTCTATACGGGCTGTCAATAATATAAGACAGACTTCAATCATCGCGTTTATTAAATGACTTTGACCGTCGGTGTTGCTTTTACCGATGCGAGATCGTACTTCAGCCCGTGTTGCTTTTACTTTACTATGGATTTTACCTGATGGATTTTACATTAAAATACGTGAGCTGTACATGTCTCCTTGTGTTTTCCTAGCGAGCTGAAGATAAGGTATGCATATTTAGTATGATAATGTGCACTTTTACTTGAATATTTATGGTCAATCCATCTCCCGCTGTTGTGCGTCTGAATGGATGAAGTCTCACATTTAACTATGTGTCCAACAGACGATAGCCTTTGTGTGGGTCAAGTAGCCAGTAACCGCCACACAGTCTAATGATGTTCTTTTTAGACCAAAGGGGGTTACAGAAGGATGACAGGAGATGGGTTAACTCATTTAGCCCTGAGGCTGCACTTGCCAAATTTTGGAGGCGTCGTTGGACCTACCATGATTATTCAAGGGTAGTGCCAGATTAGCTTGGTCAATCCATGTCCTGCTGTAGTGTGTGGGGGCTAAATAGTTTATGGCCAGATTAGCTTTGTGACCAACACTCCAAGCAGAGACCGCCCAAGGGGGCAACTGAGCAGACAGCACAACGCATTGCCACTCCTTATCCCAGGTATGATGTTTGGGGGGGGGGGGGGAGGGGGGGGGGAGGGAAGGCGACATCGAACTAGAATTGTACAGTCTTTTTGGCCAGGGGGGGGGGGGGGTGCGCAAACCCGGGAACTAACTCCACACATGCCCCGCGATATTCTTTGGTTATATTTGGTTAAACTGCAGCGCCTATGAGCTTTGTCACCGCGGGGCTAATGATCACATGCGCTTTTGTGCAGAGTAATGTCCCTTCCATTGATGGCTTTCACAAAAATGGGATCGATCAACAGAAAAGCTCATTTAATGTAAGTAAAGCGACAGTAGAGGGTTAACAGTTTGCAATATTTCCTTTATTAACCCATAAAACCCTGAAAGACTACGACAGGATGTGGATTGACCATGATATTTTAATGTGTTTGTCAGAATAGCTTGGTGCCTCTAGGCGCTAAGCTGTTCTGACGCCAACCTTGAAATATGGTTGATCTGTCTAGAGAACAGTGATATTGACCTCTAAGGACTTTTTTTTTTAAGTGCAAAATAGACCGACCCGTTTTGGGGATGAAATGTCATTCAGGTCACGGCACACAGTGGGCCTCCCCTGCAGTCCCATCTTTTAAAATGCCTTAGCCTTAGTCTGTCCTAGTCATCCCCTAATTTTTCAATCCCCTAAACAACACTTGCTGCACATTTGCCATGCACAAAATCCACCAAAAAAATAAGGACATCACCAGTCTCATTTCCTTGCTATGAACATGCTTCTGTTCCAACCCTATATCCAAGCGCGGCCTAAACTGGTATACACCTCAAATCGCCATCCGCTTGGCAACTCGAACTAGGCCAAAACGAGTCCGCTGGTTAAGCTATGGCTGGTTTGAATCAAAGCACCAAACATGTCTCTTCTCATCTATCGGTATCAAGAGATTTTAAGCAAATTCCAGCATACTGCCTCTGTACAAAATGCCAAAGAAGGCAGAAGATTTTTTTTTTTAATACCGGTCCTTGCACTGCCTCCCCTATCTCATTTGAATATGTAACATGACCTGTCAGAGAAACTCTCCCACCTGAACGCCATTCAATCTGCCAGCAGTGCAATCCTTAAACACTAGCCAAGTCAAACCCAAAGCGACGCCTTAGAATGTTGCTGCATCTGTATGTTGTGGCCCATTATGTGTAGCGCGTCATCGTGGCGTTCACTATGCTGTTTGAGAAAAACAGACTAGATATGGTCAGAATGCCTCTCAAATTGGCATGTACATCAAATAATAAATATGATTCTCAGAAATGTTGCATTTGAGGCACAGGCATATGAAAGTGTTGGTTTTTTTTTTTCATTATTCCCCCCCCCCCCCTCCCACCTAATTTTTGTTTTTCCAAGTTTACATACACATGCAATACAAACTGACTTCACACTTTCAGAAATGTTGCATTTGAGGTACAGGCATAAGAAGAAAAAAAAATCATATTTTTTCATTACCCACCCCCCTAATTTTTCTGTTTTTCCAAGTTTACATACACATGCAATACAGTCAAACTGACTCCCGGTGGGCTGAACAACTTAGAAAGGTTACCATAATATTGACATTGATGAAAAATGATCTTTCAGACCCAAGGCCATTTCCTTGTGTATCTCAGGGCAGCCAATAGGACAACACCCAGGCATCCTCACAGACGCAGGTCATCTGGTGACATCATGCAGGAAGAGGCCTGTAACCGGCTGCCATGCCCTATATGCTCCTTGCAATCTTTTCCTCAGGCAAAAGGAGTCATAAAACAGCTGTGCAATTTAAACATTAAAGTACCATTACGCGTAAATCTGAAGACACATTTCAGTTCCATTTGTGTTTGTTATGCCTTGTCAACAAACCTAATGAACTTTAATAGCATTTGGGACACGCAGCAAAAGCACACATGTAATCACATTTATTTATTTTGCCCAGGTGTTAGTGTGTCAATCTATTTTTAGCTGTTTCTCATACTGACGGCGTTGTATTTATAGTACAGAGTAGAGTGATTGTCAAATTATTTGATATCAAAACGACGTGTGCAGAGCTGGATTGTCCTGTGTCTAAATAAACCATATCTAGACAAGTTTGTAGCATTTCATAACCATCTGTTACAGAAGTGTGTCTTTGAACAGTTACGGTGGGAGTGGGCCTTTAAGTCTACTGAGCTATTCCACAGCAAAGACTACACAAAACAGCCAAAACTATGCTACTTGGGACACGCCCATACCCAAACAAGTTTCTGGAGTGCTTATTTAGGAGTTAGCAGAGAAAAATGGTTATGTACAGTTCATTTTTACATAGAACACACTTGTCAGTCTCAAAACACCTCAAATGGCATTGCAAATGCAGCAAGCATGTGTGCCAAACCTGTGAACACTCCTGTAAAAGCCTATTTCGGTGGTCGCAGCTGCTGCTCCCATAACAACACTCAAATGAGCTTTACACAGTGTAAAAGTGCTTGTGTTTGGCACCTCTCCCAGGGTATATAGGCCGTCGACGAGAGACCTCCAGCGACTCCTGTGCTTCTCCTTCGATTTTACTCCAGGTGGTTCCCAGTCTCTTGATGTCTACTTGGAGGTCTCGACGCCAGGTGTTTCTCGGCCTGCCTCTTTTCCCCTTTCCCTGGGGGTTCCATGACAATGCCTGCCTAGTGATACTGGAAGCTGGCTTTCTCAGACTGTGACCAATCCATCCCAATCTTCTTCGCCCAATTTCATTCTCTGCTGTTATCTGCTATGTTCTCTCCCAGAGTCTGACGTTGCTGATCTTCTCTGGCCAGTGGATTTTTAAAATTCTTCTAAGGCAACTGTTTATGAAGATCTGTACTCTGTTGACTGTGGTTTTTGTCAATCTCCATGTCTCTGCTAGATATAGGAGAACTGCTTTTACGTTGGAGTTGAAAATCCGGACTTTGGTGTGTTATGACAGCTCTCTGGAACTCCACACTTTTTTCAACTGGAGAAAGGCTGCTCTGACTTTACCGATTCGTGCTCTGACATCTGCATCAGTGCCACCTTTTTTGTCTATTATGCTCCCGAGATAGGTGAAGGACTTCACCTCCTGCAACTGGGTGCCAGCAAGCAAGACTGGTTCTTCCCTGGTTGCGTTCAGCCTCATTGTCTTTGTTTTCTGTTTGTGGATGGTGAGGCCCACTTGGGACGAGATGTCAGCAAGCCTCGTGGTCTTGTCCTGCATTTGTTGATAAGTGTGGGACAGTAAAGCCAAGTCATCTGCAAAATCGAGGTCGTCAAGCTGTGTCCACAGTGTCCACTGTATTCCACTTCGTCTGTGCTTTGTGGTCCTCTTCATGACCCAGTCTATGACCAGTAGGAAGAGGAACGGAGACGGCAAACACCCCTGCCTGACACCGGTTCTGACCTGGAGCTCCCTGGTGAACTGCCCTTTGTGGATCACACGACATGTCATGCCATCGTAGCTGCTCTTGATCAGGCGGACAAGCTTTGTGGGTACACCGTATTGTCGTAGGAGTTTCCACAGAGTCTCTCGGTCCACGCTGTCAAATGCTTTCTCGTAATCCACAAAGTTGACGTACAGCTGGGAGCTCCACTCCAGAGACTGTTCCACGATGATGGGGAGAGTGGCGATCTGGTCTGTACATGATCGGTTTTTCCTGAATCCTGCTTGCTGGTCTGGGGGACTTGGGTGGGGTTAGGTATTTTTTAGTTCCCAGGGTCACCCTGGTCAGCCCCACAGGGTGGGTTTTTCTCTCTATTCTGGGGCATGTGTTTCTGTCTACCCTTTGTCCATTCACCTGTATATGCCTTTTTAAAACTCTCCCTACTGTCTGCACTGCCTGTAGCTCTTGATATTGGATGTGTGTTGCTAAATGGTCTTAGCTTTATTTAGGCCCCATGTGTTAGGTTTATTTAATGTATTTGATCGGCTGGTGACATACATTCAATGTTCTGTTTATTTTTTTTTCACAAGCAGTGCAGGCACGTCCTGAGAAAGCCTTGTTGCTGTCGGGACGTTAAGCAATGTACAATCAATCAACAATGCTTGCTGGTCTCTCAGCTGGGGGTCAATGGAGCTCTTCATTCTCTCCAGGATGATCCTGTTGAAGACCTTTCCTGGTACTGACAGCAAGGTGATTCCTCTGTAGTTGGAACACTTGCTGAGGTCGCCTTTCTTGGGAAGCTTGATTAGGTACCCCTCCTTCCAGTCAGCCGGCATCACCTCCTCTTCCCAGATCTTTCCAAACAGTGGGTACAGCATCTCTACTGTTGTCTCTAGGTCTGCTTTCAGAGCCTCCGCTGGGATGCCATCTGGCCCTGCTGCTTTGCCGTTCTTCAGAAATGCCACTGCTCTTCTTATCTCTTCCCGGCTGGGTCTGTCACAGCTGATGGGTAGGTCGGTCTCTGTTGGCTGGATGTCTGGGGGGGTCGGGTGGGCTGGGTCTGTTCAGTAACTCTTCAAAATACTCGGCCCATCTGTCGAGTTGGTCTGCTCTGTCTGCAATAAGCTTGCCTTCTTTGTCTTTTACTGGTCTTTCTGTATGGCCACACTTGCCCGACAATCTTCTGGTAATGTCGTAGAGCTGTTTCATGTTGTCACTGCCTGCTGCCTTTTCTGCCTCTGCGGCCAGGCTGTCTGTGTAGGCCCTCTTGTCTGCCCTGATACTCCTCTTCACCTCGCGGTTGGCTTCCGAGTATTCCTCCTGTGCCCTTGCTTTGGCTGCTCTCGTGCGACTGTTGTTGACAACTGCTTTCTTCTGCTTCCTCACTTCTATCTTCTTCAAGGTCTGTGCCGACAGCCAGTCCTTGTGATGGTGTTTCCTGAACCCTACAGTGTCTTTGCAGGTTGAGTTGAGTTCAGCGCCTCTCTAACTGCCTTCCACTGCTGCTCTGTGGTGACCGCCTCCTCTTCATTTACTAGCTCCTGTAGCGCTTGAAACCGGTTGGACATCACCAGTTTGAACTCTTCTCTCACTCCAGTCTCTCTCAGGAGGCCTACATTATAGCGCTGTCTTCTTGTTGTCTCTGTGCGGCTTTAGTCTTTAACTTTAGATTTTTTCTTAAGGTATGCAGATGGTGGTCTGAGGCGACATCTGCTCCCCTCCTCACTCGAACATCTTGAAGGGATCTTCTAAATTTCTTGCTAATACAGATATGGTCTATTTGGTTCTCTGTAGTATGGTCAGGTGAGACCCAAGTTGCTTTGTGTATTCTTCTGTGTGGGAAGATGCTGCCTCCAATGACAAGTCTGTTTAGAACACAAAAGTCTACAAACCTCTCCCCGTTCTCACTCATCTCCCCTAGTCCATGTCTCCCCATAACCTCTTCATATCCGGTGTTGTCCTCTCCCATTTTGGCATTAAAATCGCCCATGACGATGGTGATGTCTCGCGGCTCCGCACATTTTCCACGGCACTCTGGAGTCGGTCGTAGAACTCTTGTTTCTCTTCCTCGTCACTGTCATTAGTGGGCGCATAACACTGGATGACGTTCAGCTTGAGCTTTTTCTTGGTTCTAAAGGCTGCTGTGATAATTCTTGGCCCAAGACTGAGGTTCCCAGCCCATAGTCAGCGCTCTCTGTGCCACTGGTGACAGCATGAATGCTACTCCTTCTGTATGGGGGGCATTCTCCTCTTCATGACCTGAATACAGAATCATCTCCCCACTTAACAGCCTTTTCTGGCCAGACTGCGTCCATCTGGCTTCGCTGATACCTCAGGCGTAGCAGGGAAAGGTTGTACTTTTGCATTTCCGCTTCTATCTGGGCACGAACGCGAAGTTACTAACAGCTTTTTATGAAACATACAAAATACACATAATTATATGTGATACACAAAACATAAAAAGGAACATATGTTCCGAACGAGAAGCGTCCACTTAATATGTTGCAAAAGAGTGTACGTGTTTTAATGGCCTAAATGACGCGAGCGCGAGACGTTTTGCAGATCCTACCTCGAAAACTTTGTGAAGCTAGCAGTCAAAATTCAAGATGGCGGAGCGTGACATGAGCAATCAGAATATTGTTGCCTTGCCTACTGTGAAATCCTTAGCGTGAAATAAGCGATGCGCAGCGTCAACCCAGTCGCTATCTCGCTGTTAGCCTCGTTCCCGCGTCCCGATATCTTCGCTTCGCTCCGCATTGATAGATACGCAGTGCGCGCGCAGCGAAGCTCCACCGAAAACAAACTCGCTCAGAAGTAAACTTGACCAAACGCTGACTTATAGTACTTATACTCGAGTTGAATTGTTAATGCAGTATATACACATAAAGTTATATCATCTTAGAATTTCATCGTCTCGCATCGTCAATCGTATTTTAAATTGGCTACATATTGACTGATAACTGTTAACTTCGCGTTCGTGATTCTTCTGTCAATGATTTTATCAGTACTAATTACCACATTTTCTGTTAAGTTTTAGTGTGGGATAGCAAACAGGTAATGTACAATATTACAATATCTGTATATAGTTGTTTGGGTGTGTAACCCCCTCAATTTTTATTTTTCAGTTTTTTTGTGTGTTTCCATTTTGACTGATAACTGTTAACTTCGCGTTCGTTATCTGGGCGGCCTTGCCGCTCTGGTACAATTCTTGACATTCCATGTGCCCATGGTTGTGTCCCTGGATAGCGAGGCGGCTCGGTCCTGTGGCTTCCGAAGACTTCCGGCTTTCACCACAGGACGTCATAAATCTTCTGGTAGAAGAACCTTCCTCCTCCAGGAAAGAAATTGCTGTTTGTCTTTTCGTCGGCGTTTTTGTAGCTATTTCCTTATTTGCAGGGTGGGGAAGCTACCCCCACGCCCAACCCCCTTACTAGGAGGACCAGGGTTTTCTGTCGGGTTGTCACCTTCCCTTTAGACCATGTTGGTTCACGGCACCTTATTTCATTCGGTGCACCCCTCTCGCGAGTGACTCCCTATCCACCACCCAGGAGACGCGCCTCAACGCCGTATGTTCAGTCCCAGCGCCGAGGGCGTGAAAAGGGGGCGTAACCTAATTGCCCTGGATGGCCACCGCTGTAGTGCACTCTCTCGTATGACGGTGCTTTCTGCTGCAAAGTGACACAGATGTCGCAAAATCACCACCATTGATGGGGAAAAGCTATTTTTCAAATCTACAAAATCGACGTATAATGTTTCATGGTGTGCTAGCTTAAGGATGCATTACTGCTGGATTGCATATGGGAAAGGGTTTATTCTTTATTCATCTTATTTTGCAGAAAATCAAACGTCACATGATTCTTTCTCCGAGATTCAGTGCTCATTACAAGTGCAGTGAGCCCACGCTCTACTGAAACTGATCTGGTGCACACTGGCAGGACCGAGGACCGGTCTCAGCGACCGGTCAGGTGCGAAAATATAAACAATGGCGTCGTTGGTGCATGTCACCTAGGCACTGGGCGAGAATTACCAACTCAGCATCACTAAGTATGCTCAGAAGTAAAAATCCTACTTTTCCGTGTTCCACCATAGTATACACAGACAGACTCAATCGCTTGTACTTACATTTGGTCTGATAATATGGATCGTAGATCTGCCAGTGGTGTGTGAAGCATTCGTGCTAAATCAGTTGAATTCGTAGATTAGATCTGTGGGTCAACAGGGCAAATACATTACGCCATTTTTTCACACTCTCTTCTCTATTACCCTCTTGCAACACAAACTGAAGCTATGAACAAAGAACCTTTCTGCCAAAACAAAAATTCCACGCGGAGCATATCACAGGAGAAACATTTCCAGCAATTCTTTAACAATTGTTAGCGTTTTCCGCAACACACTAACGCAATAAGTACCCCATGACAAAACTGTCGTCTGCAAGCCTGCATACAACTGTACACATGCCCCATATAAGGCTCCCATGAACACACTATGGCTCGACTAAAATTACCCAGATTTTGCTTTTTAAAATTACCCAGAGTTTTGCTCTTTTTCACCCCAACTGTCATGCCTTTTGCTGCTCAAATGGCAACAAATTGAAGTTTTACACCCTAAAACAACTCAAAAAAGGGAGCGGGAAATATGTTTAACTATCATGCGGAGAAGTTACTACTGACATGCACCGAAAGCAAGTATTGCCCTGTGTGGCCTGTTAGTATGTGAAGCTTGCATGTACGCTGACCCTGTGAGAGTGAGAGACTCGTCATTTTAAAGAGACTAGTACTCTAGCAAAAGTTGGGCGGGGGGGGGGGGGGGGGGGGTGGGGGGGGGGGGAGAGGCGTTTTTAGACTTCAAAAAAGTGTATGGATTGCCTGCTTGATAATTTTTTTTAGAGACTCAGTAGCGGAATATGTTCACAGGATCACACATAATTTCAGACGGCTGTAAACATTTAAAAACTGATTAATTATTACCACCGGAAAGAGCACATAAAAAATGTGTGGTCACTCGTGCAAAATTTCAAAGCTCTACCTTTTATATTTATTAAAAATCACAACTTCATTTGGCGAAATGAGACGATTTGCGCATGCCGCCACTATGATAAAATGTTAACTATAGGTGAATAACTACATAATATCATTGACTGATAATGATATCCCCACTTGATGTAGTGATTAAACCCGGCCCTATACCTAGTTCGTACTACTGATTATTTTGCAGCTCCAATAATTGTATACTTAGAAGATATGCGATTTTTTTTTTTTTTAAATCAAGGTTGAATAGCGCGCGGCTTTATTATGCTATCAGACTACACCCGCGCTCTTTCCGTGAAGCACGCGTTGCATACAAAACTGATGGGTCGGTCTCAGTATAGGGCTCGGGAAGCTGACGTCATCACGCTAGTCATGGCGGCCATCTTGAGAAGATACTCGACTCATGCGCTCATACTGAGGAACTTATCGCTGTCAGGACAACGTCAGGAAAGTCCTGACGTGTGTTGACGCCCTATCTGTGGAATGCCCTTATCTGTAGACGCTGGTGCAGAATACAGAGTTTTCCCCCTGACTTATCAGTTACCGTAGTCACTCTAATGAAGATGTGTTTTGACGGTACCGAACGTCATGTTTGTTGCTTGGTTCCTATCCCCCACCCCCCGCCCCCCTCGCTACGAAGGCATCAAGCGAAGAAGCCTGTATACTGATCTTCTTCAGGGAGGGCGTTCCAGTCTCTGATGGTCCTAGGGAAGAAGGATTCGTTCCTGTAGGCTGTCCGGCATGGGATCCGCTGGAAATGTTGTGTGTGACCGCGTCGAGCTCGTACACTGGAGGGGATGAGCTGCTTGCAATGGTCGAAAGCTAAGCCATTCTTGATCTTATATAACATTGCTAAGCGAGCCCTCTTTCTGCGTTCTTGGAGAGCCTGCCAGTTTAGATGCTGCAGCATTTGCCCCACACTGGATGGTGTTCCTGTGTCTGTTCAGGACAAAGGGGGCTGCTCGTCTCTGGACTGACTCAATCCTGGCAATTTCCTTGTGCTGATGCGGGTCCCACACACAGCTCGCGTACTCCAGGATGGGCCAGACTATCGATTTGTAGGCAAGCTCCTTGACTGCGACAGAACTGATCTTCAAGTTTCTCCGCAGAAACCCCAGCATCTGGTTTGCCTTGAGCTGCATATCTGGTTGATGTGGGTGTCCCAGCTGGCATCCTTTTGTATGGTCAGGCCCAGGTGTAGGGAGTACTGATGACTTTTGGTTCTCTCTGCTACGTGATACTGGTAGAGTGACACATTTCTGTGGGCATTTAGGTCCTCTTGTAGCGTATTATGTTCGGACTGTGAGGCAATGGGGTGGTATAATAATAATACCGGTTATTATATAGGCGCTTTTCCCAATTCTGTGAATCTGCTCAAAGCGCCGCGAACTGAACCCAACACGCACGCTCACGTCACACACACACACACACACACACACACACACACACACACACACACACACACACACACACACACACACACACACACACACACACACTGAAGACAAACACAGTACAAGACAAACACAGGACATTCACGTTGTGCGAAGGGTCAGCTCAGCTACTGAGGTTTCGGCAATTTTGATCGCTTGCATTTGAAATTTTATAAAGTGCCCTGAAACCGGTACCATACCGTGGTGTCATCCGCAAACAGGCGAGTTCTTGAGCTGACTCCTTCCTATATACAGCAGGAATAGGCAGGGACCTACAACAGATCCTTGGGGTACTCCAGAGCCCACAGCGGTGTGGGTGGACCTAGTACCCTCAACTACCACCGTTTGACGCGGTCTGCCTCGGAGGAAGTTAGCAATCCATCTGTTGGTGTTGTCCCTGATGCCGTAGTAGTCCAGCTTATGGAGCAAAAGACTATGGTTTACCCTGTCGAATGCCTTAGCAAAGTCCATTACAATGACGTCTGTCTGCAGGTCCTGCTCGAGGTTCGTTGTAATTTCATCTGCGTGTCACAAGATCGTCTTGCTCGGAAGCCATGCTGTTATGGGTTCAGGATACTATTAGTCTCAATGTGATCCATGATGCCACTGACAATGATATGCTCTAGCAGCTTACACTCGGGATGCTTGTGAGCGACACAGGCCTGTAGTTAGCTGGGTCGTAGCTCTCACCTTATTCATGCAGCACTGGGAATTGACGATGGAAGGCAAAGTCGGATTTGAAACTTGAAAACGGGCAGAATCGGCGCTCAGGCCTCTTGCCGAAGAGGTGAACCTATTTTGGACGAGAAACAAGCACAAAAGTTTAGCGGACCACAGGGTGTCGTGCTGCGCCGTGCCGCACAAGGCTATTCATGCAGCACTGGGAATTGACCATGGAAGGCAAAGTCGGATTCGAAACTTGAAAACGGGCAGAATCGGCGCTCAGGCCTCTTGCCGAAGAGGGGAACCTATTTTGGACGAGAAACAAGCACAAAAGTTTAGCGGACCACAGGGTGTCGTGCCGCGCCGTGCCGCACAAGGCTATTCATGCAGCACTGGGAATTGACGATGGAAGGCAAAGTCGGATTTGAAACTTGAAAACGGGCAGAATCGGCGCACAGGCCTCTTGCCGAAGAGGGGAACCTATTTTGGACGAGAAAACAAGCACAAAAGTTTAGCGGACAACAGGGTGTCGTGCCGCGCCGTGCCGCACAAGGCTATTCATGCAGCACTGGGAATTGACCATGGAAGGCAAAGTCGGATTCGAAACTTGAAAACGGGCAGAATCGGCGCTCAGGCCTCTTGCCGAAGAGGGGAACCTATTTTGGACGAGAAACAAGCACAAAAGTTTAGCGGACCACAGGGTGTCGTGCCGCGCCGTGCCGCACAAGGCTATTCATGCAGCACTGGGAATTGACGATGGAAGGCAAAGTCGGATTTGAAACTTGAAAACGGGCAGAATCGGCGCACAGGCCTCTTGCCGAAGAGGGGAACCTATTTTGGACGAGAAAACAAGCACAAAAGTTTAGCGGACCACAGGGTGTCGTGCCGCGCCGTGCCGCACAAGGCTATTCATGCAGCACTGGGAATTGACCATGGAAGGCAAAGTCGGATTTGAAACTTGAAAACGGGCAGAATCGGCGCACAGGCCTCTTGCCGAAGAGGGGAACCTATTTTGGACGAGAAACAAGCACAAAAGTTTAGCGGACCACAGGGTGTCGTGCTGCGCCGTGCCGCACAAGGCTATTCATGCAGCACTGGGAATTGACGATGGAAGGCAAAGTCGGATTTGAAACTTGAAAACGGGCAGAATCGGCGCACAGGCCTCTTGCCGAAGAGGGGAACCTATTTTGGACGAGAAACAAGCACAAAAGTTTAGCGGACCACAGGGTGTCGTGCTGCGCCGTGCCGCACAAGGCTATTCATGCAGCACTGGGAATTGACCATGGAAGGCAAAGTCGGATTCGAAACTTGAAAACGGGCAGAATCGGCGCTCAGGCCTCTTGCCGAAGAGGGGAACCTATTTTGGACGAGAAACAAGCACAAAAGTTTAGCGGACCACAGGGTGTCGTGCCGCGCCGTGCCGCACAAGGCTATTCATGCAGCACTGGGAATTGACGATGGAAGGCAAAGTCGGATTTGAAACTTGAAAACGGGCAGAATCGGCGCACAGGCCTCTTGCCGAAGAGGGGAACCTATTTTGGACGAGAAACAAGCACAAAAGTTTAGAGGACCACAGGGTGTCGTGCCGCGACGTGCCGCACAAGGCTATTCATGCAGCACTGTGAATTGACGATGGAAGGCAAAATCGGATTTGAAACTTGAAAACGGGCAGAATCGGCGCACAGGCCTCTTGCCGAAGAGGGGAACCTATTTTGGACGAGAAAACAAGCACAAAAGTTTAGCGGACCACAGGGTGTCGTGCCGCGCCGTGCCGCACAAGGCTATTCATGCAGCACTGGGAATTGACCATGGAAGGCAAAGTCGGATTTGAAACTTGAAAACGGGCAGAATCGGCGCACAGGCCTCTTGCCGAAGAGGGGAACCTATTTTGGACGAGAAACAAGCACAAAAGTTTAGCGGACCACAGGGTGTCGTGCTGCGCCGTGCAGCACAAGGCTATTCATGCAGCACTGGGAATTGACCATGGAAGGCAAAGTCGGATTCGAAACTTGAAAACGGGCAGAATCGGCGCTCAGGCCTCTTGCCGAAGAGGGGAACCTATTTTGGACGAGAAACAAGCACAAAAGTTTAGCGGACCACAGGGTGTCGTGCCGCGCCGTGCCGCACAAGGCTATTCATGCAGCACTGGGAATTGACGATGGAAGGCAAAATCGGATTTGAAACTTGAAAACGGGCAGAATCGGCGCACAGGCCTCTTGCCGAAGAGGGGAACCTATTTTGGACGAGAAACAAGCACAAAAGTTTAGCGGACCACAGGGTGTCGTGCTGCGCCGTGCCGCACAAGGCTATTCATGCAGCACTGGGAATTGACCATGGAAGGCAAAGTCGTATTTGAAACTTAAAAACGGGCAGAATCGGCGCACAGGCCTCTTGCCGAAGAGGGGAACCTATTTTGGACGAGAAACAAGCACAAAAGTTTAGCGGACCACAGGGTGTCGTGCTGCGCCGTGCCGCACAAGGCTATTCATGCAGCACTGGGAATTGACGATGGAAGGCAAAGTCGGATTTGAAACTTGAAAACGGGCAGAATCGGCGCACAGGCCTCTTGCCGAAGAGGGGAACCTATTTTGGACGAGAAAACAAGCACAAAAGTTTAGCGGACCACAGGGTGTCGTGCTGCGCCGTGCCGCACAAGGCTATTCATGCAGCACTGGGAATTGACCATGGAAGGCAAAGTCGGATTCGAAACTTGAAAACGGGCAGAATCGGCGCTCAGGCCTCTTGCCGAAGAGGGGAACCTATTTTGGACGAGAAACAAGCACAAAAGTTTAGCGGACCACAGGGTGTCGTGCCGCGCCGTGCCGCACAAGGCTATTCATGCAGCACTGGGAATTGACGATGGAAGGCAAAGTCGGATTTGAAACTTGAAAACGGGCAGAATCGGCGCACAGGCCTCTTGCCGAAGAGGGGAACCTATTTTGGACGAGAAACAAGCACAAAAGTTTAGCGGACCACAGGGTGTCGTGCCGCGCCGTGCCGCACAAGGCTATTCATGCAGCACTGGGAATTGAGCATGAAAGAAAAGTCGGATTTGAAACTTGAAAACGGGCAGAATCGGCGCACAGGTCTCTTGCCGAAGAGGGGAACCTATTTTGGACGAGAAACAAGCACAAAAGTTTAGCGGACCACAGGGTGTCGTGCTGCGCCGTGCCGCACAAGGCTATTCATGCAGCACTGGGAATTGACCATGGAAGGCAAAGTCGGATTCGAAACTTGAAAACGGGCAGAATCGGCGCTCAGGCCTCTTGCCGAAGAGGGGAACCTATTTTGGACGAGAAACAAGCACAAAAGTTTAGCGGACCACAGGGTGTCGTGCCGCGCCGTGCCGCACAAGGCTATTCATGCAGCACTGGGAATTGACGATGGAAGGCAAAGTCGGATTTGAAACTTGAAAACGGGCAGAATCGGCGCACAGGCCTCTTGCCGAAGAGGGGAAGCTATTTTGGACGAGAAAACAAGCACAAAAGTTTAGCGGACCACAGGGTGTCGTGCCGCGCCGTGCCGCACAAGGCTATTCATGCAGCACTGGGAATTGACGATGGAAGGCAAAGTCGGATTTGAAACTTGAAAACGGGCAGAATCGGCGCTCAGGCCTCTTGCCGAAGAGGGGAACCTATTTTGGACGAGAAACAAGCACAAAAGTTTAGCGGACCACAGGGTGTCGTGCTGCGCCGTGCCGCACTAGGCTATTCATGCAGCACTGGGAATTGACCATGGAAGGCAAAGTCGGATTCGAAACTTGAAAACGGGCAGAATCGGCGCTCAGGCCTCTTGCCGAAGAGGGGAACCTATTTTGGACGAGAAACAAGCACAAAAGTTTAGCGGACCACAGGGTGTCGTGCCGCGCCGTGCCGCACAAGGCTATTCATGCAGCACTGGGAATTGACGATGGAAGGCAAAGTCGGATTTGAAACTGGAAAACGGGCAGAATCGGCGCACAAGCCTCTTGCCGAAGAGGGGAACCTATTTTGGACGAGAAACAAGCACAAAAGTTTAGCGGACCACAGGGTGTCGTGCTGCGCCGTGCCGCACAAGGCTATTCATGCAGCACTGGGAATTGACGATGGAACGCAAAGTCGGATTTGAAACTTGAAAACGGGCAGAATCGGCGCACAGGCCTCTTGCCGAAGAGGGGAACCTATTTTGGACGAGAAACAAGCACAAAAGTTTAGCGGACCACAGGGTGTCGTGCTGCGCCGTTCCGCACAAGGCTATTCATGCAGCACTGGGAATTGACCATGGAAGGCAAAGTCGGATTTGAAACTTGAAAACGGGCAGAATCGGCGCTCAGGCCTCTTGCCGAAGAGGGGAACCTATTTTGGACGAGAAACAAGCACAAAAGTTTAGCGGACCACAGGGTGTCGTGCCGCGCCGTGCCGCACAAGGCTATTCATGCAGCACTGGGAATTGACGATGGAAGGCAAAGTCGGATTTGAAACTTGAAAACGGGCAGAATCGGCGCACAGGCCTCTTGCCGAAGAGGGGAACCTATTTTGGACGAGAAACAAGCACAAAAGTTTAGCGGACCACAGGGTGTCGTGCCGCGCCGTGCCGCACAAGGCTATTCATGCAGCACTGGGAATTGACGATGGAAGGCAAAGTCGGATTTGAAACTTGAAAACGGGCAGAATCGGCGCTCAGGCCTCTTGCCGAAGAGGGCAACCTATTTTGGACGAGAAACAAGCACAAAAGTTTAGCGGACCACAGGGTGTCGTGCTGCGCCGTGCCGCACAAGGCTATTCATGCAGCACTGGGAATTGACCATGGAAGGCAAAGTCGGATTCGAAACTTGAAAACGGGCAGAATCGGCGCTCAGGCCTCTTGCCGAAGAGGGGAACCTATTTTGGACGAGAAACAAGCACAAAAGTTTAGCGGACCACAGGGTGTCGTGCCGCGCCGTGCCGCACAAGGCTATTCATGCAGCACTGGGAATTGAGCATGAAAGAAAAGTCGGATTTGAAACTTGAAAACGGGCAGAATCGGCGCACAGGCCTCTTGCCGAAGAGGGGAACCTATTTTGGACGAGAAACAAGCACAAAAGTTTAGCGGACCACAGGGTGTCGTGCCGCGCCGTGCCGCACAAGGCTATTTATGCAGCACTGGGAATTGACGATGGAATGCAAAGTCGGATTCGAACTTGAAAACGGGCAGAATCGGCGCTCAGGCCTCTTGCCGAAGAGGGGAACCTATTTTGGACGAGAAACAAGCACAAAAGTTTAGCGGACCACAGGGTGTCGTGTTGCGCCGTGCAGCACAAGGCTATTCATGCAGCACTGGGAATTGACCATGGAAGGCAAAGTCGGATTCGAAACTTGAAAACGGGCAGAATCGGCGCTCAGGCCTCTTGCCGAAGAGGGGAACCTATTTTGGACGAGAAACAAGCACAAAAGTTTAGCGGACCACAGGGTGTCGTGCCGCGCCGTGCCGCACAAGGCTATTCATGCAGCACTGGGAATTGACGATGGAAGGCAAAATCGGATTTGAAACTTGAAAACGGGCAGAATCGGCGCACAGGCCTCTTGCCGAAGAGGGGAACCTATTTTGGACGAGAAACAAGCACAAAAGTTTAGCGGACCACAGGGTGTCGTGCTGCGCCGTGCCGCACAAGGCTATTCATGCAGCACTGGGAATTGACCATGGAAGGCAAAGTCGTATTTGAAACTTAAAAACGGGCAGAATCGGCGCACAGGCCTCTTGCCGAAGAGGGGAACCTATTTTGGACGAGAAACAAGCACAAAAGTTTAGCGGACCACAGGGTGTCGTGCTGCGCCGTGCCGCACAAGGCTATTCATGCAGCACTGGGAATTGACGATGGAAGGCAAAGTCGGATTTGAAACTTGAAAACGGGCAGAATCGGCGCACAGGCCTCTTGCCGAAGAGGGGAACCTATTTTGGACGAGAAACAAGCACAAAAGTTTAGCGGACCACAGGGTGTCGTGCTGCGCCGTGCCGCACAAGGCTATTCATGCAGCACTGGGAATTGACCATGGAAGGCAAAGTCGGATTCGAAACTTGAAAACGGGCAGAATCGGCGCTCAGGCCTCTTGCCGAAGAGGGGAACCTATTTTGGACGAGAAACAAGCACAAAAGTTTAGCGGACCACAGGGTGTCGTGCCGCGCCGTGCCGCACAAGGCTATTCATGCAGCACTGGGAATTGACGATGGAAGGCAAAGTCGGATTTGAAACTTGAAAACGGGCAGAATCGGCGCACAGGCCTCTTGTCGAAGAGGGGAACCTATTTTGGACGAGAAACAAGCACAAAAGTTTAGCGGACCACAGGGTGTCGTGCCGCGCCGTGCCGCACAAGGCTATTCATGCAGCACTGGGAATTGAGCATGAAAGAAAAGTCGGATTTGAAACTTGAAAACGGGCAGAATCGGCGCACAGGCCTCTTGCCGAAGAGGGGAACCTATTTTGGACGAGAAACAAGCACAAAAGTTTAGCGGACCACAGGGTGTCGTGCTGCGCCGTGCCGCACAAGGCTATTCATGCAGCACTGGGAATTGACCATGGAAGGCAAAGTCGGATTCGAAACTTGAAAACGGGCAGAATCGGCGCTCAGGCCTCTTGCCGAAGAGGGGAACCTATTTTGGACGAGAAACAAGCACAAAAGTTTAGCGGACCACAGGGTGTCGTGCCGCGCCGTGCCGCACAAGGCTATTCATGCAGCACTGGGAATTGACGATGGAAGGCAAAGTCGGATTTGAAACTTGAAAACGGGCAGAATCGGCGCACAGGCCTCTTGCCGAAGAGAGGAACCTATTTTGTACGAGAAACAAGCACAAAAGTTTAGCGGACCACAGGGTGTCGTGCCGCGCCGTGCCGCACAAGGCTATTCATGCAGCACTGGGAATTGACGATGGAAGGCAAAGTCGGATTCGAAACTTGAAAACGGGCAGAATCGGCGCTCAGGCCTCTTACCGAAGAGGGGAACCTATTTTGGACGAGAAACAAGCACAAAAGTTTAGCGGACCACAGGGTGTCGTGCCGCGCCGTGCCGCACAAGGCTATTCATGCAGCACTGGGAATTGACGATGGAAGGCAAAGTCTGATTTGAAACTTGAAAACGGGCAGAATCGGCGCACAGGCCTCTTGCCGAAGAGGGGAACCTATTTTGGACGAGAAACAAGCACAAAAGTTTAGCGGACCACAGGGTGTCGTGCCGCGCCGTGCCGCACAAGGCTATTCATGCAGCACTGGGAATTGACCATGGAAGGCAAAGTCGGATTTGAAACTTGAAAACGGGCAGAATCGGCGCACAGGCCTCTTGCCGAAGAGGGGAACCTATTTTGGACGAGAAACAAGCACAAAAGTTTAGCGGACCACAGGGTGTCGTGCTACGCCGTGCCGCACAAGGCTATTCATGCAGCACTGGGAATTGACCATGGAAGGCAAAGTCGGATTCGAAACTTGAAAACGGGCAGAATCGGCGCTCAGGCCTCTTGCCGAAGAGGGGAACCTATTTTGGACGAGAAACAAGCACAAAAGTTTAGCGGACCACAGGGTGTCGTGCCGCGCCGTGCCGCACAAGGCTATTCATGCAGCACTGGGAATTGACGATGGAAGGCAAAGTCGGATTTGAAACTTGAAAACGGGCAGAATCGGCGCACAGGCCTCTTGCCGAAGAGGGGAACCTATTTTGGACGAGAAAACAAGCACAAAAGTTTAGCGGACCACAGGGTGTCGTGCCGCGCCGTGCCGCACAAGGCTATTCATGCAGCACTGGGAATTGACCATGGAAGGCAAAGTCGGATTTGAAACTTGAAAACGGGCAGAATCGGCGCACAGGCCTCTTGCCGAAGAGGGGAACCTATTTTGGACGAGAAACAAGCACAAAAGTTTAGCGGACCACAGGGTGTCGTGCTGCGCCGTGCCGCACAAGGCTATTCATGCAGCACTGGGAATTGACGATGGAAGGCAAAGTCGGATTTGAAACTTGAAAACGGGCAGAATCGGCGCACAGGCCTCTTGCCGAAGAGGGGAACCTATTTTGGACGAGAAACAAGCACAAAAGTTTAGCGCACCACAGGGTGTCGTGCTGCGCCGTGCCGCACAAGGCTATTCATGCAGCACTGGGAATTGACCATGGAAGGCAAAGTCGGATTCGAAACTTGAAAACGGGCAGAATCGGCGCTCAGGCCTCTTGCCGAAGAGGGGAACCTATTTTGGACGAGAAACAAGCACAAATGTTTAGCGGACCACAGGGTGTCGTGCTGCGCCGTGCCGCACAAGGCTATTCATGCAGCACTGGGAATTGACCATGGAAGGCAAAGTCGGATTCGAAACTTGAAAACGGGCAGAATCGGCGCACAGGCCTCTTGCCGAAGAGGGGAACCTATTTTGGACGAGAAAACAAGCACAAAAGTTTAGCGGACCACAGGGTGTCGTGCCGCGCCGTGCCGCACAAGGCTATTCATGCAGCACTGGGAATTGACCATGGAAGGCAAAGTCGGATTTGAAACTTGAAAACGGGCAGAATCGGCGCACAGGCCTCTTGCCGAAGAGGGGAACCTATTTTGGACGAGAAACAAGCACAAAAGTTTAGCGGACCACAGGGTGTCGTGCTGCGCCGTGCCGCACAAGGCTATTCATGCAGCACTGGGAATTGACGATGGAAGGCAAAGTCGGATTTGAAACTTGAAAACGGGCAGAATCGGCGCACAGGCCTCTTGCCGAAGAGGGGAACCTATTTTGGACGAGAAACAAGCACAAAAGTTTAGCGGACCACAGGGTATCTGAGAGGAGATGTGAAGGTGTTATGCGTGAAGACCCCTGTCTACGATCTTATCATCGGAAACGTTGACAGTGTCAGAAACCCAGACGATCCAGATCCAGAGTGGAGATCTGAAACCTGTGCAGTTACTACAAGAGGTCAGGAAGAAAAGAGCCACCATACCATTCCTCTAAAAGTGACTGATAACATACATGCAGTAACGATGATTCGAGACACGTTAGAGGAAAAGAAGCGCAAGGCGTTGAAGCAACTGCAAAATCAGGTGGACGCGACTGTGGACAACAAACGAGATGAGCGGGAGGCGGAACAGCGAGCAGCCATCGACCATCTGCGGCAAAAACAGGCGCATGAGTTGCCGAGCGCCGCCAGAATGATCGGATGGGGCCGCCGAAAAGCCAGGTGATTGAGAGTCGCGAGCGAGATGGAGATCCTCTGAGACAGGAGATGTCGGAGCTGCAGGAAGAGAAGGAGAGGAAGAAACAGACGCAGAGAGTCCAATCTACGGAGTTCGAGCATCGGTTTACACCTAACCCAGGGACAACAGATACCATCCAGCACAAGGTTAACCTGACATCGAACGAGCCGCTTCGTGACGAGCCGTGTCGTCGGCTTTGCAACACGAGTAAAGGACCGAGAAAGAATGTTCGAGAGACGCCGGACCTGAGAGTCGACAGGGATTCCAGATCGCCAGTTGTTATCGCGAAGGAACAAGAGATATCCAATTTGGTGTGTATGAACTATGACACTTTTCCTAAGCCGACTGTGTTTGACCCAGGACCAAGAACTGTGTGAACTATGTACTGTACCCTATGATTTGGTGATGTTCCAGAAACAAACTTTGACATTATTTTTAGTTTTACCCAAGGATTCGAAGAACTTTGGAGCGGATTACCTGAGCAGAGCAGTTTGAATGAACATTTCTGTGTCCAGGACGGTTTAGATAAACATTTTGGTTTTCACGACATTTTAATGGGACATGCCTTCGCTCAGGACTGTTTAAAGGAATTGTGAGATGATTATTTTGATGTGAAATTATTTTTTTGTTTAGGGTTCTGAGTAGTTTAACACAGCCACAACCGTATTTTAAGATTTGAGAAGATTTTTTTTTTTGGTGAAATTTCATTCTAAAGAGGGGGGTAATGTTACGTTTGTGGTTGTGTTATCCTGTGAGAGCGTGCATGTGTTTATCGTAGGAAACGATCTGATATTTATTTGAGCTATCATGGTTACGTTTCACGTGCCTTTTTAGTAAGATATGTTTTTGTTCGTGAGTAGAGCCGATTTCGTTTTGTTAAGTTTAGTCCAGAACGTTCTAGAAGGGTCGCACTGTCTAGTTACCTCGGTTTGTATGACGTCTGTAAATACTGAACAGTTCGTAACAGTTCGCTACTTTTTGTTTTTCAGTGCGCGTGAATTGAGCAGCCTTTATTTTGTTTTGGGAATGTTTTCGTACTTTCTAGAGCTATCATAGAACGTGGTGATAGGGCTACCATACTTTTATGTGTCTTCATTATACATTAGGATTTAGAGCTGGTGAGCAGCCGAGTTTTTGTAGCCTATTTTAGTGATTCCAGAAGATTCTTATTTATGAGTTTCAGTTGCGTATTTCGTTCCGATTGGTTGCATTGTATTATTTCCGTAGATGATTCTAGAATTTGGTAGTATATATAAGGAGGGCGCTGGGAAAGCCCGTTTGTACATTGTCTTGCTTTGTCAGTTGTAGAGACACGCAGTTTATTGGGAGAGACGCTGTGTAGCAGAAACTTTGTGTCGCAGTGTGGACATTGCAGAAGAGACTTTGTATCAGTATTTGTGCATTTGAAATTGCACTGTGTGGATATCGCATCGCTGAATTAAATATTGTTGGAATTGTTACTCCAGTATTGTCTACATCCTTAAGCCACGTGTGACGGATTGCAGCTGAATGAGGTTTACTTAAAAGAACCTTACGTGTGTGCGTCTGGTGTGTTTATCATACTATGACTACAACTCCACCACGTAACAAGCGCTGTTCACTTCTGTCTGCTTACAGTCGTTCACTCCGACATGGAAGGTCACAAGAGAGACTGTGTGAGAGGGTTCTTGACTCCGGAGCCAGCCAATCAGGTGGGGAGTTTTCAGGCCAGACACAGATATGATCTGCACCTTTTCCTCTGGGTACGTAGACATCTTCTCCGCCTTGATGTAGTGAACAACGGAGTCTCCGATAACTAGGGTGTTGGTGTCAGCGAGTACCGAGTGTTGTAGTATCTGTTCCTCCGGAGACAGCCTGTGAGACGGTCTGTTGTTTTGTTGCTGTTGGCCGCTGGCTTCTGTGATCTCGGGCTGGCCTGCGGTTATCCGGACAGGAATGCGGCGTTCCCGGCTCTCGTTCTCACCCACTCTCATAGCCTGGAGGGACACAGCCATGATGACGTCTTGTGAAAGAAGCGGAGGGGCGGAGAGGGGGGATGGAACTGTTTCTATGTCCATTGCACACCTCTGAGAGGTACTGCTGTCAAGGGCAGCAGACTGATGTGTAGTTGTGCTGTCAGAGTTATCAGTCACTGATCGACTGTTTGTATGGGCTGATGCCTTGTTCAGTTTCTTTTGCAGATCTCGGAGGCGCTGCTTGTGATTCTGTTTAGCCGTAAATAAACCGTTAACAGTGCTGTCCATAGCGTGCTGAGCTGATTCCACACTATTTATCCTTTCGTCGAGACCAGACAACATCTCGCCCATGCAGGCCTCTGTGGCTTGCAGATCCTTGGCTCTCCTCACTGCTTCATCGCGGATGTGGCTGTCAAGTTGATCAATCTTGACGAGAGCCGCTGACAGCCCTTTAAACATAGTGTCTACATCAGCACGAAGACCCGCGATGATATTATGAGCATCGCGTAGGCGGGAGTACAGCTGCGAGGAATTATGTAGAGCTGGTAGAGCGGCAAGATGTCGGAGAGGGAGCACGGTGTTTATGGAGGTAGCATGAGCGGCTGCCTGGGTCATACCTGCGTCGCTGCTGTTGGTTATCTCAGGTGGACAGGAAGCTGGGCGAGACGCAGGGAGCAAAGTCACGGTGTGTAACTCTGCTTCTGTCGGGCTGGTCTCAAAGTCAGTTGGTGGAAGGAGGGTTTGCATGCCAGGAGATGACACTTGCAAATCATTCATGTGTGCCATAATAGGAACAACACACGCTGCATCTGTAAGGGGTGTGGCTGTAAAGGAGACACGATCTGCCGACGATGACAAGTGCTGGGGTGAGATCGGCCTTAGCAGGTTACCCCCCTTCGGTGTCAGCATTAGGAGGGAAACTCCTGAGGTTTCCGTTAGAGTGGGGTGGGTGGGAGTGATGGGAGTGTCTGCGAAGGAGACTTCGAGCAACAACCCACGTGATTCGCTAGGGGAGATGGTGGGGGAGGTGAAGGATGGTGTGACTGTGAATGGTGATGTGGTCTGGTTGCTAACAACCCTCTTATCCCCCGCCCCAGTAGATGTGAAATCACACACTGCAGTAGAGGATGAGGACTGGTGCGGGTTTGGGGGGTGTTGTGGCTCGGAGCTAGAATACAGGGGTAGGTGACTGAATGTTGGCGGGGGCACACCATCTTCGTTAAAGTTCCCGTTCTGTAGTGACCTGACCAGGGCACACAGCTGGTGGAATTCCGTCTTCCCTCTTCAGCTCGTATTCCCTGGATCAGACAGGTTCCGCCCATGCTACGCTTCCGTTTGTAATACAGGGTCACAGTAATGAAGTTGATGCCCGCCCGTTTCACTTGTACGAATGTATTGGCAAGTGTATCAGGAATTCCTGCTGCCCTTGTACGAACGCTGAAGTCAGTGCGGTCGATAGTCTTATTGTCAAAGTCCACATCCTTCCAAGTCACGCCAAACCCACTGTTAGTGGACTCTAGAAGGTGAACATAGCGAACGGACAAGGCCTTTCTCCAGCGTTTCAGAACATGGGCATTCGTGTCATTGAACACTTTCTGTTTTTCATCGAGAGTGTATTTCACAATGGGATCTTTGGGATTAGGAGTGGGTTGCATGTAGCGTGCTTAAATATAGTGTGTTAAGCTCGCTGACTTAAGGTCTTTCTTGCTTAGTAAAGCTCTTGCTTAGTGCGCGAGTGTTTTCTGTTGCATGGAGCGACTTAGCGATGTGCGTAGCTCCGAACGAGTTCTTAGCGAGCGGGGATAGGTTATTTATAGCTTATGGTGGGGTTCTCCCCTACGTCATCATAGATTGTAGAAATCGGCCAATAAAAACGCACGGTTTTCGCTTCTTCTGACCTAACGGAAACGAAGTAGACAAAACGCCGGTGAAATGGCGGCGATGGAAAACAAGAAGTCAAGCTAGAAAGAATGGCAAATTTTTCGTGCAGGCAACCCTGCTTGTCAGTCTAATGTAGACGTACATTAGTTAAGGAGTACCATGTAGGCCCCATAGTATGAGGATCTATGTCTCAAGTCTAATGTAGATGTACATTAGAGTTAAGGACTACCGTTGAGTAGGCTCCCATAGTATGAGGATCTATGTTTCTCTGACAACGGCTGGTGTTGGGTTATACCCATCGGTCAGTTGAATCAGTTATGCAGACTCCTCACCGATAATTCCAGATGTCCGTGAGACGAGGCTGGGTGGGGGGTCCGTGCGTTCCCACGTACATTTCGTGTTCCTCCTTCTCTATCCTAGATGGAAGGCTGTTAATGCCACAAGGTTTAAGAGAGTGAATTCACATTTCCGTTCTCGCGTTAACACGGCAGCTAAGAACTCTTCCTCAGCTAAGCACGCCGCTACGCACGGGGGGGACCGTCCTTAGAATTAAGCACGCCACTAAGCTCGCTCCAGCAGATAAGCACGCTCATGCAACGCACATTTTCAGCTAAGCTTGTGAACTTAAGCGCTAAGCAAGCAATTTGCGCGCTAAGCAAGCATATGCAACCCACCCTAGGTGATTGGGAAGGGGTTTGGGACTGAAGGGTAGGCTGACATGACTGGACCGGGGAGGAACATGCCTTGGTGAAGACCATATCGCTATGAGTGAGGTTAAAAAAAAAGGGTGGGGGGAGGGGGGGGGGGGGTGATTTTGAGAACGGGGTCAGAATATGGGATGGATGGATGGATAGGTGGGATGTAGACGAGTAAGATGGGGGCAAGAAGATGAAGGTGGGTTCATTTTCAGTTTGTTAATTTAGCATACTCAGTGATGCTTAGGTGAAATAGAGTAACAGTTCCATCTCATCAGGTCTTTACAGTACCCATGCGCTGCCAGGCAACCTCAATATCAAGGACGACAATTGAGAACTGGGAGAGAACTCGTTCAAAATTACAGTACCTTTGCGCTGCCAGGGAACTTCAATTATCAAGGACGACAATTGACAATAGGGAGAGAACTCGTTGCAGTTACACCAACGAGATGATTCCTAGAGACCATGTTTTAGATCCAATTGAAGCATATCACTATGTACAACAGTAAATGTCCAGGGTTAGAATCAAAAGTAAAATACACGGCTATCACACAAATCACAGCTAGTGAGAAGAGCCGCACTAAAAATCTGTTCGAAACAGTAGAAACGTATGCACAGTTTGAACACGAACTCACACCGAGTAATTAGAGTCTGGAATGAATTAGATTTAGTGTGTCAGTGTAGCGCGGTACAAAATTCAACTGACCGTTACTGTACAGGGTCACCAATGATGCACAGTTTATGCGCGGTATTTACATGACGAAGTTGGCACCAACAGAAGTACACATTTAGAATCACAGCCACAATAAATTAAATATTATCTCGCAGCTAATACAGTGTGGAGGGTTGTTGGATCCCTGGTGGCGAGAGAGAGAGAGAGAGAGAGAGAGAGAGAGAGAGAGAGAGAGAGAGAGAGAGAGAGAGAGAGAGAGAGAGAGAGAGAGAGATGATGATGAAACTTTATTTATCAACGGTAAAATGTTTTGACAGATACAAATCGTCATTTTACAAACTTGCCGTTGCTAACATCTACAACATAAAAAAATTAAAAGATAATAATAATAATAAAGAATTATATTTACACTTATTATTTCATGCAACAATAAAATTATTTTAAAAAAATGACACAAAATAATAATAACACTTAACATTCATCTTATACCATACACACACACACACACACACACACACACACACACACACACACACACACACACACACACACACACACACACACACACACCAACAATATAGATAAATGCATAATTATATTACATAAAAGCATTAACCATCAAGGTTTGTTTAAATGCCCAGTGTTGTTATGTTTGGCTCATCAGGTAATCGAAAAGTTTCGTTTTAAAGATTCCAAATGTGCAGGAATAGTGTTCCATACAAACGGTCCAGAAAAGGATAAACTAGTTTTAAAGAGGTCAATTCTAGGCAGAGGTAGGGGTAAAGTATTGTTCCTTGAGGACCGTTCGCGTTCTTGCTGTGGCACAAATTTGGTGGTTAGATACTGCGGTGTCATGTTATTTAATATCTTGTGCATGAGGATGCATTTGTTGAAATTAAGTTGTTGACGCAGGCCGAGAATGTTTAGATGTCTAAATTTGTCTGTGGTAGGAATGGGCCGCGTATCTATCATTTTGACAGCTCTTTTATATATAGAGTTTAACCTGTTCATGTGAACATCACTACAACCGTCCCACACTGTGGAGACATAATCAACGTGAGACTTGATATGGGCATGAAAAAACAGTTTACGAGTATGTGTATCCGTTACTTGTCTAAGCTGGGACAACAGGAAAGTGTTTTTAGCAATGGTTTTACAGACTGTATTTATATGCGTCTCCCAACATAATTGTTCGTCAACGTGTATTCCCAAGAATTTACGCTCTGTGACTTGTTCTATCGGTTTAGCGTTCAGTTGTAAATGTAACGGCTGTGGTCGGCGTTGGTGTTTTTGTCGTGTAGTGATTAAAATACTCTTTGTTTTTCCTGGATGAAGAACCATATGATTCTCTCTACACCAGTCGGAAACCTCGCTGAGACTACTTTGTAAGCTAATGTTAATGTTAGCTGTTTTTTTTACCCGAAACATGGAGGCTCGTATTGTCCGCAAACAGGTTGCAATTAACATCAGTGTTAGTAATATGCAAAGGCAAATCATTAATGAATATTATAAATAGAAGAGGTCCCAAGATCGATCCCTGGGGGACACCATAGTTAACTTGTCCTTGTTTAGAGTATTTTCCATGAGTATATACCTTTTGTTTTCTGTCTTTTAGGTATGATCTAAAAAATGCTATGGCAGTTTCACTTATATGGTATGCTGCTAGCTTCTTTAGGAGAATGTCATGGTCGACAAGATCAAATGCTTTTTGTAGGTCTAAAAAAACAGCTCCAGACATCAGGTTTTTATTTATTGATTCCAGCCAGCTGTCTACAATGTGTGCCAGTGCTGACTGACATGAGTGTTTCGGTCTAAAGCCGGACTGATGAATATTTATGAAATTGCCCTTTTCTAGAAAATCGAGGAGGTGTTTTTGTATGTGTTTTTCAAGGGGCTTTGACAGGGCCGACAAAAGTGAGATAGGACGGTAGTTATTGACATCTTCAAGATCTTTTGATTTAGGGATTGAAATTACCTTGGCCTCTTTGAAAATAGTTGGAAACGTGCTGTGTTTTATACAGAGGTTAAAGATATAAGTCAGTGCCTCTACCGTATATGGTAGTTACATTTTCAGAATTTTGTTGTCTATACCTTCCATCCCGGTGGACGTTTTGTTCGGCATGCTAGAGATGAATTTGCCGACTTCAGCGACGGTAATATCAGGAATGATGAATGTCTGCAGTATATTTTTGGCCTCACAGTATTTTTCCAGTACACTAGGAACTTGGTACTCTGCGTTACTACTTGCAGCTGACTGAGCAAGTGTTTCAGCTGTCGATAGGAAGTGCTTATTTAATATAACAGCTGACAAATGGGATGGTATTTCAGGGGCTGATTTACCCTTTGTTATAACGTTCAGGGCTTTCCACACCGATGCTGTATCTTTTTTGTCCCTACCCCACCCGGGTCTGCCCTGGGGGACTTGGGTGGGGTTAGGTATTTTTTAGTTCCCAGGGTCACCCTGGTCAGCCCCACAGGGTGGGTTTTTCTCTCTATTCTGGGGCATGTGTTTCTGTCTACCCTTTGTCCATTCACCTGTATTTGCCTTTTTAAAACTCTCCCTACTGTCTGCACTGCCTGTAGCTCTTGATATTGGATGTGTGTTGCTAAATGGTCTTAGCTTTATTTAGGCCCCATGTGTTAGGTTTATTTAATGTATTTGACCGGCTGGCGACATACATTCAATGTTCTGTTTATTTATTTTTTTTCACAAGCAGTGCAGGCACGTCCTGAGAAAGCCTTGTTGCTGTCGGGACGTTAAGCAATGTACAATCAATCAATTTTTTGTCCCTAATCATTTCCTGGAAGAACAGTTTTTTTGACGCTCTCACTAAGTATTTAGAGAGAGAGAGAGAGAGAGAGAGAGAGAGAGAGAGAGAGAGAGAGAGAGAGAGAGAGAGAGAGAGGAGAGAGAGAGAGAGAGAGAGAGAGAGAGAGAGAGAGAGAGAGAGAGAGAGAGAGAGAGAGAGAGAGAGAGAGAGAGAGAGAGAGAGAGAATAAATGAATGCATGAATGACGAATGAATAATACTTTATTTCTCAACGATGGAAACAATAGGCGCACGGGCCTATTTTCGTATTTATCCTTGCTAAACTACAACATTAAAAGCAATATTAAAACAACACGTTAACAGCACAAACAAGCGGCTACACCCACAGGTCACTTGTGTTACATTCCGATATAAGTTCACAAGTCGCTGAAGCCGGTTACATTCGCGCACGCACACACGCACGCACGCGCGCACGCACGCACGCACGCACGCACGCACACACACACACACACACACAATTGACAGGGAGGTCGGGGGGGGGGGGGGTGAGGTGGTGGGACTGGGGGAGGGGGGGTGCGATGTAAAGTGAGTGTTTATAAATAGCCACTGCGCGCTTATGATACAGCTACTCTTGTGTAGGAATATATTAAACAGGCAAAACACTACAGTAAAGAGAGATATATAAAAACTAAAAAGTGCAAAACGGATAACCACAACAATGCGTTAAAAAAGGAAATCATGGACATGGCTCTTTTGAACACATTATCTACTATATTTTGCTCTGAGATGTATTTAAAAACTTTCGTCCAAATGAAACTTTATTTTTCAAGGATAAATGATTAGGTACTTTCAATGACTTTTTTTTCAATCATGTACTTGCTAAACTATAGCATGCACATAAACACACATACATATAATTTTAGAGAGAGATGATGAAACGTTTTTATTCAGGATAAAATGTTTTAGGCATAGCAATGCCTATCTTCCAAACTGTCCTGCTAGTCTACATGGAGAGAGAGAGAGGGGGGGGGGGGAGAGAGAGAGAGAGAGAGAGAGAGAGAGAGAGAGAGAGAGAGAGAGAGAGAGAGAGAGAGAGAGAGAGAGAGTTTGTGTGTGTGTGTGTGTGTGTGTGTGTTGTGCGTACGTTTGTGTGTGTGTATGTATCGTTGTGCTTGCTGGTGTGTCGCACAGTGCCAGTTGACACAGGAACACGCACACAGACAGACTCACACACACATGCAGACTCACACACACATTCCGCAGACTCACGAAAACACATGCAGACGGACGCACAGGCCTTACTCTGCAAACACACAAAGGTTTCCATTTTATTTGTTCTTCCCAAGGTTGTGTTTTTTTCACGTTTTGCAGAGGCGTATTCCCACCAGGAAAACCTATTTGTCAGCCCAGACTCAAACTTATTTTCAGCATTTCAGCATTGACAGCTTCCCATAGAACTGCATTCAGTGTTCAGTAAAGCGGAACACGAGAGGCGGACAAACGTACGGGACAGGTGAACGCTTATTTTCACCATTTCAGTATTCGTCGAGAGCTGTAAGACTCTGTGGTGTTTGTGTAGCACTGAATTTCAGCATTAGACGCTGATATATACTGGTATTTCTGTAGCACTGGATTTTAGCATTAGACATTGATACACACTGGTGTTTGTGTAGCACTGTATTTCAGCAATAGACACTGACGAGAACGAACAGGACGTATTTGTGTAACACTGCATTTCACCATTTGCTCATGACTAGATACGTATTGGGCTCAGGAGAATTTTCATGTCTTAACATGTGCTAAAATCCAGAAGACAAATCAGCCATGATAGTTCAAGGGTGGGCCAGAATAACTTGGCCCACGTAGGCGCCAAGCTATTCTAGCACCACCCTTGAACTAGCATGGTCGATACCTATCTAGCTATGGTAAGTCAGAGTTAAATGGGTTAAACAGTGTCCAAAAAAAATTTAGCAAAATAACAGCGGCGGACACGCAGGCGGGCACACTCTTACTCTGCAGTCACACACACACACACACACACACACACACACACACACACACACAGACAGACAGACAGACAGACAGACAGACAGACAGACAGACAGACACACACACGCACGCACACAGACAGACAAACACGCACACAGACAGACTCACACACACATGTCGCAGACTCACGAAAACACATGCAGACGGACACACAGGCGGACACACAGGCACTTACTCTGCAAACACACAAAAGTTTCCATTTTATTTGTTCTTCCCAAGGTTGTGTTTTTTCACTTTTTGCAGAGGAAAACCTATTTGTCAGCCCAAACAAGAGAAAAAGATCCTGAGTGCACGGTAGCAGTCTACTGCTCCACCTTAGCAGGCAATGGCGGCCCAGTCTCCACACAGCAGCTTTGGGGCTTCCTTCCACAGAGCAATGACAATGGAACGCAAAGTCGGCGTTGATGGTTGAAATGGACAGAGGCTGTGCAGAGGCTATTTCCCCAACAGGAAAACCTATTTCGGAAGCCAAACACGACAAAAAGATTCTTAGTCTTTTTCTCCACCTTAGCAGGCAATGGTGGACTAAGAATTTTTTTTGGTGGTTTGGGGTCAGAAATAGGTTTGTTTGTTAGTGGGGAAAAAGCCTCTGAACGGCGGGAGCTGCATTTGAAGAAGAAATGCAGACTTTGCGTTCCATGGTGGATGATGGGTGCTGAAAGGGGGGTTAAGTGGAGATGGTGCTAGGTGATGCTTAGTGGACAAAGAATTTTTTTCGGTGGTTTGTTGTCAGAAATAGGTGGGTTTGTTGGGGAATAAGCCTCTGAACGGCGGGAGCTGCATGCGTCGGAAATAGGTTTTCCTGCGTCGGAATGAGCATTGTTCCGCCTCTGCCTATGTCAAGCGTCCCCGCTGATTTTGCGTTTAATCGTCATTTTCGGGTGGGGAAACGACATTGCGGCCGCGGTGAGGAGGCTGGCCGGCCATTGCCGTTTTAGTGTGGAGAAGATAAAGAATCTTTTTCTCGAGTTTGGCGTCGGAAATAGGTTTTCCAGCATCGGAATGAGCCCCCGATCCGCCTCTGTCCATGTCAAGCGTCCGCGCCGAATTTGCGTTTCATCGTCATTTTCGGGTGGGGAAACGGCATGGCGGCCGCGGTGTAGAGGCTGGCCGGCCATTGCCGTTTTAGCATTAAGAAGACGAAGAATCTTTTTCTCGAGTTTGGCGTCGGAAATAGGTTTTCCTGCGTCGGAATGAGCCCCTGATCCGCCTCTGCCCATGTCAAGCGTTAACGCCGACTTTGCGTTTCATCGTCATTTTCGGGTGGGAAAACAGCATGGCGGCCTCAGTGTGGAGACTGGCCCGCCATTGCCTTCTTGGGCGTGGAGAAGACGAAAAATCTTTTTGTCGAGTTCCCCAGACACCAGACAAGGGCAAACAGTACAGTATGTCAAGTGTTCAAACTTATTTTCAGCATTTCAGCATTGACAGCTTCCCATAGAACTGCATTCAGTGTTCAGTAAAGCGGAACACGAGAGGCGGACAAACGTACGGGGCAGGTGGACGCTGATTTTCAGCATTTCAGTATTTGTGGAGAGCTTTAAGACTCTGTGGTGTTTGTGTAGCACTGAAGTTAAGCATTAGACGCTGATATATACTGGTATTTGTGTATCACTGGATTTCAGCATTAGACCTTGATACACACTGGTGTTTGTGTAGTGTGTAACACTGCATTTCAGCATTTGCTCATACGTATAGAGCTCAGGAGAATTTTCATGTCTTAACGTGTGCTAAAATCCAGAAGACAAATCGCCATGATAGTTCAAGGTTGGTGCCAGAATTACTTGGCCCCCGTAGGCGCCAAGCTATTCTGGCACCACCCTTGAACTAGCATGGTCGATACCTATCTAGCTATGGTATGTGAGAGTTAAATGGGTTAAACAGTGTCCCAAAAATATTTAGCAAAATAACAGCGGCGGACACGCAGGCGGGCACACTCTTACTCTGCAGTCTCACACACACACACACACACACACACACACACACACACACACTCACACACACACAGACAAACAAACAGACAGACAGATAGACAGACAGACAGTCACACTCGCACGCACACAGACAGACAAACACGCACACAGACAGACTCACACACACATGCAGACTCACACACACATGTCGCACTCACGAAAACACATGCAGACGGACACACAGGCGGACACACAGGCACTTACTCTGCAGACACACAAAAGTTTCCATTTTATTTGTTCTTCCCAAAGTTGTGTTTTTGTACTTTTTGCAGAGGCGTATTCCCCACCAGGAAAACCTATTTGTCAGCCCAAACAAGCGAAAAAGATCCTGAGTGCACGGTAGCAGTCTTCTTCTCCACCTTAGCAGGCAATGGCGGCCCAGTCTCCACACAGCAGCTTTGGGGCTTCCTTCCACTAAGCAAAGACGATGGAACGCAACGTCGGCGTTGATGGTTGAAATGGACAGAGGCTGTGCAGAGGCTATTTCCCCAACAGGAAAACCAATTTCGGACGCCAAACACGACAAAAAGATACTTAGTCTTCTTCTTCACCTTAGCAAGCAATGGTGGACTAAGAATTCTTTTTGGTGGTTTGGGGTCAGAAATAGGTTTGTTTGTTAGTGGGGAAATAGCCTTTGAACGGCGGGAGCTGCATTTGAAGAAGAAACGCAGACTTTGCGTTCCATGGTGGATGCTGGGTGGGATAGTGCTAGATGGTGCTTAGTGGACAAAGAATTTTTTTCGGTGGTTTGTTGTCAGAAATAGGTGGGTTTGTTGGGGAATAAGCCTCTGAACGGCGGGAGCTGCATGCGTCGGAAATAGGTTTTCCTGCGTCGGAATGAGCCCCTGATCCGCCCCTTCCACTGTCAAGCGTCCCCGCTGATTTTGCGTTTCATCGTCATTTCGGGTGGGGAAACAGCATGGCGGCCGTGGTGTGGAGGCTGGCCGGCCATTGCCGTTTTAGCGTGGAGAAGACGAAGAATCTTTTTCTCGAGTTTGGCGTCGGAAATAGGTTTTCCTGCGTCAGAATGAGTCCCTGATCCGCCTCTGCACCTGTCAAGCGTCCGCGCCAACTTTGCGTTTCATCGTTATTTTCGGGTGGGTGAACGGCATGGCGGCCGCGGTGAGGAGGCTGGCCGGCCATTGCCTTTTTAGCGTGGAGAAGACGAAGAATCTTTTTCTCGAGTTTGGTGTCGGAAATAGGTTTTCCTGCGTCGGAATGAGCTCCTGATCCGCCTCTACCCATGTCAAGCGTTAACGCCGACTTTGCGTTTTATCGCCATTTCTGCGTGGGGTAACAGCATGGCGGCAACCGTGTGGAGCCTGGCCGACCATTGCCGTTTTAGCGTGGAGAAGACGAAGAATCTTTTTCTCGAGTTTGGCGTCGGAAATAGGTTTTCCAGTTGGCGAATGAGCCCCTGATCCGCCTCTGTCCATGTCAAGCTTCTGCGCCGACTTTGCGTTTCATCGTCATTTTCGGGTGGGGAAACGGCATGGCGGCCGCCGTGTGCAGGCTGGCCGGCCATTGCCTTGTTAGCGTGGGGAAGACGAAGAATCTTTTTGTCGAGTTTGGCGTCGGAAATAGGTTTTCCTGCGTCGGAATGAGCCCCTGATCCGCCTCTGCCCATGTCAAGCGTTAACGCCGACTTTGCGTTTCATCGTCATTTTCGGGTGGGAAAACAGCATGGCGGCCTCAGTGTGGAGACTGGCCCGCCATTGCCTTCTTGGGCGTGGAGAAGACGAAAAATCTTTTTGTCGAGTTCCCCAGACACCAGACAAGGGCAAACAGTACAGTATGTCAAGTGTTCAAACTTATTTTCAGCATTTCAGCATTGACAGCTTCCCATAGAACTGCATTCAGTGTTCAGTAAAGCGGAACACGAGAGGCGGACAAACGTACGGGGCAGGTGGACGCTGATTTTCAGCATTTCAGTATTTGTGGAGAGCTTTAAGACTCTGTGGTGTTTGTGTAGCACTGAAGTTAAGCATTAGACGCTGATATATACTGGTATTTGTGTATCACTGGATTTCAGCATTAGACCTTGATACACACTGGTGTTTGTGTAGTGTGTAACACTGCATTTCAGCATTTGCTCATACGTATAGAGCTCAGGAGAATTTTCATGTCTTAACGTGTGCTAAAATCCAGAAGACAAATCGCCATGATAGTTCAAGGTTGGTGCCAGAATTACTTGGCCCCCGTAGGCGCCAAGCTATTCTGGCACCACCCTTGAACTAGCATGGTCGATACCTATCTAGCTATGGTATGTGAGAGTTAAATGGGTTAAACAGTGTCCCAAAAATATTTAGCAAAATAACAGCGGCGGACACGCAGGCGGGCACACTCTTACTCTGCAGTCTCACACACACACACACACACACACACACACACACACACACACACACACACACACACACACACACACACACACACACACACACAGACAGACAAACAAACAGACAGACAGATAGACAGACAGACAGACAGACAGTCACACTCGCACGCACACAGACAGACAAACACGCACACAGACAGACTCACACACACATGCAGACTCACACACACATGTCGCAGACTCACGAAAACACATGCAGACGGACACACAGGCGGACACACAGGCACTTACTCTGCAGACACACAAAAGTTTCCATTTTATTTGTTCTTCCCAAAGTTGTGTTTTTGTACTTTTTGCAGAGGCGTATTCCCCACCAGGAAAACCTATTTGTCAGCCCAAACAAGCGAAAAAGATCCTGAGTGCACGGTAGCAGTCTTCTTCTCCACCTTAGCAGGCAATGGCGGCCCAGTCTCCACACAGCAGCTTTGGGGCTTCCTTCCACTAAGCAAAGACGATGGAACGCAACGTCGGCGTTGATGGTTGAAATGGACAGAGGCTGTGCAGAGGCTATTTCCCCAACAGGAAAACCAATTTCGGACGCCAAACACGACAAAAAGATACTTAGTCTTCTTCTTCACCTTAGCAAGCAATGGTGGACTAAGAATTCTTTTTGGTGGTTTGGGGTCAGAAATAGGTTTGTTTGTTAGTGGGGAAATAGCCTCTGAACGGCGGGAGCTGCATTTGAAGAAGAAACGCAGACTTTGCGTTCCATGGTGGATGCTGGGTGGGATAGTGCTAGATGGTGCTTAGTGGACAAAGAATTTTTTTCGGTGGTTTGTTGTCAGAAATAGGTGGGTTTGTTGGGGAATAAGCCTCTGAACGGCGGGAGCTGCATGCGTCGGAAATAGGTTTTCCTGCGTCGGAATGAGCCCCTGATCCGCCCCTTCCACTGTCAAGCGTCCCCGCTGATTTTGCGTTTCATCGTCATTTCGGGTGGGGAAACAGCATGGCGGCCGTGGTGTGGAGGCTGGCCGGCCATTGCCGTTTTAGCGTGGAGAAGACGAAGAATCTTTTTCTCGAGTTTGGCGTCGGAAATAGGTTTTCCTGCGTCAGAATGAGTCCCTGATCCGCCTCTGCACCTGTCAAGCGTCCGCGCCAACTTTGCGTTTCATCGTTATTTTCGGGTGGGTGAACGGCATGGCGGCCGCGGTGAGGAGGCTGGCCGGCCATTGCCTTTTTAGCGTGGAGAAGACGAAGAATCTTTTTCTCGAGTTTGGTGTCGGAAATAGGTTTTCCTGCGTCGGAATGAGCTCCTGATCCGCCTCTACCCATGTCAAGCGTTAACGCCGACTTTGCGTTTTATCGCCATTTCTGCGTGGGGTAACAGCATGGCGGCAACCGTGTGGAGCCTGGCCGACCATTGCCGTTTTAGCGTGGAGAAGACGAAGAATCTTTTTCTCGAGTTTGGCGTCGGAAATAGGTTTTCCAGTTGGCGAATGAGCCCCTGATCCGCCTCTGTCCATGTCAAGCTTCTGCGCCGACTTTGCGTTTCATCGTCATTTTCGGGTGGGGAAACGGCATGGCGGCCGCCGTGTGCAGGCTGGCCGGCCATTGCCTTGTTAGCGTGGGGAAGACGAAGAATCTTTTTGTCGAGTTTGGCGTCGGAAATAGGTTTTCCTGCGTCGGAATGAGCCCCTGATCCGCCTCTGCCCATGTCAAGCGTTAACGCCGACTTTGCGTTTCATCGTCATTTTCGGGTGGGAAAACAGCATGGCGGCCTCAGTGTGGAGACTGGCCCGCCATTGCCTTCTTGGGCGTGGAGAAGACGAAAAATCTTTTTGTCGAGTTCCCCAGACACCAGACAAGGGCAAACAGTACAGTATGTCAAGTGTTCAAACTTATTTTCAGCATTTCAGCATTGACAGCTTCCCATAGAACTGCATTCAGTGTTCAGTAAAGCGGAACACGAGAGGCGGACAAACGTACGGGGCAGGTGGACGCTGATTTTCAGCATTTCAGTATTTGTGGAGAGCTTTAAGACTCTGTGGTGTTTGTGTAGCACTGAAGTTAAGCATTAGACGCTGATATATACTGGTATTTGTGTATCACTGGATTTCAGCATTAGACCTTTATACACACTGGTGTTTGTGTAGTGTGTAACACTGCATTTCAGCATTTGCTCATACGTATAGAGCTCAGGAGAATTTTCATGTCTTAACGTGTGCTAAAATCCAGAAGACAAATCGCCATGATAGTTCAAGGTTGGTGCCAGAATTACTTGGCCCCCGTAGGCGCCAAGCTATTCTGGCACCACCCTTGAACTAGCATGGTCGATACCTATCTAGCTATGGTATGTGAGAGTTAAATGGGTTAAACAGTGTCCCAAAAATATTTAGCAAAATAACAGCGGCGGACACGCAGGCGGGCACACTCTTACTCTGCAGTCTCACACACACACACACACACACACACACACACACACACACACACACACACACACACACACACACACACACACACACAGACAGACAAACAAACAGACAGACAGATAGACAGACAGACAGACAGTCACACTCGCACGCACACAGACAGACAAACACGCACACAGACAGACTCACACACACATGCAGACTCACACACACATGTCGCAGACTCACGAAAACACATGCAGACGGACACACAGGCGGACACACAGGCACTTACTCTGCAGACACACAAAAGTTTCCATTTTATTTGTTCTTCCCAAAGTTGTGTTTTTGTACTTTTTGCAGAGGCGTATTCCCCACCAGGAAAACCTATTTGTCAGCCCAAACAAGCGAAAAAGATCCTGAGTGCACGGTAGCAGTCTTCTTCTCCACCTTAGCAGGCAATGGCGGCCCAGTCTCCACACAGCAGCTTTGGGGCTTCCTTCCACTAAGCAAAGACGATGGAACGCAACGTCGGCGTTGATGGTTGAAATGGACAGAGGCTGTGCAGAGGCTATTTCCCCAACAGGAAAACCAATTTCGGACGCCAAACACGACAAAAAGATACTTAGTCTTCTTCTTCACCTTAGCAAGCAATGGTGGACTAAGAATTCTTTTTGGTGGTTTGGGGTCAGAAATAGGTTTGTTTGTTAGTGGGGAAATAGCCTCTGAACGGCGGGAGCTGCATTTGAAGAAGAAACGCAGACTTTGCGTTCCATGGTGGATGCTGGGTGGGATAGTGCTAGATGGTGCTTAGTGGACAAAGAATTTTTTTCGGTGGTTTGTTGTCAGAAATAGGTGGGTTTGTTGGGGAATAAGCCTCTGAACGGCGGGAGCTGCATGCGTCGGAAATAGGTTTTCCTGCGTCGGAATGAGCCCCTGATCCGCCCCTTCCACTGTCAAGCGTCCCCGCTGATTTTGCGTTTCATCGTCATTTCGGGTGGGGAAACAGCATGGCGGCCGTGGTGTGGAGGCTGGCCGGCCATTGCCGTTTTAGCGTGGAGAAGACGAAGAATCTTTTTCTCGAGTTTGGCGTCGGAAATAGGTTTTCCTGCGTCAGAATGAGTCCCTGATCCGCCTCTGCACCTGTCAAGCGTCCGCGCCAACTTTGCGTTTCATCGTTATTTTCGGGTGGGTGAACGGCATGGCGGCCGCGGTGAGGAGGCTGGCCGGCCATTGCCTTTTTAGCGTGGAGAAGACGAAGAATCTTTTTCTCGAGTTTGGTGTCGGAAATAGGTTTTCCTGCGTCGGAATGAGCTCCTGATCCGCCTCTACCCATGTCAAGCGTTAACGCCGACTTTGCGTTTTATCGCCATTTCTGCGTGGGGTAACAGCATGGCGGCAACCGTGTGGAGCCTGGCCGACCATTGCCGTTTTAGCGTGGAGAAGACGAAGAATCTTTTTCTCGAGTTTGGCGTCGGAAATAGGTTTTCCAGTTGGCGAATGAGCCCCTGATCCGCCTCTGTCCATGTCAAGCTTCTGCGCCGACTTTGCGTTTCATCGTCATTTTCGGGTGGGGAAACGGCATGGCGGCCGCCGTGTGCAGGCTGGCCGGCCATTGCCTTGTTAGCGTGGGGAAGACGAAGAATCTTTTTGTCGAGTTTGGCGTCGGAAATAGGTTTTCCTGCGTCGGAATGAGCCCCTGATCCGCCTCTGCCCATGTCAAGCGTTAACGCCGACTTTGCGTTTCATCGTCATTTTCGGGTGGGAAAACAGCATGGCGGCCTCAGTGTGGAGACTGGCCCGCCATTGCCTTCTTGGGCGTGGAGAAGACGAAAAATCTTTTTGTCGAGTTCCCCAGACACCAGACAAGGGCAAACAGTACAGTATGTCAAGTGTTCAAACTTATTTTCAGCATTTCAGCATTGACAGCTTCCCATAGAACTGCATTCAGTGTTCAGTAAAGCGGAACACGAGAGGCGGACAAACGTACGGGGCAGGTGGACGCTGATTTTCAGCATTTCAGTATTTGTGGAGAGCTTTAAGACTCTGTGGTGTTTGTGTAGCACTGAAGTTAAGCATTAGACGCTGATATATACTGGTATTTGTGTATCACTGGATTTCAGCATTAGACCTTTATACACACTGGTGTTTGTGTAGTGTGTAACACTGCATTTCAGCATTTGCTCATACGTATAGAGCTCAGGAGAATTTTCATGTCTTAACGTGTGCTAAAATCCAGAAGACAAATCGCCATGATAGTTCAAGGTTGGTGCCAGAATTACTTGGCCCCCGTAGGCGCCAAGCTATTCTGGCACCACCCTTGAACTAGCATGGTCGATACCTATCTAGCTATGGTATGTGAGAGTTAAATGGGTTAAACAGTGTCCCAAAAATATTTAGCAAAATAACAGCGGCGGACACGCAGGCGGGCACACTCTTACTCTGCAGTCACAAACACACACACACACACACACACACACACACACACACACACACACACACACACACACACACACACACACACACACACTCACACACACACAGACAAACAAACAGACAGACAGATAGACAGACAGACAGACAGACAGACAGTCACACTCGCACGCACACAGACAGACAAACACGCACACAGACAGACTCACACACACATGCAGACTCACACACACATGTCGCAGACTCACGAAAACACATGCAGACGGACACACAGGCGGACACACAGGCACTTACTCTGCAGACACACAAAAGTTTCCATTTTATTTGTTCTTCCCAAAGTTGTGTTTTTGTACTTTTTGCAGAGGCGTATTCCCCACCAGGAAAACCTATTTGTCAGCCCAAACAAGCGAAAAAGATCCTGAGTGCACGGTAGCAGTCTTCTTCTCCACCTTAGCAGGCAATGGCGGCCCAGTCTCCACACAGCAGCTTTGGGGCTTCCTTCCACTAAGCAAAGACGATGGAACGCAACGTCGGCGTTGATGGTTGAAATGGACAGAGGCTGTGCAGAGGCTATTTCCCCAACAGGAAAACCAATTTCGGACGCCAAACACGACAAAAAGATACTTAGTCTTCTTCTTCACCTTAGCAAGCAATGGTGGACTAAGAATTCTTTTTGGTGGTTTGGGGTCAGAAATAGGTTTGTTTGTTAGTGGGGAAATAGCCTCTGAACGGCGGGAGCTGCATTTGAAGAAGAAACGCAGACTTTGCGTTCCATGGTGGATGCTGGGTGGGATAGTGCTAGATGGTGCTTAGTGGACAAAGAATTTTTTTCGGTGGTTTGTTGTCAGAAATAGGTGGGTTTGTTGGGGAATAAGCCTCTGAACGGCGGGAGCTGCATGCGTCGGAAATAGGTTTTCCTGCGTCGGAATGAGCCCCTGATCCGCCCCTTCCACTGTCAAGCGTCCCCGCTGATTTTGCGTTTCATCGTCATTTCGGGTGGGGAAACAGCATGGCGGCCGTGGTGTGGAGGCTGGCCGGCCATTGCCGTTTTAGCGTGGAGAAGACGAAGAATCTTTTTCTCGAGTTTGGCGTCGGAAATAGGTTTTCCTGCGTCAGAATGAGTCCCTGATCCGCCTCTGCACCTGTCAAGCGTCCGCGCCAACTTTGCGTTTCATCGTTATTTTCGGGTGGGTGAACGGCATGGCGGCCGCGGTGAGGAGGCTGGCCGGCCATTGCCTTTTTAGCGTGGAGAAGACGAAGAATCTTTTTCTCGAGTTTGGTGTCGGAAATAGGTTTTCCTGCGTCGGAATGAGCTCCTGATCCGCCTCTACCCATGTCAAGCGTTAACGCCGACTTTGCGTTTTATCGCCATTTCTGCGTGGGGTAACAGCATGGCGGCAACCGTGTGGAGCCTGGCCGACCATTGCCGTTTTAGCGTGGAGAAGACGAAGAATCTTTTTCTCGAGTTTGGCGTCGGAAATAGGTTTTCCAGTTGGCGAATGAGCCCCTGATCCGCCTCTGTCCATGTCAAGCTTCTGCGCCGACTTTGCGTTTCATCGTCATTTTCGGGTGGGGAAACGGCATGGCGGCCGCCGTGTGCAGGCTGGCCGGCCATTGCCTTGTTAGCGTGGGGAAGACGAAGAATCTTTTTGTCGAGTTTGGCGTCGGAAATAGGTTTTCCTGCGTCGGAATGAGCCCCTGATCCGCCTCTGCCCATGTCAAGCGTTAACGCCGACTTTGCGTTTCATCGTCATTTTCGGGTGGGAAAACAGCATGGCGGCCTCAGTGTGGAGACTGGCCCGCCATTGCCTTCTTGGGCGTGGAGAAGACGAAAAATCTTTTTGTCGAGTTCCCCAGACACCAGACAAGGGCAAACAGTACAGTATGTCAAGTGTTCAAACTTATTTTCAGCATTTCAGCATTGACAGCTTCCCATAGAACTGCATTCAGTGTTCAGTAAAGCGGAACACGAGAGGCGGACAAACGTACGGGGCAGGTGGACGCTGAATTTCAGCATTTCAGTATTTGTGGAGAGCTTTAAGACTCTGTGGTGTTTGTGTAGCACTGAAGTTAAGCATTAGACGCTGATATATACTGGTATTTGTGTATCACTGGATTTCAGCATTAGACCTTGATACACACTGGTGTTTGTGTAGTGTGTAACACTGCATTTCAGCATTTGCTCATACGTATAGAGCTCAGGAGAATTTTCATGTCTTAACGTGTGCTAAAATCCAGAAGACAAATCGCCATGATAGTTCAAGGTTGGTGCCAGAATTACTTGGCCCCCGTAGGCGCCAAGCTATTCTGGCACCACCCTTGAACTAGCATGGTCGATACCTATCTAGCTATGGTATGTGAGAGTTAAATGGGTTAAACAGTGTCCCAAAAATATTTAGCAAAATAACAGCGGCGGACACGCAGGCGGGCACACTCTTACTCTGCAGTCTCACACACACACACACACACACACACACACACACACACACACACACACACACACACACACACACACTCACACACACACAGACAAACAAACAGACAGACAGATAGACAGACAGACAGACAGACAGTCACACTCGCACGCACACAGACAGACAAACACGCACACAGACAGACTCACACACACATGCAGACTCACACACACATGTCGCAGACTCACGAAAACACATGCAGACGGACACACAGGCGGACACACAGGCACTTACTCTGCAGACACACAAAAGTTTCCATTTTATTTGTTCTTCCCAAAGTTGTGTTTTTGTACTTTTTGCAGAGGCGTATTCCCCACCAGGAAAACCTATTTGTCAGCCCAAACAAGCGAAAAAGATCCTGAGTGCACGGTAGCAGTCTTCTTCTCCACCTTAGCAGGCAATGGCGGCCCAGTCTCCACACAGCAGCTTTGGGGCTTCCTTCCACTAAGCAAAGACGATGGAACGCAACGTCGGCGTTGATGGTTGAAATGGACAGAGGCTGTGCAGAGGCTATTTCCCCAACAGGAAAACCAATTTCGGACGCCAAACACGACAAAAAGATACTTAGTCTTCTTCTTCACCTTAGCAAGCAATGGTGGACTAAGAATTCTTTTTGGTGGTTTGGGGTCAGAAATAGGTTTGTTTGTTAGTGGGGAAATAGCCTCTGAACGGCGGGAGCTGCATTTGAAGAAGAAACGCAGACTTTGCGTTCCATGGTGGATGCTGGGTGGGATAGTGCTAGATGGTGCTTAGTGGACAAAGAATTTTTTTCGGTGGTTTGTTGTCAGAAATAGGTGGGTTTGTTGGGGAATAAGCCTCTGAACGGCGGGAGCTGCATGCGTCGGAAATAGGTTTTCCTGCGTCGGAATGAGCCCCTGATCCGCCCCTTCCACTGTCAAGCGTCCCCGCTGATTTTGCGTTTCATCGTCATTTCGGGTGGGGAAACAGCATGGCGGCCGTGGTGTGGAGGCTGGCCGGCCATTGCCGTTTTAGCGTGGAGAAGACGAAGAATCTTTTTCTCGAGTTTGGCGTCGGAAATAGGTTTTCCTGCGTCAGAATGAGTCCCTGATCCGCCTCTGCACCTGTCAAGCGTCCGCGCCAACTTTGCGTTTCATCGTTATTTTCGGGTGGGTGAACGGCATGGCGGCCGCGGTGAGGAGGCTGGCCGGCCATTGCCTTTTTAGCGTGGAGAAGACGAAGAATCTTTTTCTCGAGTTTGGTGTCGGAAATAGGTTTTCCTGCGTCGGAATGAGCTCCTGATCCGCCTCTACCCATGTCAAGCGTTAACGCCGACTTTGCGTTTTATCGCCATTTCTGCGTGGGGTAACAGCATGGCGGCAACCGTGTGGAGCCTGGCCGACCATTGCCGTTTTAGCGTGGAGAAGACGAAGAATCTTTTTCTCGAGTTTGGCGTCGGAAATAGGTTTTCCAGTTGGCGAATGAGCCCCTGATCCGCCTCTGTCCATGTCAAGCTTCTGCGCCGACTTTGCGTTTCATCGTCATTTTCGGGTGGGGAAACGGCATGGCGGCCGCCGTGTGCAGGCTGGCCGGCCATTGCCTTGTTAGCGTGGGGAAGACGAAGAATCTTTTTGTCGAGTTTGGCGTCGGAAATAGGTTTTCCTGCGTCGGAATGAGCCCCTGATCCGCCTCTGCCCATGTCAAGCGTTAACGCCGACTTTGCGTTTCATCGTCATTTTCGGGTGGGAAAACAGCATGGCGGCCTCAGTGTGGAGACTGGCCCGCCATTGCCTTCTTGGGCGTGGAGAAGACGAAAAATCTTTTTGTCGAGTTCCCCAGACACCAGACAAGGGCAAACAGTACAGTATGTCAAGTGTTCAAACTTATTTTCAGCATTTCAGCATTGACAGCTTCCCATAGAACTGCATTCAGTGTTCAGTAAAGCGGAACACGAGAGGCGGACAAACGTACGGGGCAGGTGGACGCTGATTTTCAGCATTTCAGTATTTGTGGAGAGCTTTAAGACTCTGTGGTGTTTGTGTAGCACTGAAGTTAAGCATTAGACGCTGATATATACTGGTATTTGTGTATCACTGGATTTCAGCATTAGACCTTTATACACACTGGTGTTTGTGTAGTGTGTAACACTGCATTTCAGCATTTGCTCATACGTATAGAGCTCAGGAGAATTTTCATGTCTTAACGTGTGCTAAAATCCAGAAGACAAATCGCCATGATAGTTCAAGGTTGGTGCCAGAATTACTTGGCCCCCGTAGGCGCCAAGCTATTCTGGCACCACCCTTGAACTAGCATGGTCGATACCTATCTAGCTATGGTATGTGAGAGTTAAATGGGTTAAACAGTGTCCCAAAAATATTTAGCAAAATAACAGCGGCGGACACGCAGGCGGGCACACTCTTACTCTGCAGTCTCACACACACACACACACACACACACACACACACACACACACACACACACACACACACACACACACACACACACACACACACACACACACAGACAGACAAACAAACAGACAGACAGATAGACAGACAGACAGACAGACAGACAGTCACACTCGCACGCACACAGACAGACAAACACGCACACAGACAGACTCACACACACATGCAGACTCACACACACATGTCGCAGACTCACGAAAACACATGCAGACGGACACACAGGCGGACACACAGGCACTTACTCTGCAGACACACAAAAGTTTCCATTTTATTTGTTCTTCCCAAAGTTGTGTTTTTGTACTTTTTGCAGAGGCGTATTCCCCACCAGGAAAACCTATTTGTCAGCCCAAACAAGCGAAAAAGATCCTGAGTGCACGGTAGCAGTCTTCTTCTCCACCTTAGCAGGCAATGGCGGCCCAGTCTCCACACAGCAGCTTTGGGGCTTCCTTCCACTAAGCAAAGACGATGGAACGCAACGTCGGCGTTGATGGTTGAAATGGACAGAGGCTGTGCAGAGGCTATTTCCCCAACAGGAAAACCAATTTCGGACGCCAAACACGACAAAAAGATACTTAGTCTTCTTCTTCACCTTAGCAAGCAATGGTGGACTAAGAATTCTTTTTGGTGGTTTGGGGTCAGAAATAGGTTTGTTTGTTAGTGGGGAAATAGCCTCTGAACGGCGGGAGCTGCATTTGAAGAAGAAACGCAGACTTTGCGTTCCATGGTGGATGCTGGGTGGGATAGTGCTAGATGGTGCTTAGTGGACAAAGAATTTTTTTCGGTGGTTTGTTGTCAGAAATAGGTGGGTTTGTTGGGGAATAAGCCTCTGAACGGCGGGAGCTGCATGCGTCGGAAATAGGTTTTCCTGCGTCGGAATGAGCCCCTGATCCGCCCCTTCCACTGTCAAGCGTCCCCGCTGATTTTGCGTTTCATCGTCATTTCGGGTGGGGAAACAGCATGGCGGCCGTGGTGTGGAGGCTGGCCGGCCATTGCCGTTTTAGCGTGGAGAAGACGAAGAATCTTTTTCTCGAGTTTGGCGTCGGAAATAGGTTTTCCTGCGTCAGAATGAGTCCCTGATCCGCCTCTGCACCTGTCAAGCGTCCGCGCCAACTTTGCGTTTCATCGTTAGTGATTTTCGGGTGGGTGAACGGCATGGCGGCCGCGGTGAGGAGGCTGGCCGGCCATTGCCTTTTTAGCGTGGAGAAGACGAAGAATCTTTTTCTCGAGTTTGTTGTCGGAAATAGGTTTTCCTGCGTCGGAATGAGCTCCTGATCCGCCTCTACCCATGTCAAGCGTTAACGCCGACTTTGCGTTTTATCGCCATTTCTGCGTGGGGTAACAGCATGGCGGCAACCGTGTGGAGCCTGGCCGACCATTGCCGTTTTAGCGTGGAGAAGACGAAGAATCTTTTTCTCGAGTTTGGCGTCGGAAATAGGTTTTCCAGTTGGCGAATGAGCCCCTGATCCGCCTCTGTCCATGTCAAGCTTCTGCGCCGACTTTGCGTTTCATCGTCATTTTCGGGTGGGGAAACGGCATGGCGGCCGCCGTGTGCAGGCTGGCCGGCCATTGCCTTGTTAGCGTGGGGAAGACGAAGAATCTTTTTGTCGAGTTTGGCGTCGGAAATAGGTTTTCCTGCGTCGGAATGAGCCCCTGATCCGCCTCTGCCCATGTCAAGCGTTAACGCCGACTTTGCGTTTCATCGTCATTTTCGGGTGGGAAAACAGCATGGCGGCCTCAGTGTGGAGACTGGCCCGCCATTGCCTTCTTGGGCGTGGAGAAGACGAAAAATCTTTTTGTCGAGTTCCCCAGACACCAGACAAGGGCAAACAGTACAGTATGTCAAGTGTTCAAACTTATTTTCAGCATTTCAGCATTGACAGCTTCCCATAGAACTGCATTCAGTGTTCAGTAAAGCGGAACACGAGAGGCGGACAAACGTACGGGGCAGGTGGACGCTGATTTTCAGCATTTCAGTATTTGTGGAGAGCTTTAAGACTCTGTGGTGTTTGTGTAGCACTGAAGTTAAGCATTAGACGCTGATATATACTGGTATTTGTGTATCACTGGATTTCAGCATTAGACCTTTATACACACTGGTGTTTGTGTAGTGTGTAACACTGCATTTCAGCATTTGCTCATACGTATAGAGCTCAGGAGAATTTTCATGTCTTAACGTGTGCTAAAATCCAGAAGACAAATCGCCATGATAGTTCAAGGTTGGTGCCAGAATTACTTGGCCCCCGTAGGCGCCAAGCTATTCTGGCACCACCCTTGAACTAGCATGGTCGATACCTATCTAGCTATGGTATGTGAGAGTTAAATGGGTTAAACAGTGTCCCAAAAATATTTAGCAAAATAACAGCGGCGGACACGCAGGCGGGCACACTCTTACTCTGCAGTCTCACACACACACACACACACACACACACACACACACACACACACACACACACACACACACACACACACACACACACACACACAGACAGACAAACAAACAGACAGACAGATAGACAGACAGACAGACAGACAGACAGTCACACTCGCACGCACACAGACAGACAAACACGCACACAGACAGACTCACACACACATGCAGACTCACACACACATGTCGCAGACTCACGAAAACACATGCAGACGGACACACAGGCGGACACACAGGCACTTACTCTGCAGACACACAAAAGTTTCCATTTTATTTGTTCTTCCCAAAGTTGTGTTTTTGTACTTTTTGCAGAGGCGTATTCCCCACCAGGAAAACCTATTTGTCAGCCCAAACAAGCGAAAAAGATCCTGAGTGCACGGTAGCAGTCTTCTTCTCCACCTTAGCAGGCAATGGCGGCCCAGTCTCCACACAGCAGCTTTGGGGCTTCCTTCCACTAAGCAAAGACGATGGAACGCAACGTCGGCGTTGATGGTTGAAATGGACAGAGGCTGTGCAGAGGCTATTTCCCCAACAGGAAAACCAATTTCGGACGCCAAACACGACAAAAAGATACTTAGTCTTCTTCTTCACCTTAGCAAGCAATGGTGGACTAAGAATTCTTTTTGGTGGTTTGGGGTCAGAAATAGGTTTGTTTGTTAGTGGGGAAATAGCCTCTGAACGGCGGGAGCTGCATTTGAAGAAGAAACGCAGACTTTGCGTTCCATGGTGGATGCTGGGTGGGATAGTGCTAGATGGTGCTTAGTGGACAAAGAATTTTTTTCGGTGGTTTGTTGTCAGAAATAGGTGGGTTTGTTGGGGAATAAGCCTCTGAACGGCGGGAGCTGCATGCGTCGGAAATAGGTTTTCCTGCGTCGGAATGAGCCCCTGATCCGCCCCTTCCACTGTCAAGCGTCCCCGCTGATTTTGCGTTTCATCGTCATTTCGGGTGGGGAAACAGCATGGCGGCCGTGGTGTGGAGGCTGGCCGGCCATTGCCGTTTTAGCGTGGAGAAGACGAAGAATCTTTTTCTCGAGTTTGGCGTCGGAAATAGGTTTTCCTGCGTCAGAATGAGTCCCTGATCCGCCTCTGCACCTGTCAAGCGTCCGCGCCAACTTTGCGTTTCATCGTTATTTTCGGGTGGGTGAACGGCATGGCGGCCGCGGTGAGGAGGCTGGCCGGCCATTGCCTTTTTAGCGTGGAGAAGACGAAGAATCTTTTTCTCGAGTTTGGTGTCGGAAATAGGTTTTCCTGCGTCGGAATGAGCTCCTGATCCGCCTCTACCCATGTCAAGCGTTAACGCCGACTTTGCGTTTTATCGCCATTTCTGCGTGGGGTAACAGCATGGCGGCAACCGTGTGGAGCCTGGCCGACCATTGCCGTTTTAGCGTGGAGAAGACGAAGAATCTTTTTCTCGAGTTTGGCGTCGGAAATAGGTTTTCCAGTTGGCGAATGAGCCCCTGATCCGCCTCTGTCCATGTCAAGCTTCTGCGCCGACTTTGCGTTTCATCGTCATTTTCGGGTGGGGAAACGGCATGGCGGCCGCCGTGTGCAGGCTGGCCGGCCATTGCCTTGTTAGCGTGGGGAAGACGAAGAATCTTTTTGTCGAGTTTGGCGTCGGAAATAGGTTTTCCTGCGTCGGAATGAGCCCCTGATCCGCCTCTGCCCATGTCAAGCGTTAACGCCGACTTTGCGTTTCATCGTCATTTTCGGGTGGGAAAACAGCATGGCGGCCTCAGTGTGGAGACTGGCCCGCCATTGCCTTCTTGGGCGTGGAGAAGACGAAAAATCTTTTTGTCGAGTTCCCCAGACACCAGACAAGGGCAAACAGTACAGTATGTCAAGTGTTCAAACTTATTTTCAGCATTTCAGCATTGACAGCTTCCCATAGAACTGCATTCAGTGTTCAGTAAAGCGGAACACGAGAGGCGGACAAACGTACGGGGCAGGTGGACGCTGATTTTCAGCATTTCAGTATTTGTGGAGAGCTTTAAGACTCTGTGGTGTTTGTGTAGCACTGAAGGTAAGCATTAGACGCTGATATATACTGGTATTTGTGTATCACTGAATTTCAGCATTAGACCTTGATACACACTGGTGTTTGTGTAGTGTGTAACACTGCATTTCAGCATTTGCTCATACGTATAGAGCTCAGGAGAATTTTCATGTCTTAACGTGTGCTAAAATCCAGAAGACAAATCGCCATGATAGTTCAAGGTTGGTGCCAGAATTACTTGGCCCCCGTAGGCGCCAAGCTATTCTGGCACCACCCTTGAACTAGCATGGTCGATACCTATCTAGCTATGGTATGTGAGAGTTAAATGGGTTAAACAGTGTCCCAAAAATATTTAGCAAAATAACAGCGGCGGACACGCAGGCGGGCACACTCTTACTCTGCAGTGTCACACACACACACACACACACACACACACACACACACACACACACACACACACACACACACACACACACACACACACACACACACACACACACACACGCACACACACACACACACACACCCGCGCGAGCTTACACTCTCGCACACTTCTTTACCTTGCAGTTTCTGGATATACACAGCCTCCGCGTCTCGAGTGAACTGCGCACCTAGCTGGTTGATGACCATGTCGCTCAGACAACAAAGGCCGCTGCTTTCTTTGAAGGAGCTGCTGACACAGGTAGGATCATCGTTACACCTGGCGGCACACTCTAGCGGGAAGCTGACGTCATCCAGTGCCCGGATGCATGGAGATACAAGACGGACTCCATCTTGGCGAGTGAAAAGAGCGCTCGTGTCAGCAACAACAGCGGTAAAGGTCCAAGATTTTGGAACAAAGATGAGAAGGAGAATCTTGGGTAGTTTAATCATCTTTAGGACTGTCACAATTTGCAATCACTTAATACCTTGGCGTCTTTTTTTGTTCGCTAACAAGCCCTGCTGCACACTTCTGTGATTGTGTATGACGACGAATTAAAATAGGAGACGTTCAAAATGTCAACGACTGAACTGTGTCCTGTGAAGGCAAAAGACAGTAAGTTCATTTTCGTGAAAAGCGAGATTTTGTTTATTGTATTACAATTTAAGTCTCGGTTTTCACAAACCAAAATGGACGTACACTGAGGCCGTTGAGCCTTTTCGGCAGTCCGAGCGTGGTGTAATAACGTATTTGTTTTCCTTCCTCCGTTTATTGTTTAGAAAAAATCCGGTTTATGAAGACGGCCGCTTCTGTGGCAGATAGGTGACACCATTGAATATACATGTTCTGCCGGGGATTCCCAGACTGTGACGTAACAAGATTCCGTGTCAGAAGCGCAAGTCTTGTTTTCGCGAGTAAAAAGCTAATCTTGGCTTGTGTACAGAATGATTCAAGCTGCAATGTCTACAAAAGGTCGTTAAAGTATTACAGTGACAGTGCTTCTTGACTGCTGTGTGATTCAGAAAAATTAAGAACTTTTTGATGAAGCGATCGGCATTTGACCACTGATGTGACAGCTTGTGCAAGTTAGCATGGTGCCTCGTGCTTTTAGATTCAAGATGTCAGATAGTCTTCGAAAATTCGGGAGATGATTTTCTTCAGATAGTCCCGCATTGAGTGACGTGAAAATTTGGCAATAGCGTGCTTTGTGTGTAGTGTTGCTGGGTGTGTATTTTCGTTTTAGTTCTTGAATTTGTTGCTCTGTGCTTTGGTGAAATTGTGGCATTTTGCCTGTTGGTGTTTGAGCAGACGACAGTGCCTGGCTTGCCGGTTTGCACGGATTGTGTCTCTGATTGGTTAAAAAAAACAACTCGGAAGCTATTTTTTTTCCGTGGTTTCCCGAACTTTGAAAATGTCTCGGTGGAAGGCTTTTACTGTTTGCGCTATGTAATTAGTGGTGAAATGTTGTTTAGTTGGCTCCTCATGTCGTAAAAAATAAGGCAGATGATGTGTATTACGTCAAATAGGACTACTTTAGTGCGTTTTTTTCTGCTATTTTGTCGAACCGAGTTGCTATCAAGACTCGAAAACGAGGTCGTAACGCGTCATCGAGAGGGCTATAAAACGTCCGCCATTTTTCGCTACAGTGGTTTTTATATCACGGTCACATGGTACAGTTTGCGCTAAATTTACTGGTCGTGTGACGTAGGGAGGAAAACAATCTGTTTTAGCTCATTCCTAGACGAACGGCATCCGGATACGCGGATTTAGTCGCGTATCCGGATGCCGTTTGTCTCGAATGAATTTAACCCATTCAGCCCTGGCGCACTACTGCAGGGGATGGGTCGACCATGATAATTCAAGGGTAGTGCCAGATTAGCTTGGCGCCGACAGGCACTACCCTTGAATTATCATGGTCGATCCATCTCCTGCAACAGTGCATAGTCGTTAGATGACGCATCCCGAAATTTGGGAAATATGTGCGTCGGGTTGAATGAGTTAAAACAATTTCAACAATAGGGACTGCAGGATTCACACTTCTCTGCGCAAGAAACCAAAGTCGACTGTCTCGTGTTAGCCATTTGGCTGTCGGTAGGGGTTTTTTGTCGAGGTGATTCTGGCGTTCCGGCAGGAATCACCTCTACAGTACGCGCTACCGACAGTCAAAGGATTTAGACGTCTAAACCGACTCTTACGTTACGATCTTTTCTCGCTACCATACGAAGCGGTTCTCTGAGAGAGTTCATTTGTAGAGCCACTCTCAGCACTGCCGCGGCCACTGAAGACATCGAAGATATGAGAGATCTTCTGGGTGACGGACAGGCGTCCACACAGACATTCAACTTTTTTTTTTTTTTTCTTTTTTTTACGAGCGCGCTGTCAGTTTTGGTCAAGCTCCGCCTCTCGAAGTCTAATTCCGGAAGTCCATTTTTGTGAAAAGCGCGATATTTATAGTAATACAATACAAATCTCGCTTTCCCCCCCCCAAAAAAAAAAAAAAAAAGTTGAACGTTTTTTTTTGTGTTGCACATTTTTTGTTTGTTCGTAGATAGCGCGATTTGTATTGTATTACCATAAAACGTGTGCTTTTCACTAAAATGGACTTCCTGTCTCTTGCCTTCATGGGGCAGAGTTGTCTTAATAATATAAAAATGACAGGCGGATCCACAGTTTTGTTAAGGGGTCGGAATATTTGTTGTTGTCTCAGTATATGTGTGCGAGCGTGCATTCATGCGTGCGTGCCTGTGTGTGCATACGTATTTGTGTGTGTGTGTGTGTGTGCGCGTGTGTGTGTGTGTGTGTGTGTGTGTGTGTGTGTGCGTGTGTGTGTGCGCTTTCGTGTGTTAGGTCTGTGTGTGTGTGTTTGTGTGTGTGTGTGCGCGTGTGTGTATGTGTGTGTGTGAGTGCGTGCATGCGCTGGTGGATGTTGGGTTTGTGTGTGCGTGTGTGTGTGTGAGTGTGTGTGTGTGTGTGTGTGTGTGTGTGTGTGTGTGTGTGTGTGTGTGTGTGCACGAAACTACTAATATGGGTGACTTTCTTTACCATCCTTCTGGAATGTGGGCGTGTGTAAAATTCTGGGCGGCCAAGTCAGACACCCATTTTTTCTGAGGGTTGTTTCTGCATTATTTTTAATTCAAAAGTCAGAAAGAAAAAAAAATTAGATGTCCCATTTTTGCAGGTTTACCTAATCTTGTGTGTTTTAAACGCACTGGGCCAGTGTGTCACCACGGAAGCAAGCATCGTTCGGCTGCGCAGAGTGAACTGAGTGGTTTCCCCTTCTATTGTCTCTCGTCCCGCCAACCGTCGCCGTTCCATCAGGTAAGATTGTTTTTATGCAATATTTCTTAGTTAAAAGCACGCCCAAGTGTACTTCTTCAGCGCAGTAATTTAACTGAGATGCTCCCAATCAGATACAATTGCACAGTAGCCTATATGGACCCGTTTGGCCGAGAAAACTGAGTCTGCTACGACCCGCGTCTCAGCCTTCTGCTCAGCGCCCGTCAGTCTTGTAGTAACAGATAATAGAACCCCACGAATTTAACAAAAGCTTTCTTCTTCAACGAAAGGAATTTGTTCAATAACACATTACAAGGTCAATCTGTCACGCGATTGGGTTGGGTTGCTTTTTTTTTTTCTTCTGACATGTGTGATTGTGAACGAAATGTAATTTGGCATGTTTGTATGGATGCACTGTTGAAACAAGATGGCGCCAGATTTGAATCCTCGTACGCAAAACTACCTCGCGATTCGAAGAACAGACTTCCACGAATAGTTTTTTTTTCGGATTTTGCAACTGAAGTGTCGCATTTTACTGTATTACCAGTTATTGTTCGTAGGGGGCATGGGGTACTGCTGTAATTATGTATATATATCTGATTCAAAATGTCAATGGTTTACATGGTTGTATTTGACATGATTGCAGCAACACCGTTTTGGTCACACTCAGCACTTTCTGCACACACCCAGCGCCGGATGGCAGCAGGATGTCCAAACCCATCGGGAACTATGGAAGTGGACAAGCACGCCCCTTCCTGGCACATGACCAAGGCTCATGGCAAAATTAGTCAGCAGCAGCATGATGGCCCAGCGTCGTCTGTCGCAGAGGGTGCGTCTGGTAGGAGGGTGCATAGACGGCAGCGGAATGCCCCCAATTACAAACTGGTAAGTGATTCTATGATCATCTTTATTTTATTGGCTCGCGTGCGAAGCAAAAGTGAGTTTATGTTCTGGGCCGTCCGCGTCCATGGTAAACGTTAACAGTGGCATTTTCTCGGAAACTTTTCAAGCCACATTCTTCAAGCTTGGCCCAAGGATACTTTGTGGCAAGATCTTTGTAAACATACCAGTTTGAGTGACCTCTCTCAAAGGGTCACGCGGGGTTGACAGATGTGTGAAAACTGCTTACATTTTCAGAAAACATGGATTTTGCTTTCTTGTGCAAGGCCCCTTAAACCAAAATTGGTCTGCTTTTGTACTAATGCAGCTTTCTTTTTTTCTTTCCTTTTCCAGTTGGCAAATGGAGCCTGTGATGGGCCTGAGACTGCCGAGAGTGCAAGCGCATCGCAATACAAGGACAGTGATGACGAGGAGTTTGTTCCTGGCTCGAGCTCACAGGATTCAGACGGTGCTTCGCCATCAATCTCTGGGGTCTCTGACACAGACAGTTTTGTATTGAATATGTTAGATTTCAAGGTGGCTGTTTCAGGGTGGGCAGGTGTCAGTGAAGCAAGTACCAGCAAGGTGCAGTGTGCGTTGGGGGATGAATTAGGGGGTGGCAATGACAATGTGGATAGGCAGAAGGAACATGATGTTGGGGGTGGGGAAAGAGCGCTTACCAAAGAAACGGATGTGCACGTGTCGCAGAGAGGAAAAGGAAAGTACAAATGGGACAAGAAACATGCATGCAAATTTTGTGGCAAGCTTGTTTTGAAAATGAGCACGCACTTCCATGCAGATGAGGCAGACGTTGCTAAAATTTTGATGATAAAAAAAGGGACTAAGCAGAGACGTCAAGCATGGATCAGAATACAAGATGAGGGGGATTACATGCATAATGTTGCAGTTCTTGAAAAGAAATCAGGATGTTTGATTCCTAAGTATCGCACCAAAACTAGTAAGGTAGACGACCTTCTCGCCTGTTGCCATTGCAAAGGGCTCTATAAAAAAAGCTGATCTCTGTACACTCAAAACGTTGCTGTCAGAAACAAGGAGGGTTTCAGTTCACTAAGAGAGGTGAGGCTGCTCAACGTGGGCGGCTAATGCTTCCAATACCTTTAGACGTTGACTTTTCCTTCTATCATAAGGTTTTAGCCAGACAGAGACAGGATGAGTTAAGCCGTCTCATCAGAACTGACCCCTTGCTTTTGGAGTATGGAAAGAGATTATTTGACCGCAGGGACATTGAAGAACACACGGCTGGGCAAATCAGCTCCAGGATGTGGGAGTTAGGGAGACTATTAAAGATTCTTAGAGTGAGGTCAGAAATGAAAATCGCAAGTTTAAATGCTGTGGTCAATGCAGCTAGCTTTGATCATGTTGTACTGGCTGTAAAAGAGCTAGCAGAATTTGATGAGGACACACATCAGTTCAAAAAAGGCAATCTTGCAATGCGCATAGGCCATGCTTTGAAAAAATGTTCACAGATCAAACAGTCGCTGGCATCCAAACAGCTTGGGAATGGTTCAGATGACAGGTGGCGACAGGAGCTCTCTGAGGCGCAGCGCTTTGACTCTGTCTTCACCGGGGACTGGTACGATTGTGTGTCAGCTACAGCAGCCCAGTCGGTCGGGAAAATGACCATGAACAAACCCAAGCTGATCCCATCATGTGAAGATGTGAGGAAGGTCCAACAGCTCCTTGAGACAAGGGTGGTTTCGGAAGATTATCCGACAGTGGTTAAAGCAACTCTTTGCGCTGTATCACTTTTCAACCGAAAACGAGGGGGAGAAGTTCAGAGAATGAAGGTATCAGACTTCCAGAATGCTAAGATTGGATTGATCACCAATCAAGATATCTTGAAAGGTCTCACAGAGGTTGAGAAGAAAATGGTGAATCATTTTCAGCGAGTGTAAATCAGGGGCAAGTTTAATAGGAGTGTTCCCATTTTGCTGACGAAGAAGATGATGACAACTGTGGACAGAATCCTTCAAATGAGGCAATCAGTTCCAGCTCTCGCCGGTTCCCAGTACATCTTTGCCACACCTTCTGGTCAGAGGCCTTACAGAGGCCATGATGTTCTGAAGGAACATGCACTGCAAGCGCAAGTGTCAAACCCAGCCATGTTCACATTTACTCAGTTACGGAAGCAGGTTGCAACTTTGGCTCAGGCCATGGCCATCTCGGAGTTAGACCAGGATCAGCTGGCAGACTTCCTTGGTCATGATATTCGGATACATCGCCATATCTACCGCCAACCTCAAGACGTCCTTCAGAAGGCAAAAGTGGCAAAGATTCTTCTGTCAGTTAACAATGGGATGACAGATTTTGAGAGTTGCATTAGAGCTGAACTGGGCGATGATGAAGAGATTGACTTTGACAATGAAAACACATCAGAAACTTGCAGAGAGGTCGCTGGGGAAACAGCACCTGTGAATGAAGCAAATAGCAAGTCAACAACACAGGAATCATTGAGCATGACCGAGAAAAGACGTCCAGAGCCTGATGACAAACTAGATAGTTTTGATGATGACAGTTCTGCGTCGGCTCCTGCTCGAAAGAAAGCTAGATTTACAAGGAAACCATGGGGGAAAGCTGTTGAAACTCGTTTCAAGGCACACCTCGTCGTGAACAAACTTCCTGGAAAGGCCGAGATACAGCAGGCCATTGCAGAAGATCCGCAACAGACTGAAAAGTTACAAAATAAATGAATTGAGATTCTCCGACACTCGCGTCATTTTCCTTTTCATACAGACTTATTATAAGAGTGTTCATTATTATTGGGTTGGTTTCAGCATATCTAGCTTGTTTTTGTCAATGGAACTGCAAATGGAACGACGCTTGGGGACGAGAGACAATAATAAGGGGCATGGAAAACTTTGAAAATGGAACTGCTGATGGAACGGGGTGGGGGGGGGGGGGAGACAATAATAAGGAGTAAAAAAACCATTGTCATCATAAAGATTTATTACACGAGTGCTCTACTATGGGGTTGGTGCGCCTGCATCCTTTTGTATACTGTATATAACATGTAAAACTTTGAAAATGGAACTGCTGATGGAACGGGGGTTGGGGACGAGAGACAATAATAAGGAGTAAGAAAACCATTGTCGACATAAAGATTTATTACAAGGGTGCTACTATGGGGTTGGTGCGCCTGCATCATTTTTGTATACTGTATATAACATGTAAAACTTTGAAAATGGAACTGCTGATGAAACGGCGGTTGGGGACGAAAGACATTAATAAGACAAAAAGAAACAAACATTGTCAACATAAAGACTTATTACAAGGACGTTATTATTCGGTTGTTTCCAGCGTGTATAGCTCTGTTTTTATCTGATGTACACCTGGATCATTTTGTATGCTGTGTAACATTAAAGAAGTACCCAACGGAGAAAGAAACACGCTTAGAAAAGACGGGTACAACACAATTTATTAATATTTCGGGTAAATACCCGTTGTCAAAATAGACAAACAAACAGAGAGATTAGCCGCTACTTATCTTCATTGGCAGAAGGAATGTGCAGCACATTAGCGGCTAATCTCTCTGTTTGTTTGTCTATTTTGACAAAGGGTATTTACCCGAAATATTAATACATTGTCTTGTACCCGTCTTTTCTAAGCGTGTTTCTTTCTCCGTTGGGTACTTCTTTGCTTATTACACGCTTGGCAGTCACCTTTTTGGTCTGGATTGTGTAACATTCATTAACCTTACTTTGCAACTAAACAGTGGCCCCCACCCAGGTCTGCCCTGAGGGACTTGGGTGGTGTCAACTACTTTTTAGTTCCGAGGGTCACCCTGGTCAGCCCCAAAGTGTTGGTTTTCCTCTCAATTCTGGGGCATGTGTTTCTGTCTACCCTTGGTCAATTAACTTGTATTTTCCTTTTTTAAGCTCTCCCTGCTGTCTGCGCTGCCTGTATCTCTTGAAAAGAAGTACCCAACGGAGAAAGAAACACTCTTAAAAAAGACGGTTACAACACAATTTATTAAGATTTCGGCTAAATCCGCTTTGTCAAAACGGACAAACAAACAGAGAGATCAGTCGCTACTTATCTTCATTCGCAGAAGGAATGGGGCACATTCCTTCTGTGAACAAAGATAAGTAGCGACTGATCTCTCTGTTTGTTTGTCTGTTTTGACAAGGCGGATTTACCCAAAATCTTACTAAATTGTGTTGTAACCGTCTTTTCTAAGCGTGTTTCTTTCTCCGTTGGGCACTTCTTTGCATTTTACATGATTGGCAGTCACCTTTTGGGTCTGAATAATTTTTTGTTTGTTTGTTGTTGTTGTTTTGTTTGTTTGTTTGGGTGTTTTTTTTTTGTTTTTTTTTTTTTTTTTTTTTTTTTTGGGGGGGGGGGGGGGGGGGGGAGGGAGGGAGGGTGGTGGTGGTGTATCTCTCTTGATTTTGGATGTGTGTTGCTAAATGATCTTAGGTTTACTTAGCGTATTAGACTGGCTGGCGACATGCATTCAATATTCTGTTCATTATTTTATTTTATTTTTTCCCCCTTCATTATCAGTGCTGGCACGTCCGGACGTTCAGCAATGTACAACCAATCGGAACGAAAGACAATAATAAGATAAGAAAACCATTGTCAACATGATAAACATTTATTACAAGAGTTATTTTTTCAGTGTGTATAGCTTGTTTTTATCTGATGTACGCCTGGATCATGTTGGAAATGTCTGTAACTTTTTTCTTGGTTACTATAAAGTACACTTTGCATACTGTGCATTGTTTCTAAAGTCACAGGAAGCATAAACCTTAGCTGAGTTGGTATACCTCGCCCTCTACCTAGGTTAAACGCACCAGCAGTGCCACTGTTGCTATTTTCGCACCGGACCGGTCATGTGCACCAGAACTGCGCGCGCAGGTTGGCTTGTGCACTTGTAGTGTGGTCTCGTTCGTTCACGCAGAAGATTGTGATCGCAGTCGGGAAAAAAAGAAGGTTCGTTTGCGGTTTTAACTTGTAGCCTTTTATCTCCCCGAACACGCCAGTTTTGTGTAGAGATGGCGGAGGCTTGAGTCATGCCCAACACCACTGAATCAAGACTATTGTACATGTAGTGCGCTCATTTCTCGAACTTCAACTTTGACGGTGCTTTCTGCCACAAACGACGCAGATGTCGCAAAAATCACCTCCATTGAGGATTTAAAAAAGCTATTTTTAAAATCTGCCAAATCGCGTAATGTTTCATGGTGCTAGCATAAGGATGGATGCATAATTGCTGGATTGCATATATGGGAAAGGGTTTATTCTTTATTCATGTTATTTTGCAGCAGTCAAACGAAGCTCACGTGATTCTTTCTCCGAGGTTGCCCATTACAGGTGCAGAAAGCGCACGCTCTAAACCGATCGGATGCACCAGACCAGTCCGGACGACCGGTCTGGTGCCAATAAGTAGAAACATTGGCACCACTGGTGCATTTAACCTAGGCACTGGACGAGGTATACCAACTCGGCTAAGCTTTATTGTCGCACTTGCTAGAACTCGGTATTATATTTCTCTCTCCATTTTATAAATAGAGGCACATAAGTCGCGGTAACCCTTTACATGCCCGAACTTGGGCAAGAACTAGTTTTCCTCATCACAAAGTTGGCAGAAAAGGGTTTGACTGCTCTTGATTGTTTGATTTGAAGTGTTTACAAACAATTATTGTGTTTTTATATGCATGCACCTTTGATGTGATTAATAAAGGCTGAAGTTTCAAGTGATTGATTTCCTATGTTGTCAGTTCATTAATTAATGTCCGTGTTCTGTTTTGTCATTTTAACTCATTCTACCTCAAGGCCGGAATCCCCAAATGTTGAAGTCGTCTTCTTAAAACTGCGTTGCAGGGCAGGATACAGATCGACCACGATAGTTCAAGGGTGATGCCAGAATAGCTTGGCGGCCATAGGCGCCACTCTATTCTGGCATCGGCCTTGAACTATCATGGTCGATCTTTATTTTGCTCTGGTGTGTCTGGGGTAGAATAAGTTAAGTGTTAGTTTCTTCGTCTGGGTCTTTTTCTGTCTTTCATATTTTCCCACACTTTTTAACCTGCATCATACTGAGGCTAAAAGCTTCAAATTTGTACACTGCCATATATGCAAGCTACATTACAGAACTTACAGATGAGGACATAGACCAATGGCATTATTAGTTCAAGGGTGGTGCCACAATAGCTTGGCGCCTAGAGGCGCCAAGCTATTCTGCCACTACCCTTTGGACTATTTTAGTCACACTTGTTGCACACACTGGTGTATTCCGAATAATAAGGGTTAATATTCAAAATGCTCTGTTGCTGTTTGTCTCGAACTGCAGAGTACATTTTTTTTTTTTTTTTTTAAGTCGTTTAATTTCCAGAATTCTCACATAAATGCCATGCATAAACTGTTTTGCTTCAGAATGACAAAACGTAGCAATGTTTAAAAATTTCCTCTGTAAAAATCATAATCGAAAGATTACAGGCCAGTGTTCATTCAATTTTGCACCATACAATGTTAAGAATGTTAATGCATACATACACATTAAGTTGAAAAAAAAAAAAAAAATGAAAGTGAAAAAAAAAGTATTCCATGCACTTGACCTTATTACAGACGCCTAATGTTGTGAAACACCCATTTTGACTGTAATGCCAGTTTTTTTTTGTGTGAGAGAGACACCCACCCACTTTATTGGTAGAAACCCATTTTTTCGGCATCTAGTGGCTCTGTTTCTAGAAAATGTCTATTTTATTTTAAGTTATAGAGCTTAGTTATAAGGTGAGTTCTAAACATTCGCATCAATTCCAGAGCCCTAGAATAAATAGAAATATGGGAACCCATTTTCACATGAAATGGTAGGTAACCCATTGTGAGGCTTTTGTGCTCCTGTGTGAGTGTGTGTGTGTGTGTGTGTGTGTGTGTGTGTGTGTGTGTGTGTGTGTGTGTGTGTGTGTGTGTGTGTGTGTGTGTGTGTATGACGTCCCACGTCCAGTCTAAAAGATCCGCGCTTGATTACTGCTTGTTTGCGTTTACCGGCATTTGCTCAGTTTGTGAGTTTGTGAGAGAAAACATCCCTACATCGATCGTACATGCAGGCTAACACAAAGCTTACCAATAATACCTCTTTCATTTTCATCCATTTATAAATCAATTTTTTTCATAGACAAACGCACTGGCGCATTCTTGTATGCGTGACCATAGGCTTGTTAGCTTACCAACGGACCCACAGTGAAGCTAAAGTGTCCGTGCCATGTTAAGGACTTTATCCCGTCACTGCCGGGGCAAGGCGAACGCTACACAGCTGCAAGAGACATAAACCCTCGTGAGCCCCCGCAGTCGCGGGGGCTCACGAGGTTTTATGTCTCTTGTTCGTTCTACGTTCTTTATGCTTGATTTTGTCCCATTTACATCTGTGCTCTTCGCGCGAATGTAGGTCAGTGGGCAGTCGCTGCAGACGCAAAACTGAGTCGTGATCACTGGCATCGCAGGGATTAACCTCATCGCTGGCATTGATCACGCACGTCACGCACGTCGGAAACCACTACCCACTGACCGTCACGCGCGTTAAACAAACACAGATATAAATGACCCCCAAAATAGACATACAGAACGGAGGACTAGCATGAGGCAATGTACCCTCCTGATCTATGTCCGCCGGCGACAGCAGATGGGCCGCGTTCGCCTTGTTCCGGCAGTTAAGGGGTTACACACAGATTTCTAACTCGGCCTGGAGTTGCAGGTGAGGCAGAACTATACCAAGAGGAAGTGTATATTCTTCTGAACCCCATTCTACGCAGGGGTTCATGGGAATCTAAGCCTCTGCCAGATTTGGGAGTGTGACTCGTGGACTTGGCCTTCTTGGTGTCAATTTCTGCGAACATATGCTGCTGTTCCTGACTTTTAAAAATATTTTTGTGTGTGTTGTCGACGAGTAAAGTCGGCTGGGAAGTGGCCTTTTAACCATCTGACGGCCGGAAAAATGCTATCGCCACCCAACCGCAAGAAGCAAAGAACATCATGAGCCCCCGCAGATGCGGGGGGTCATGATGTTCTTTGCCTCTTGCGGACCCTATTCGTGTTCGCTCTCCTTGGATTGATGGTATTATTTCGCGGTTGGACTGATTTGCCCAGCTCTTAAAGACACGATTTTTGCGTCCACTGGCAGTGAAGGGATTAAAGGAAGTTTGAAAAGCGTTTAGCGGGAAATTATGAAACCTTTCAAGACCACTTTTACTGATATTTACTGAGATTTCGGTGATGTTCATAGATACCGCGCGGTAGCTCTGTGCGGGCATTAGACCTCACTCTGGGATCGAACATAACGGCACATGGACCGGACAGTCTTTTCGAAATCATCTCTCATGCATCGCTGGCTGTTCGACTTACTTGTAATGCAAGACACTATCTGTTATAAGTCAAACTTTGTGAACTTTGCGATCAAAGCGAAAGCGAGGTCAATCGGCAAGGAACTAAATTAACGCGCATTGTTAACACAGATTTCAAGAATGATGCACGCAACGAGGTCTCTTGATTTGGGTATCTGCTCCTGTATTGAGGAGCAAATGAAACGCAACATTTTTGGATCATCGGAAACACTAAAGTGTTTCCGATGATTCCAAAATGTCGCATTTCCTTTGCTCCTCAGTATAGTCGTGCCAGTGAACCGTTCTGTCATGAGAGTGGATCCGTTATTCTTTCTTGTTTTTTGACCGCAGGAGAAGATGCCCGTTGACCGCGGCTAGCCAACTGGGGTTGCGAGGGGACGAGCTTTGGTTAGGCCACCTTTTCTAGGCCCCTCTCCGTGTGGAGCAAGCAGTGCTGTCCCTAGAGAAGGCTGCTTGGTCGTTCAGGGTGTGCCGAGTGATGTTGTCATCCCCAGGTCAACATCAGGCGACCAATATCCTGAACCGCCTGCATGCAGGTTTGAGACTGCGGCTTCCAGTGACATCTTTCACCTGCCGTTTCGCCCCTCGCCCGTCGCTACAGGACTTGGAATGGTCAGTGTCATGGTCCGTGGACGTTTCCTAAAGCCTGCGCGGTGGAGCTTTTTGGTGGAGTGCAGTGTGCGCAGTACTGGCCCCACCCTTTAAACCCTTGGTTCATCTGCCATGGCCTAGCAAGCTGGGACGATGGCATCGAGGTCCTCGGGTCGTAGGTTTTATATCAGACTGTCCTTGTCCTAGTCTCTGGCTCAAAAGCCTTCCCCGGAGACACGGGGGCTTTGATGTCAGGGGTTTCCTCCCTTAGCCTTTCCGCAGCCAAGCGGCCAGGCCTGCAAGGCAGCAGGCGACTCGTGGAGGGCGGGGTCGTCTATGTCCCGTGCAGATGTGAACATCTGCCCACTGCCCACTGCCCGGACTCAACGTAGCATGCTGGAACGTCCGAACCATGCTCGACAAAGCAGACAGCGGACGCCCTGAACGTCGCTCCGCCCTCATTGCCCATGAATTGCGGAGGTTAAACATCGACATCGCCGCGCTCAGCGAAGTACGCCTTCCGGACGAAGGCAGCCTCCAAGAACTTGGTGCTGGGTACACCCTCTACTGGTCAGGCAGGCCTGCATCAGAAAGACGGCTCTCAGGCGTGGGTTTCATGGTCAAGACATCCATTGCGACTAAGCTGGAAAACCTATCAACGGGCCACTCAGACCGCATCATGTCCATGCGCCTCCCACTGAGACACCAGCAACACGTCACCCTTCTCAGTGTGTACTCCCCAACCCTCCTGGCAGAGCCTGCTGAAAAGGACAAGTTTTACACTGACCTGCGCAGCCTCCTACAGAGTACCCCTGCAGACGACAAAGTCATCATCCTTGGCGACTTCAACGCCAGAGTGGGCCAGGACTCTGAAGCCTGGAAAGGAGTCCTCGGCAAGCATGGCGTGGGGAACTGCAATGACAATGGCCGCCTACTGTTGGAGTTCTGTGCGGAGCAGCAACTGGTCATCACCAACACTACTTTTCAGCAAAAGGACAGTCGAAAGACCACCTGGATGCATCCTCGCTCCAAACACTGGCACCTTATCGACTATGTCCTAGTGCGTCAGAGGGACCGCAGTGACGTCCTCCTCACCAGAGTGATGCCCAGCGCAGAGTGCCACACTGACCACCGCCTTGTCCGCTGCAAACTCAGGCTCCACTTCAAGCCAAAACCCAAGAAATGGGGGCCCCCCAAGAAAAAGCTTGATGTTGCCAGCCTTCAGCGTGACGATGTGAAAGCTGCCTTTCAGACAGATTTACAGCGCAGGCTCAAAGACACAGCGGACCCAGTAGACTCCTCCCCTGAAACACTTTTGGAACAACTGAAAACTGCTATTGCAAAATCCTCTGCAGAAGTCTTGGGTTTCGCCAGAAAGAAGAACAAAGACTGGTTTGACGAAAACGATGTAGAGATCCAGGAACACCTAGCAAAAAAAGAGCCGCCCATCAGGCCCACCTAGCCCAGCCTTCCTGCCCTGTGAAGAAGTCTGCCTTCCGCCTCGTCTGCAGCAGTCTCCAGCGCAAGCTCAGAGATCTCCAGAATGAGTGGTGGACCAGACTTGCACAGAGGACCCAGCTTTGCGCTGACAATGGTGACTACAGGGGCTTCTACGAAGCACTGAAAGCAGTGTATGGCCCCAGGAACCTGGTACAAAGTCCCCTGCGAAGCGCGAATGGCCAGGCACTCCTCACAGATAATACCTCCATCTTGAACCGCTGGTCGGAATACTTTCAGAGCCTCTTCAGCGCTGAGCGCACTGTTCAAGAAGCAGTCGTCCTACAAATCCCACACCTCCCAGTAAAGGTTGAATTGGACGAACCGCCCACCGCTGAAGAGACCCTCACAGCCATCCACCAGCTCAAGAGTGGCAAAGCAGCAGGCATTGATGGAATACCGCCAGAGATCTGGAAACATGGAGGCACAGCACTGCACAACAAGCTCCATGGCCTCTTTCTCTGCTGCTGGGAGGAAGGAACACTACCAAAAGATCTCCGTGATGCAGTCGTCATCACCCTGTACAAGAACAAAGGCGAGAAGTCTGACTGTTCCAACTATCGGGGAATTACCCTGCTATCCATTGCTGGGAAAATCCTTGCAAGGCTGCTCCTGAATCGGCTGGTACCTGCCATCGCTGAAGACCAACTCCCAGAGGGCCAGTGTGGCTTCAGAGCAAACAGGAGCACCACCGATATGGTCTTTGTGCTGAGACAGCTACAGGAGAAGTGCCGCGAGCAGAACAAAGGGCTGTATGTAACATTTGTCGACCTAACAAAAGCGTTCGACACTGTGAGCAGGCAAGGCATGTGGCAGATCCTGGAGCGACTTGGCTGTCCCCCAAAGTTCCTCAAAATGATTGTCCAGCTACACGAGGACCAGCAAGGCCAGGTCAGACTCAACAATGACCTCTCAGAACCATTCCCTATTCTCAACGGCGTAAAGCAGGGCTGCGTGCTGGCACCGACCCTCTTCACCATCTTTTTTAGCATGATGTTGAAGCAGGCCACAGTGGACCTCGATGATGACGATGCAGTGTACATCAGGAATCGTCTCGATGGCAGCCTGTTCAACCTCAGACGACTGCAGGCCCACACGAAAACCCTAGACCAACTGATTCGTGAGCTGCTTTTTGCTGATGATGCTGCCCTCGTTGCACACACAGAGAGAGCCCTGCAGCACATCACGTCTTGCTTCGCAGATGCTGCCCAGCTCTTTGGACTCGAGGTCAGTCTGAAAAAGACAGAGGTCCTCCATCAGCCGGCACCCAAGACAGTGTATCACCCTCCTCACATCACCATTGGCGAGTCTGAACTAAAGTCAGTGCACCAGTTTACTTACCTTGGCTGCATTATCACGTCGGATGCCAAGCTGGACAAGGAGCTTGACAGCAGGCTGGCAAAAGCGAACAGCGCTTTCGGGCGACTTTTCAAGCGGGTGTGGCACAATCAACAGCTGAAAACAGGCACCAAGATCAGCGTGTACAGAGCTGTGGTCCTCACCACCCTGCTGTATGGTTCCGAGTCCTGGACCCTCTACCGCAGCCAACTACCACTCCTCGAACGCTTCCACCAGCGCTGCCTGCGTACCATCCTGGGCATTCACTGGAGTGACTATGTCACCAACGTCGAGGTCCTTAAACAGGCTGAAACTGTGAGCATCGAGGCTTTGCTGCTGCGGACACAGCTCCGCTGGGCGGGGCATGTCTCCAGGATGGAGGATCATCGCCTACCAAAGATCACCCTGTTCGGCGAGCTTGCTACTGGACACCGTGACAGAGGGGCACCAAAGAAGAGATACAAAGACTGTCTCAAGAGGTCACTTAGTGCCTGCCAAATCGACCACCACCAGTGGTCTTCGCTTGCTGCGGACCGTGACACCTGGCGCTCCACCATTTACAAGGCAGCTGTCTCCTTTGAGGACTCTCACAGAGCTAGCCTTAAGGACAAGCGGCTCAGGAGAAAAAACAGAGATGCCTCCGCTCAGAACCCTGGCCATACCTTCCCCTGCAGCCACTGCGGTCGAACCTGCCTGTCTCGGATTGGCCTCCGCAGCCACGAACAAGCCTGCAGACGTCGTGGGCAACTCCTATAAAATCTTCGTTCGCGAAGTCAAGCCAAGCCAGCCGAACCGTTCTATAAAACATACAAGTAGAACATTCTTATACTGTCGTTTCTGGACAGACCTCGCAACTCACTTTCTCAAACTGAGTCCTAGCCCGACTCGATCTGCTCCTTCGGGGAAAGTGCGAGTCGCTCGGTCTGTCCGATAGTCATACAAACACTCCACTTCCGCTATGCAACAATAGCATGCTTTAGGTGAGCTTAACTCATTCGAGACGTACCGCCTCCGGATACGCGGCTTATGCCGCGTAACCGGAGGCGGCACGTCTCAAATGAGTTAACCCTTTCGGCCGTCACTGAGTGGCGGTTTTTATCGCAATGACTCCTGCAGGAATACCTGCAGTATTCATTGGGATACTGCGCTGCAACCGGCCGAAGGGTTAACCGATAAAAGCCCAGACACTCTGCGACAGGATGTAGTATGAACAACCAGGATTGATCTTGCCTTAAAGGCGCCAACCTATTCTGACACTAGCCTTAAACTATCATGGTCGATTCGTCTCTAGAACTGTGACGTAGACCTCAGATATATATCTCCGAAATATAATAATTGTGACCCTCTCTCACGTAACCAGTCTTAACTCGCAGCGAACTGATCATCGCTACACGCAGTAATGTGTTAATAACAGTCTGATCACTGAATCTGGGTCATTTTTACTTTTTTTGCAGAAATGTATTTTACAAACACCAAAGTATCGTATGGTTAAACTCTTTATCATGAAAAGTGCCATGACATAGGTTAAATTGATTTTAAAAGTCTGACCTTTGCCCCAATTATGCTTTTGTCTTTTGTAAAATGACATTTTTAACATAACAGAACACATTCCATCCCTTACAGAACCACATTATGCAATATACTGTTGGAAAGGCCTTTGTGTGCTCTATCCCGCGCTTGGCTTGCCGTCTAAAAATACTCATTGTGTACCTCCCAAATAAGGAAAAATGACATAAATGTTTAATTTTGACCAAACAGAGAATAGAACTCTTACCGACATGGCAACGACGAAGTTACACGCATTCTCATTGGCTGAGCCAAGACTAAGGGAAAGAACTCCGTACTCTTTCATGTTTACTTTCCGTGTTTAGAACCACGCGAAATGTGGAAGCCAGAAGTGCGTATCTACTGAACTCTTGCAAATCAGGCAATTTACCGCATGCAGATCAGGAAGAATTGAGCGATCTGATCACTGATTATTTCGTCGCCGATTCTCATCATGACGATAGTTTTTCAGATAACGATTTTGAATTTTAAGCGGCCGACCGAGAGGAGGAGAGCGACGAGGAGACTGATGTACCACTAGTCATGTCGAGGAATTTATAGGTGATGGTGAGACCGGCATGGACGTCGATGCGGCACCATACAATGGGGAATGCTTGCTCGTGCCCGTGTTCGATCGTGCAAGGCAAGGCACACGGGTGCAAGCATATCAACTACCATCAACAAGGGTCAGTTGCAAGAGCGAGGCAAGGTGCGCCGCTATAGCGGCGCACCTTGCTTAGTGGCTGGTGCAGGACTAAGCTCGCTTATGAAACTGGTTCTTGGACCATAAGACACGCGACAAGGCTGCATCACCCAGTTCCTTCGCACCAGAAGAAATCGTGGCTCTTCAACTCAAAGTTCAAGACATGGATCGAGGTGTCTGAAAATCATTTGTTCAGATGCAAAAGAGTGGATGATCCTCGGCATTCTGAGTGCGTTCATGCGGAATGGACCGAAGACAGAGTGCAGTAAGTGGAAATAGCAGCATGAACGCAAGAAGACGCGGTCTAGCTGCCTGCTGACATGTCCTGTCTGCAAGGACTCCTTCCTCTATCTCCTTGGGTATGTATAGTACATTTAAGCGCTAAACAGAATCATGTACTCTCATGTGTTGTGCCTAATGAGCAATGAGTTTATTTTCATTGACTTCATTATTTATTTTCTTCTGTTTTCAGTATCAACCAAGACACGCTGACGCGCCTCTCAAAGCACTACCAGGCATAGGGGCTGACGAAAGGCTGACGCGACGAAAGGCTGGGGTGTGGGGGGGGGGGAGTGGAAAAGGGGGGGGGGGCGAAAAATCAACACCTGCAGCCTGACAATCGACGGCACAGCCCGCGATGTGTGCTTCATAAAACTGTGCAGAGGACCACGCTGCCAACTTGCCGGGGCGAGTACCAGGATTTATCTGATTCTGCTCGCGACACACCACAGCAAGATATGTCTCGACAATGATAGTTCAAGGGTGGTGCCAGAATAGCTTGGCACCTATAGGCGCCAAGCTATTCTGCCGCCACCCTTGAACTATCATGGTCGATCTGTCCCCTGAATTGTAATGCAGTCCTCAGAGGATACCTCCAAAATGCGGGTATTTCGTACCTCGGGCACAATGATTTAAGAGGGAGGATAATCGCCTGCTGCCTTCATCATCACCAAAGAGTCATGTTTACCGGCAGTATGAACAACATGGCACTAGAAGCAGTACGTTTTTCCAGAATATCTTTCAGGAATTTTTTTTTTTATGGGATGCAAGTGTAAATATATACGCATAAAATTCCTAACACTGCTACTGCAGATATCATTATGATAACTTTTTAATAGTTCTTTATTTACTTCTTTTCAGGGTGCCGGGTTGTTGGGAAATCCACCTTTGGCAAGTTGTGGAGTGGGCCTTGTCCCTTCATTGTTGTGGCAAAGCACATGACCGACCTTTCCTGGAAGTGCCAGAAGAACAACACCAGGATCTACCGCAGCACCAACATGACAATTAATGAGAAGGATGAGGTCCTTCAAGAGCAACAGAAACAGCTAAGCCAGGTGGACTGTCTTGCTGTTTTCATGGGATTTGATCTGTACTCATTCTGGCTCACGGCTTGTTTTTTTTAACCCTTATCATCCTGATACACCCATTGCTTGAAATGAATTTGACTGATAGTTCAAGGGTGGTGCCAGAATAGCTTGGCGCCTCGGGCGCCAAGCTATTCTAGCACCACCCTTGAACTAAAATAGTTGATCTATCTCCAAATCTGTAATGTTGCCTGCAGAGGACAATAAGCAATTTTTTTTACAAAATCAGCATCAGAATTTAATGGGTAAACCAATGATTTCTTACAAAAAACAGACAGAATGTGAGGTTATTTGTTTATATGCTATTAATTAACTAATTTATTTTATATTATTATGTGTTTTTTTGGTTGTATTCGGGTGGAAGCGGAGCGCACCCTCTACAAAGACAAGGACATGTGCGCCGATGCCAGGACTGTCGCACAGCACCATGGTCTCCAGCAGCTCCAGCCTTTTCCAGCCAACTCCGGGGATTTCTCCATGCACTACAGCTTCGACTTCGCGCAGCAGATCCACTACCCCAGCGATGTTGCGCAGCCGGGGCCACTGTATTTCCTGACACCACGATGTGCGGAATCTTCGGAGTTCGCTGTGAGGGACTGTCCGGCAGCAGATGAACTTTCTGATCGACGAGTCTGTGAGCAGCAGCAAGGGGAGCAACGCCGTGATCAGCTACCTTCATTTCTTCTTCAACCAGTAGGCCTTGGAGAGAAGTCTGTCCACCTTCACTATGACAACTGTTCCGGACAGAATAATAACCGCTGGGTCTTGTTCTACTTCGCCTGACGCGTGCAGATGGGACTTCACACCGACGTCACCCTCAACTTCATGCCACCAGGCCACACTAAGTTTGCTCCAGACTGGTGTTTTAATTTGGTGAAGAGGTGTTTTCGTCGTTCCCACGTGTCTTGTCTGGACGACCTCGAGAATGTGTGAGAGCGAGCACTGCAGTGTCCCGCCTGAACACCCCGCAGCTTGTTGGCAGGGAAGATGCGACAGTGACTGTGTCAACTTACGACTGGCAGTCCTTCCTTGTCCAAGCTTACAAGCCGCTGAATGGCATGCAGCCTGTTGGACACTTCAGGTTCAGTCGCCAGCATCCTGGAAAGGTGTTCTACACGACGACCATCGCCGACGCTGAAGAGGAGAAGGTGCTAGCTCTTCCTGGCTGTGTTGCTCAACTTCCCCACATGCCAGCTATCATACAAGCTCCAGGACTTTCCAGAGACAGACAACAGTACCTATTTCAGCACATTCCGGAGTACGTCCGAGACGAAAGCGTGACATTGTGTGCCCTCCACCTCGCGTCTAATTTCCAATGTGCTAAGACAGGTGTGTCTGGTTACTGTGCCTGTGTGGTGTGATGTGCTGTGCTTGAGCGGATAAATGGATACTGAAGGTGATGTGAGTACTTTCCTTTAGTACATTTCCGTTCTACAACCTGTGAGTATAGAAAGTTGTTTTTTAAAAAAAATAAAGTTGTTACGTGATTGCCAATTTGTATGTTGGATCGTGTTCATTTGTTTTCTCGTCAGTGAAATGGTTAAGACGTCACCTGTCATTTATAAAGTGGCCATCATTTAGGTGTCAACAGTTTTCAAATAACATGTGACAATTTTACCGTACAACACTTCTCTTGATGAAACATGTGTCTTTCAAAACCACTTCTTTTTCTTGCACACAAAGGTCAGAGTTTACCCCAGGTTTTTCAGCGGCAGCACTTGGACAAAAAATAGCGCTTGCCGTCAAAATCGGATAAGTTCATTGTAAATTTCAGTCTTCTTCCCAACCATTTCTTCGCGAAATTCGCAATGGGCATTTTATCTTTTCAAGAGCTGGTTTGACTTGCGATGTTTATTAGTTTTGTCTTGACAATACAATGATGCTCGTTTATAAATATGCCACAAAAAGTTCCTAGTGTTATGCAAATGACAGTTAAGATTATTTTGATCTTTGATTTAAAAAAGCCAAAACAAAACAACTTTGATCTTTTATAATTGATGTCGTCTACCGGCTGCTATACTTTCCTTCCTTATTTGCCTCTACAAACTTCCGTTAATATGCCGAGAATTACCGGTTAACGCGAATACTGATTGATGGTTGCTCAGAACCGGTCGTGGCAGCAGGGGGCATGTCAACAGATTAGTGAGTACTCACAAACCAGATAGGTGAGGCTAGAGATGGTTGAACTGTACACATACCAAGGGGAAATACTTAGCGCTAGACAGACAAACAGTTAGATCCCCTGCCCCGGCCTATCAGGCACCCAATCGCCAGCCCCCAGGAAAAATACGCAGATATAGAACAAGACGATCGACATCCTTAAAAGGATGCGTCAGGTCAAACCTATAACCCATGTCTTTTCTGTAAAGTAGGAAGTAAGCAGTTCCAGAAAAAGTTCCAGAAAAAGACGTGGGTTATAGGCTTGACTTGATCATGGCATCCTTTAAGGGATGTAGATGATCGTCTTGTTCTATACCTGCTAATTTTTCTGTGGACTGGCGATTGGACGATAGGCCGGGGCAAGGGATCTAACTGTTTGTCTGTCTAGCGCTGAGTATTTCCCCTTGGTATGTGAACAGATTAGTGAGGTTTTGTGTGCAACGAACGACTGCCTACAACGAACGATAGCAAAGTCACCACGGATAACCAGCTTGTAACAAGAGCATAGACAACGCTCCAAACATCTCCAAGAGGCATATATTCTCATGAGCCCTCCGGGCTCATAAGGATCTATGCCTCTTGGAGATGTTTGGAGTGTTGTCTAGGCTAATGATGGGGGGAGGGGGGGGGGAGGGGGGGGGGAGGGACCCTACAAGTCGATTGTCAACCGTGCTTTCGCTCTCGTTGGTTGTCGGTAGTTGTTCGTTGACGGTAGTCGTTCGTTTCACACGCCGGAAATCTCACACCATACTGATACAACAATAAAACGGGAGGGGGAGAGCGGTGGGGGGTGGTGGTGGTGGTGGTGGTGGTGGTGGTGTGTGTGTGTGTGTGTGGGGGGAGGGGGTGGTGGTGGTAGGGGTGGAGAAAAAAAAGAAGAGAGCTGAAGAAAACGTAAGTGTACACCACAGATCCTGCATTCGTACCTCATTATAAATCTGTCTCTACCAACGCAAAGTATTCATCGACTCGGACAGCTTCCAGGGCAGTGCCTATCGGATTCATCTGTGACTAACCCACGGTCGCATTCCCCAAATTTTGGAGGTGTCATCTAATGACTGTGTACCAGTTGCAGGACAGGAGCCGAATCGACCATGATAATTCAAGGGTAGTGCCAGATTAGCTTGGCGCCTGTCGGCGCCAAGCTAATCTGGCACTACCCTTGAATTATCATGGTCGATCTATCTTCTGCTGTAGGGCGTTGGGCTTAAATGGGTTAAGGACAGAAGTATAGTCCTGTCATCACAACAGCGAAACAATACAAGGGAAATAACACAAGCCAAACCGCACATAATTATTAAAACTGTACATAGTTTTTGAGTTTGCTTCCCCTGATTTGATCGCCGCACTGTTAGGAGCTGTTTGTATGCTTGCTAATCATCTGAAGCCTGCCGATGTTGGTTAGTTAGTTATTAGGGTTTTTTTTTTTACGGCGAGCAGGCGATTAAAGCCATCTCACGGCAGTGCCGATGTTGGCCAAAGCCAGTGTATTATTTGTTAGAAAAGCTACATTTTCATTGCATGACAACCGAAGTCACGCTTTTCTAAACAAAATGAACATGCCGGTTTTTGTCAACGGCCGGCAGATGTTGCTAAAGCTAGTCACAAGTGTACCCAACGCGCAACATGTTTTCGGGCCGACATCAGCCGTTGTTGGCCCGAGCACAGCTGAGGTGAGTCCTATGGTCACTGCTTCCTGGGAAGATTTTTATTAAGGCATGTCCCCATTTATACAAGATCTACAACACAAACACTGACATCGCCATTTTCAGAATGTCTGTATTCATTGACTGTTTATTACACTATAGGTAGATTTGTCGTTATGTTGTAAAAGCCAGCATGTAACTTTTTGAGAAAAGCGAGATTTTCATTGATATACAATAAAAAATCTCGCTTTTCTCAAAAATGGACATCCCGTCTTTCGCAATAAAACGGCCGCAGATATTGTGACACAAAAATGACTTGAAACAGAGGTTCTGTTACGTTTGTGGATGTGTTATTGTTTTTAGGGCATGTGTGTGTTGGTCGTAGGAAAAGATCCGATGTTCATTAGTACGATTCATTTTCTTTTGCATGGAGAATTGCGATCGATTTTGTGTGTGTGTGTGTATGTGTGTCAACAGAGTACAGACCTTCATGAACAGTTGCCTAGAAGATTTGAAATCCACTGGCCAGAGATCAGCAACGTCAGACTCTGGGAGAACAGAGCAGATAACAGCAGAGAATGAATTGGGCGAAGAGATGGGATGGATCGGTCACAGTCTGAGAAGTCAGCTCCAGTATCACTAGCAGCTTGTCATGAACCCCAGGAAAGAGGAAAAGGTAGCCGAGAACTCTGGCGTCGAGACCTCCAAGCAGACATCAGAGACTGGGACCACTGGAGTAGAATCGAAGGAGAAGCACAGGACAGGAGTTGCTGGAGGTCTCTCGTCGACGCCTATACCCGGTAGGGGTGACAGGCGTAAGTAAGTAAGTGTATGTGTGTGTGTGTAAGATGTCCGATAATTTGTAGCAAAATCCGACCTTGATTAATCTGGAAGGTTTGGAAAAGCGCGATTGTTTTAGTGACCTCAAACATGACGTCAAAGTTTTATAGTACAGATATTTCATGACGTTTATGTAATGCACATAGATTTTAGTGGAAGATTGTTGAAAAATCTAGAGTGTTCTCTTTTAATAAATATTAATGATTTTGGTTACGTTTTCTTTTCCCATTGGTTGCGTTGTGTAATTTGCGGGTTCAGTTATTCTAGAAATTTGTGATAGTATAAAAGACAGTGTTAGAAAGTATGTGCTTGGTAAGAGACAGTGTTTCAACTGAAAATGAGGATGCATTTGTGAGATATAGTGCATCAAAGTGTGGACGCATTGTGCTGAGCGTGCATCGTGAGAATAAAGTACTGTTGGAACTGTTACTCCAGTGTGGTCTACAACCTTCTGCCACGTGTAACGTGTTGCAACTGAGTGAGGTTTTTCTACAAAAACCCTACGTCAGTGCGTCTGGTGTGATTGCATGACACTACGACCACTAATACGTAACAGGTTCTCTGAAATAGAAGGAAAAAAAGCCACAAACTTCAACCATTTTGTGGATTCATCCATCTGCAAGTGGCATAGCAGGGGGCTGATGGAAATCTAGGTCTACGCCTCTTGCTCGCCAGGAGTTACCTCATTGTCCGGCTGTTAACCCCTTGACTGCCGAGGCTTGACGTAGACTGCGTTTCTGCCAAAGACCCTAAGCGAACCATCCCAGTAACATGGATACAAATTGATGTCTGCAAGAGGCATAGATCCTCATGAGCCCCCGCAATTTCGGGGGCTCATGAGGATCTATGTCTCTTGCGCTGAGGTCGTGTTCACCTTTTTTTCTCGGCAGTCAAGAAGTTAAGGTTCGACGGTTGTACGAGAGCGCATGCCGGCCGCAAGTGATCGGGGTGGTCCAGCGAGCTGCTCACCTTTATTAGCCCTCTTTACTACGTCCTTACTATCAAGAGGCACAGCCTGTCATCTTTGGCCTGATTGTGATTCAGGCAACTATATGCCATCAGTTTCGCCGGTTTCATACGTGTATGTAATCTGTAGACCTTTTAAGAGACTGAGTCAGCGGGGGTTCATGAGGATCTATGCCTCCTGCGCTTTCAGACGTTGTTTGCAGTGTCTCTGTAGTGAACCAGTTAAACTCATTCAAGGTACCCCGCGTCAATAGCTGCGGCAGCGCTATACGAAACTTTCAGAGCTATTGATGCGGGGCGCCTTCATTGAGTTAAAGATATAGGCGGAGTAGCCTAATACGCTTGAAGCCTTAGATCTCCACGAATATGGCCATGACGTCGGCCCGCGCGGAATCTGGAAGAGAGAAGGAAACACTGAAAAACCGCCGTGAAAACGATGACCTTTGTCCACTCACTCACTCACTCACTCACTCACTCACTCACTCACTCACTCACTCACTCACTCACTCACTCACATTCACTCACTCACTCACTCACTCACTCACTCACTCACTCACTCACTCACTCACTCACTCTCACTCACTCACTCACTCTCACTCACTCACTCACTCACTCACTCACTCACTCACTCACACTCACTCACACTCACTCACTCACTCACTCACTCACACTCACTCACTCACTCACTCACTCACTCACTCACTCACTCACTCACTCACTCACACTCACTCACTCACTCACTCACTCACTCACTCACTCACTCACTCACTCACTCACTCACTCACTCACTCACTCACTCACTCACTCACTCACTCACTCACTCACTCACACTCACTCACTCACTCACTCACTCACTCACTCTCTTCATTGTCCACCTTCAAGGCAAGACTATTACGGCACTTAATTGAGCCGCCGAACAAAGCGCACGCGACTCAGTACTGCGTTCTGAATAATGACTGTTATCAAATATGTAAGTGTTTGGGCGCGTATGTATGTGTGTGTGTGCATGTGTGCGGAACAGTGTGTTTTGTGCATGTTTGTCTATGCTGGTGTGTGCGTGTGTGTGTGCGTGTGTGTGTCAGTGTGTGTGTGTGTGTGT
>BTPG01000004.1:213964522-214034522 GCA_036245525.1 Semisulcospira habei | reverse complement strand
TCAACAGCAGACATCCAGCCAGCATCCGAAGGACAGAAGAGGTACTTGTGGTTGATGAAAAACCGTCTGATATTAATATTTTTATTGACACCGCTGGACAAAAAGGAAGAGAAAAATAGGCGATGACAGCGTTTCCCATGGACACTCTATTGGCGAGGTTACGTTTACGCAGAACGACAACCAACAACGAATGACAGCCAAGTGACGCGGATATCGAACTTCTACCATAAGCATAGACAACACTCCAAACATCTCCACTGAAGAGGCACAGATTCTCATGAGCCCTCCGAGGGTAGTGCCAGAATAGCTTGAGTATTTCAAATGACACAGAAAGTCAATGCGCAGCTTTGTTTAAAACCATGACTTGTCTATGAAGTATTTTTTATAGTGAACGTGTGAAACATAATCACAATAACATGAAAAATTAAACAGTCTGTAATTAGGTGAATTTTGATCTGAAGGAATTCCGTTAAACACTCACGGGTGTATCCCGAGCAGTTTCCTTAGTTGAGAGGAACGATTTTTAGCAGTTCTGCTTTCCAGGCTTGACAGGTTTTTAAAAAATTGTTGTTGTTGCTGTTGTTGTAAAAACAAAATCGTGTATCACGGTATATATCAAACTTTGTCTGTAAATATTCTTCGTTCTCGCACAACTCTAGGCCGTGACGTGTTTTGTTTATTGTTAAAAATAGCACGGAAAAACCATCTGGTATTCTGGCCAGTCATTGAAGTCACATTGATTAACTCATTCAACTCCGACACGCCACGGCAAGACATGGATCAAGCGTGATAGCTCAAGGGTTGTGCCAGAATAGCTTGGCACCCATAGGCGCCAAGCTATTCTGGCACAACCCTTGAGCTATCACGCTCGATCTGTTTCCAGAAGTGTAATACAGTCTTCAGGGGGCAACTTCAAAATTTGCGGATTTCGGTCCTGGAGCAGAATGTGTTAACGTTTTACAGGTCTGTACAGGACTAAAGGCCCCGCCACACATGCCGGTTGTGCCCCGATTTTGAAGCCGATTCCGATCCGATTGCGATCGGATGACGTCATATATCCGATCCGATCGCAATCGGCTGGGAATCGGGTGTTTAGAAACTGCTCTTTTTTTCGGATCCGAATCGGCCCCGATTTGTAAGCTTCAACCAATCAGAGCGCGTCTCGCAAAGCACGTCGTTTCAGTTTGCAAATGGCTGAAGATCAGTCAACCACCTTCGTTGCTGATGTTTCGCCCGCCTCAGTCTTTCCGAATATGATGCAAAACTGCTGATAATGCAAGCACATCATCATCACTGTCCAAACTAGCAGCCATTTCGCTGAACAGGTACGACCTTGATCTTCGATTCAAACCGGTCGGCTAAATAAAGTCGGGTAATGTGTGGCAGTGCACACGTTTTTGCATTCCGGTCCGATCACACTCTGATTTGAAACTGCTCAAGAATCGGCCTCAAAATCGGGCATGTGTGGCGGGGCCTTAACATAGGGGCCTGACGATCGAGCTCTTACTGAAATGCCGCGAGACAACCGCTGTGCCACCGCTTGCGCACAGCACAGCCACCGCACACTCTTTATACAATACCGAAGGGAGGGAAGGTCATGAGACGACCCTCGGCGTGGTATTATCCGAAAGTGCTTTCAATCATGTAAGAGTACAACACTAAACCCTTTGCAGAATCCTGTGCAAGAGGCTGCACTATCATATAATGTATAAACCGGCCAATCAGAAGTAAGCATGACGGGCCGAGAGTTGTCTCACGTGTTTCGATGAAAACAGTGGATTAAAAGCCCGGACAAACACGCGATGTCACGTGTTTGTCCGGGCTTTCAATCCACTGTTTTCGACGAAACATGTGCAGGTTTGACAGGTATATAATTCTTACTTCCGAATATCGTCTGCTGAAACTTGGTTCACAGCGGTTATCACGCAGTTGGTTTGACACTGCTCTGAGTGCCCTGGATTTTATCAGAGGAGCTACCGTCAGTTTCATCCCAGTAAACAAAGGTCCTCGGGCCCACGACGGCTGCAGTGGGCCCGCGCACGGCCGCGTGCGCGGGCCCGCTGAAGCCGTCGTTGGCCCGATGACGCGTTTTGCTACTTGGGATTGGCAGGCGCCTCTGTCAGTCGGTGGTACGTTCATAGAAAACACGTTAGACCTGAACATTCATACCCCTGAGCACTGAAGACGTTGTAGATCTGTGCTGAGGTCAGGTCGGAGTAGGAGGAGGCCAGGACTCTGGTAGGGTGGAACCACGAGGTCAGATTAGCTCCAGTGCCGTTGAAGACGACATAGGCCACTTCCGCTCCGTCCTTGTAGAAACTGTACCCGGACCTGACGCACCAAGAAAACAACCATTATGCACCTCCATCACCATTGCGACTTATGCAGGACATTAACTCGTTCACTGCCGAGGGAAACTGAACACCAACCAACTGCAAGAGACATAGATGATCGTGAGCCCCCCTACAGTTACAGGGGCTCATGAGGATCTATGCCTCTTGCTGAAATAACTTTGTATCCGTGTTACCTTGACGACTGTTGGTCTTTCGTGTTGCATTTAGGCCCACAATGTTTTCAGAAACACAATCTGAGCTCACTGGCAGTGAAGGGGTTAAAGACACCACGCAAAACGAACGGCTTATGACGATGTATTGTCTAAAGAAGACATCGTCCACCCCCACCGCCCCCCCCCCCACCCCTCCTTCACCCCACCCTCATCCACCCACCCCCACCCAACATACATGGCTCATTAGGATAATTCCCTAAAGAATACTTCTTTTTTTTTGCCCGTAAAGGCCCCGCCACACGAGCCGGTTGTGCCCCGATTTTGAAGCCGATTCCGATCCGATTGCGATCGGATGACGTCAGTTATCCGATCCGGTCCCAATCGGCTGGGAATCGGGTGTCTAGAACCTGCTCTATTTTCCCGATCCGAATCGGTCCCGATCGTAAGCTTCAACCAATCAGAGCGCGTCTCGCAAATCATGTCGTTTCAGCACGGTTTGCAAATGGCCGAACACGCCTGTTGTGATCAGTACCACCGCCGTTGCTGTTCGCACGCCTCTTCCCGAATATGATGCAAAACTGCTGATAATGCAAGCACATCATCATCACTGTCAAAACTAGCAGTCATTTTGCAGAACAGGTACGACTTTGATCTTCGGTTCAAACCGGTCGGCTAAACAAGTCGGGACTTGTGTGGAAGTGCACACGTTTTTTAGTCCGGCCCGATCACCTACCGATTCGAAAACTGATCGGGAATCGGCCTCAAAACCGGGCTCGTGTAGCGGGGCCTTAATGCAAGTGTAATGTTCTGAAAACTTTGAAAATGCGTGTGAACTCACATAGAATCGCCCTGGGATGGTTCGTCCCATTGGGTGTTTGTTGAGAAAAACCCAATTTGTTAATGTGACCCCAATGCGCTAAAGGCCATCGGGCCGACGTCGCCGTGCGCGAGTCAACGGCGGCCGACGTCGGCCCGATGTCCTTTTTCGCCTTGGGACGGTACCTTCTTCACGGCCAGAACGCCGGCGTCCCATTGGTCCAGCGCTGAGGAGCGCACGTGCAACGCGCACCGTGTTCCCGATAGCGACCAACAGCTGATGCAATCGTCGTCATGGCGACCCGTGTCCAGCCAATCACCATACACGGAGCGGCCGTTCCCTGGCGACGCTCGAAACACCAGCGTCCAGATGCCATGTTGAATTCGTTCTTTTAACAGAAAGTCCGTAGAGAGATTTACAGACTGGCAGAAAGTCACGTTTTCAACAAGGGAACTGAGAAAAAGGTGAAACTGAGTATAACAGAATTTATAAACTATTCGGGTTTTAAAATAGGCATAAAGACACGCGTCAGAATAACTTGACGAGGACGAAACGGCAGTTTACTGAAATTTCTATTTTAGACATAGGCCTACAACCTTTTTATTTATAGGATGGGTTGCGGTGGGGCGAATTTAATAGCATGTCCATTATCGTGCCAAACGCGAGCAGGCCTAATCCTCTAACAACTGAAGTAACACGATAAAAATTGTGCATCATGTCTAGTTACGCTAACCTCGCTGCTGAACGTTGCTTTTGGCGCGAAGCGCCGTATGTGCGTATTATGTGTGTGTGTGTGTGTGTGTGTGTGTGTGTGTGTGTGTGTGTGTGTGTGGTGTGTGTGTGTGTGTGTTGTGTGTGTGGTGTGTGTGTGTGTGTGTGTGTGTGTGTGTGTGTGTGTGTGTGTGTGTGCATATGTATGTAGACACGAGAATCTCCGAGATTTCTGTACACACAAGCCTCAACTGAAACTTGGCGAAATACTTTATTCAAGAGGTCCTAAAGGCCCCGCTACACAAGCCGATTGTGCCCCGATTTTGAAGCCGATTCCGATCCGATTGCGATCGGATGACGTCATATATCCGATCCGATCCCAATCGGCTTGGTATAGGGTGTTAAAAACCTGCTCTATTTTTCCGATCCGAATCGGCCCCGATTGTAAGCTTCAATCAATCAGAGCGCGTCTCGCAAAGCACGTCGATTCAGTTTGAAAATGGCGGAGGATCAGTACCACCTTCGTTGCCGATGTTTCGCCCGCCTCAGTCTTCCCGAATATGATGCAAAACTACTGATAATGCAAGCACATCATCATCACTGTCAAAGACTAGCAGCCATTTCGCTGAATAGGTACGACCTTGATCTTCGATTCAAACCGGTCGGCTAAAAAAAAAGTCTGGGAATGTGTGGCAGTGCACACGTTTTTGTAGTCCGGTCCGATCACACACCGATTCGAAACTGCCCGAGAATCGGCCTCAAAATCGGGCATGTGTGGCGGGGCCTGAGACAGCCTCCGAGCATACTGTAACTGGATGTTTCATTGAAGACATAAAAGACAGAGTATAGAAGGTCGATTGACCCAGATTAGAGTCCGTATTTTTTGTCGTATTCAATTGATATTTTAAATATAGCTAGTTTGGAGAAAGACATTGGATGAGTTCGTTATCAGCTTTGTACCCTTTCAACTTCTTCAGGAAAAAATAATTCTTTTCAGAAAAAAAAAAACCCAGTAAAAAACCCTTGACTTCTGGAGAAAGTCAGACAGTGGCTGTGATGAAAAAGAAGCAACTCCGTCACCACGTAGACATTGACGCAATACTAAATATGACGTAACTCTCTCTGTCTCTCTGTCTCTCTGTCTCTGTCTGTCTGTCTGTCTCTCCCTCTCCCTCCCTCCTCTCTCTCTCTCTCTCTCTCTCTCTCTCTCTCTCTCTCTCTCTCTCTCTCTCTCACACACACACACACACACACACACACACACATACGCACATCTCCAAGAGGCATAGATCCTCATGCGCGATGTATGGAGCGCGCGTCAGTGCACGCACTCACGCAACGCGCACACACACACACACACACACACACACACACACACACTCTCTCTCTCTCTCTCTCTCTCTCTCTCTCTCTCTCTCTCTCTCTCACGCGCACACACACACAAACACACACACACACACACACATCGACGCGCTTTCAGAAGATCATGCAGGTTACTTAGTATATAATGTAGCTAGATAAAGTCAACCTGATTTCACACAAATTATAGCAAGACTGAAACTGTACCGTGAAATTCTAGTTTTGTCACCATTTTTTTCAAGACTTGAAGCAAAGGTGAAACTCATATCAGGTAAAATATAAAATTACTTAAAAACAAAACAAAACAAACACACACACACACACACACACACACACTAAAAAACAAATAACGTCATGACAAATGACGTTCGACAAACCAATGACGCGTATGCACTGCGCCCCTTATAGACGACGCATTGGCAGATCTGCGAGGATTTTTCCCCTTGTTAAGTGTACTGTTCTACCAGCGCTAGCCTCTCCTATCTGGTTTGTGAGCGTATTCTATACTGAACTCGAGGCAAAATTTGTATCGTTACATTGTTGTGTATTGTCTTGTGCGGCATCTGCTGTGGGCTTTCAGGGTATTTACCCGACCCCATTTAGTAGTGCACCTTCTTGTTTGTGTATGTGTATTTTCCCTGCCTACTTCCTAAGTTCCAGAAAAAGACATAGGTTAAAGGCATGACTTGATGCATCCTTTTTGTTAGGGATGTATATGATCGCCTTGTTCTTTACCTGTGTATTTTTCTGTGGGCTGGCGATTGGGTGACTGATATAAAGGGGTAGGGGATCTAACTATTTGTATGTCCAGTGCTGAGAAATTCCCCTTGGTATGTGTACTGTAGTATTTTTCAAACAATATGAGATATTTCAACATCAGAGTCAGGTCAAAGACAAAAGGTAGAGACCCTTGACAGTGAGGACAGCTCTCATATAGAAGGGACTTTGTGGGTTATGGTTCATCCCATCGTATTTTCATTCAGACAAAAAAAATACAAAATAGTCAAATACTGATACATTTATCCTCCTTATAGGTGTTGCTGACTTTCTTTTTATTGTGGTAGGTCCGGCAGTGGGAAAAGATAATACAAGAATTATTTTATTATCAACCCCATCAATATTAACCCCTTCAATGCCGAGAAAAAGCGAGCACGATCCAGCTGCCAGAGGAATAGATCATCATGAGCCCCCGCAATTGCGGGGGCTCATGACGATCTATGCCTCTTGATGACAGCACTGTGTGTCTACGTTCCTTGGATGATTGAGGCTCTTTGGCGTTGAATGGAAACAAGAGGAGGATTTCATCCCAATGTCTACCGTATTGTTTGGAGATCACAAACGTTTTTCTTTTAGGAACATTCAGAGTTCCTGTTCATATTTGTAGGCTTATCCTTCTGATCCATTTGCCTCCTCTCCGCTGACCCGACCTCTGATCAAAACAAACCGGCGCACACAAATAAAGACGGACACATTAGTACGCTCTGTGGGCAGATATAGCGACCCGTTTCTTGGGTGAAATGTCAATCAGACTTAGCCTATCGACCAATCAAAACGCTGTAGACCACGTGTTTTCTGACTGCCAAACAGACGGTACGGCAGTACACCGTAAGTTTATTCTTGCGGGGCATGGAAGGGCGTCGACGTTTATATTATTTTGGCGGGACTGGAAAGCACTGTTGTTATGCGGAGTGTAAATCAGATTCCGGATACCCCAATCCGTATTCAGGTGAAGAAGTTTTCCGTTCCCGAGGGTCTTTATCATGACGACCGGCAGACACATGGTCAACTGAACCCTGAGAGAATCACAAGACATCACTACGTATACATTCTTGCCGGACCCCGACTAAAGGGGCGGAGCCAAATACAAAATGGGTCGGTCTATTTTGAAGTGGCGGAAGAATAGCACGAGCAGCAAAATGACGACACTATAAGCTTCACGTCATGGCGGCATCGCTGGTCCCATGACGCGACGCCGGCCGTGTACACGGTGACGAATTTGGTGTCAATCCAGAAACATTGTATAAAACTGACATCTGGTGCTTTGCCATAATTTAGGAACATTGTGTAACACTGACGCCTTTACGTCACCGTCAATGCCTAATCCTTCTCTAGAGTCGAGAATTCTTACTTTTCTTTTTGAAAATGTACAAAGCTGGCTAACGAACGCTTCCAATGTCTATTTCCAAGCTAGCTATATGTAAAATTCCGAGTGAATACAACGAAAATTACGGACTCAAATGCGGGTCAACCGACTTTATATAAACGGCAAATATGCTCGGAGGCTGTCCGAAATACATCTCGATCAAAGCATTTCCTAACGTTACAGGCCTGTACGTACACAAACACCGGACTGAGATACTCGTGTCTACACACACACACACACACACACACACACACACACACACACACACACACACACACACACACACACACACATACACACACACATACACACGCATGCACGCACGCACGCACGCACACAAGCACACACGCACACGCGCGCGCGGGCACACACACACACAGTGACCCACACGTGCACACGCACACACTCACACAGTGACACACACGTACACACGCACACACACACAGTGACACACACGTACACACACACACACACACACACGCATGCACACACACAAACACACACACACAAACACACACACTGCTTTACCTTGTAGTTTCTGGATATACACAGCCTCAGGGTCTGGAGTGAACTGTGCTCCTAACTGATAGATGCCCATGTCACTCAGACAACAAAGGTCGTCGCTTTCTTTGAAGGAGCTGCTGACACAGGTGGGATCATCGTTACACCTGGCGGCACACTCTAGCGGGAGGCTGACGTCATCCAGTGTCTGGATGCAGGGGGATACAAGACGGACGCCATCTTGGCGAATGAAAAGTGCGCTCGTGTCAGCAACAACAATGTTAAAGGTCCAAGATGTTGGAACAAAGATGAGAAGGAAAATCGTGGATAGTTGAGTCATCTTAAAGGCAGTCAAGATTTGCAGTCAGTGAAGTTATCTTAAAGGCCCACTGCCTCCGTAACTATTAAAAGTTACACTTCTGTAACAGATGGTTACGACTTGAAACGCTACACACAGGTCTAGTTATGATTTATTCAGACACGGGAGAATCCAGTTCAGCACACGTCGTCTTTATGACAAGTAACCTGACAATGACTCCACTCCGTTGTAGAAATACAACGCCTTCAGTACGAGAAACAGCTAAAAACAGATTGACACAATAACGGCAGCGCGGAATAAATTAGTGCGATTACGCGTGTGCGGCTTTTGCGGTGTGTCCAAACTGCTATAAAGTTCATTAGGTGTGTCGACACGGCACAACAAACACAACTGGTTGCTGAAATGTGTCTTCAGATTTATATTTAATATTATTTTAATGGCGTCTTTTATGTTTGCTGACCAACCCTGCGCCACACTTCTGTTCCAGGCTCTTGTATGACGATGAATTAAAATGGTAGCTTTTCAAAATGTCCACGAACTGTGCCCTGTGCCCTGTGCCTCTTTATATTGCTTAACGTCCCGACAGCAACAAGATTTTCTCAGGACGTGCCTGCACTGCTTGTGAAAAAAACAACTAAACAGAATATTGAATGTATGTCGCCAGCCGGTAAATACGCTAAATAAACCTAAGACCATTAAGCAACACACATCCAATATCAAAAGCTACAGGCAGCGCAGACTGTAGGGAGAGTTTAAAAAAGGAAAATACAGGTGAATGGACCAAGGGTAGACAGAAACACATGCCCCTGAATAGAGGGGAAACCCCACCCTGAGGAGCTGACCAGGGTGTCCCTTGGAACTAAAAAGTAGTTAACCCCACCCAAGTCCCCCAGGGCACACCCGGGTGGCGAACCATGTGAAGGCAAAAAAACAGCTAGTCCATTATTGTGAAAAGCGAGATTTTCATTGTAATACATTAAAATTCTCGCTTTTCACAAAAGATGTCTTACTGTCTTGTGCATTCGCGGTACAAGAGTGGCGTAATCCGTTTTAACTCATTCAAGCTAAAGCCGCGTATCCGGATGCCGTTCGTCTCGAATGAGTTAAAACAAATTCAGCAGCAGGGACTGTTGGCTTCACACTTCTCTGCGCACAAAACCGAAATGTTGCGTCTCGTGTTAACCCTTTGGTTGTCGGTGGGACGTTTTGTCGAGGTGATTCCTTTAGATTTAGGTTTTAGAATTTATTTTGATTCCTTTCGCCCCTATCGGGGAAGGTATATGGAGGCATAATGCAACAATCAACGTGTAAAACATTACCTCATCTGAGCACTTGCACACTCTCAAATGCATGTTTTACACGTTCGTTAACTCATTCAACTCCAACACGCCACGGCAAGACATGGATCGAGCGTGATAGTTCAAGGGTTGTGCCAGAATAGCTTGGCGCCTATGGGCGCCAAGCTATTCTGGCACAACCCTTGAACTATCACGCTCGATCTGTTTCCAGAAGTGTAGTACAGTCTTCAAGGGGCAAGTTAAAAAATTTGCGGATTTCGGCCCTGGAGCAGAATGTGTTAAAGAATACAAAAATAACAGAAACAATAAATTGCTTGCATGGATGACATTATAATTATACACATTAGAATTGTAGAAGAATTAACACAACAAAATGCATCTCAGTGGCGTAACTGGTCCTTATTTATATAACTTTACAACTCTTTAGAAACTTCGTGGATGACAGCAGGTTGCGGACATTAAGCAGCGACTTCGTTTTACGATATTTCAAAGGTATACAATTAAATCTTTGTTGTGAAAACTTAAATGAAACTCATCACCTAATACATTCATATTGCAATCTGTACACAATCGTTCTTCTCTCGGTGTGCCACCCTTTCTTCCTTGCTCCATTTGTAATTAATTTTGTGATTGCTTCAGCGAAATTTGATGAATGCTACAACACAGGTTTCGGGAAGATGTGAGATGTACATTTCTTTTCCAAATTCTTGTTTATATTTTCTATACAAAAGCGCTTTATTACTACTGTTTAATTCTGCGTACCACTCAACTCCTGAATGAAAGAAAGAATAAACAAATTTCTTTTTTGAAAATTTTTACACAATGCGTCCATGTGACTAAAAGTATGCGACTGCCTAACACAATCAAATCCTGTATCAATTAGTATGTTTTTTTTGTTATTGTTGTAAGGTGATGTAAACAATAACTGTTAGTGTAGATAATGCAATGCAGAGTACATCCTGCAAAAAACCTTATCAGCGTCGCTACTAATATTACTCGCCCCAAACCGAACCATTCTCACTTTAACTTGTATTATGAGGGGAAGCTTGCCTGTTTCGCCGTAAACAAGTGACGACATTGTACTTTTGTGAATGTGAAAAAAATAAAAATTAAAAATTTAAATAGTAGTTGTTTTTTTTCAAGTAGCGCCAGTGACTCATACTGCACACTTCACACCCATAAAGTAAAACAGGTACAAGTTTGTCAAAAAGGTCGAGTACAATACTAACACTTAACTCATTCAGCCCGACGGCCGTATTTCCCAAATTTTGGATGCATCATCTAACGACTATGCACCTGTTGCAGGAGATGGATCGACTATGATAATTCAAGGGTAGTGCCAGATTAGTTTGGCGCCAAGCTAATCTGGCACTACCCTTGAATTATCATGGTCGACCAATCTCCTGCTGTAGTACGTCAGGGCTGAATGGATTAACAGGCAAATCTTGCCTCCTGGCAGACTGCAGGCAGGAATCACCTCGATATGACTCGGTACTGTCAGCCAAAGGTCTTTTCTCGCAACCATACGAAGCGGTTCTCAGAGAGAGTTCATTTGTAGAGCCACTCTAAACACTGCCGCGCCCACTGAAGACATGTACGATGTGAGAGATCTCCTGGGTGACGGACAGGCTTCCACACAGACACTCACCTTTTTTTTTTTTTTTTTTTTTTTTTTTAAAACAAGCTCGCTGTCAGTTTTGGCCAAGCTCCGCCTTTTCAAATCAAAGTCCATTTTTGCGAAAAGCGCGATTTAAAAAAAAATAGTAATACAATACAAATCTCGCTGTTCACAAACAAAATGTTGTACATTTTTTTGGTGTGTGGTGAAAAGCGAGATTTTTGGGGATATTACTATAAAAATCGTGCATTTCACAAAAATGGGCTTCTTATCTTTTGCATTTAGGAGGCAGAGTTGTCTTACTAATTCACAGGCGGATCCACATTTTTGTGTACCGTATTGAAAATAGAGTAGACCTTGAAATGGGGCTGGTCGGAGCGCGTTCCTTTGAATGCACACGATGTACTGGGCCTCTCGGGCCCCGAATTCTGGCAAAGTAACAAGATAAAAATGGCGTCACGTCTAGCTACGCAAACCTTGCTAGAGAACGTACATTTAGCACCAAAACGCCGTGTGTGTGTGTGTGTGTGTGTGTGTGTGTGTGTGTGTGTGTGTGTGTGCGCGTGTGCGTGTGTGTGTGTGTGTGTGTGTGTGTGTGTGTGTGTGTGTGTGTGTGTGTGTGTGTGTGTCTATGTGACAGCGACTAGAGCCATCCTTTGTGGATAGACAAACTTGAAACTTTAAGATATTTTGAAATTTGTTTTGTTTTGTTTTGTTTTGATTTTTTAATTAGGTTAAACGTTGACAAGAAACTGACCGTTACACAAAAACCGGTTGATTCGCATTTGAGTCCGTATTTTTTGTTATTCTTAATAGATACTTTGCATTCAGCTAGATTAAAAGGAGACATTGAATGAGTTCGCAATCCAGCGTTATACCTCTTCAACGTTTTGAATAATAATTAATTCATTTTTGGAAGTTTTGGAGCCACTTTATATTCCCCTCAAACAGTCAGCCGTGGAAGAAGCTGTGTGAAAGAAAACAGCCAACCCTGGAAGAGGCTGTGTGCCATTCGGATGAGTGACGTGAAACATCAAATTCGTCACTGAGTGCACGGCGTCGTGGCCGGACTAGCGATGCCATGACGTGAAGCTTATAGTGACGTCAGTTTGCTGCTCGTGCTATTCTTCTTCAGAACTCCTGTCTCTACACCAGACCACAGACCGTACTAATGGCGGAAGTCGCCGTGTGTCCGTCTTTATTTGTGTGAGCCGGTGTATGTTGATCAGAGGTTGGGTTAGTAGAGAGGAGGGAAACTGATCGGAAGGATAAGCTTAAAAATGAATGAACAACTGTGAATGTTCATAAAAGACAAACGATTGTGAGCTCCAAACAATACGGTAGACTTTGGATGAAATCCTCATCTTGTTGTTAAGGGATTGCTTAGTGGTCGTAAAGAGGGGGCATTATACTCTGTGTGTGTGTGTGTGTGTGTGTGTGTGTGTGTGTGTGTGTGTGTGTGTGTGCGTGCGTGCGTGCGTGTGTGTGTGTGTGCGTGTGTGTGTGTGTGTGTGTGTGTGTGTGTGTGTGTGTGTGTGTGTGTGTGTGTGTGTGTGTGTGTGTGTGAGACGTCCCACGTCCAGTCTAAAAGATCCGCACTTGATTACTGCTTGTTTACGGTTACCGGCATTTGCTCAGTTTGTCAGCTTGTGAGAGAAAGCATCCGTACATCGATTGTACATGCAGGCTAACACAAAGCTTAACAGACATACGAACCTCTTTTATTTTCATCCATTTATTAAAAAAAAATTTTCGTAGACAAACGCATTGGCGCATACTTTTATGCGTGATCAGAGGCTTGTTAGCTTACCAACGGACCCACAGTGAAGCTAAAGTGTCCGTGCCATGTTAAGGACTTTATCCCGTCTCACTGCCGGGGCAAGGCGAACGCTACACAGCTGCGAGAGACATAAACCCTCGTGAGCCCCCGCAGTCGCGGGGGCTCACGAGGTTTTATGTCTCTTGTTCGTTCTACGTTCTTTATGTTTAATTTTGTCTAATCTACATTTATGTTCGAGTCGCGAATGTAGGTCAGTGGGCGGTCGCTTCAGATGCGAAACCCGTGATCACTGGCAGCGCAGGGTTAAACACATCGCACTGCACGTAGGAAATCACTACACACTGACCGTCATCAGTATTAAAACAAACACAGATATAAATGTGACCCAAAAAAAGACATCAAGAACGGAGGACTATAAGGGCCATTAATTCCCATTCGCCCCTTCCCCCCAGCGTCGTGAAGGATTTTGTCTAGTCTTGAGTTGACGGCCCTGGCAACATTCGCCTTGTCAGTCCCGGCAGTTAAGGGCTTACACGCAGATTTCTAACTCGGCCTGACGTTGTAGACGAGGCAGAGCTTTTTGCCAGCAAGAGGTATGGGTTATTATGAGCCCTTTCTCTGCAAGGGTTCATGAAAATCTACGCCTCTTTCAGATGAGGGAGTGTGACTTGTGGCCGTGTGTGGACTTAGCATGCTTGATGTCACTTTCGCGATCGGATGTTGCTGTTCGTGACGTTTGCATCTTTTTGTGCTGTCTACGCATTAGGCTGGGAAGTGGCATGTCAACTCTCTCCGCACGACGGCAAAAAATGCTAGCGCCACCCAACTGCAAGAGGCAAAGAACCTCATGAGCCCCCGCAGATGCAGGGGCTCATGAGGTTCCGCTTTGCCTCATGCTGGCCTCTAATTATTATTCGTGCTACCTGGATTAGTAGGATCAAGTTATTTCGAGATTTGACTGATATGCCGTGATTTGACTGATATGCCCAGCTTTTAAAGACATGATTTTTGCATCCACGGGCAGTGAAGGGATTCAAAGGAAGTTTTAAAAGCGTTTAGCGGGAAATTGTGAAACGTTTCCAGACCACTTTATTTTGTCGTTTCCGGACAGTCTTCGCGACTCACTTTGTTAACCCATTCAGCCCTGACGCACTACAGCAGGAGATGGGTCGACCATGATAATTCAAGGGTAGTGCCAGATTAACTTGGCGCCTGTCGGCGCCAAGCTAATATGGCACTGCCCTTGAATTATCATGGTCGATCCATCTCCTGCAACTCAGTGGTGCATAGTCGTCAGATGACGCCTCCCAAATTTGGGAGATACGTGCGCCGGGCTGAATGAGTCAAGCTGAGCCCTAGTCCACTTCGATCTGCTCTCCCTGGGGTAAATGCGAGTCGCTCGGTCTGTTCAGAATTCAGTGCCAGTCATACAAACACGTCACTTCCGCTATGCTACAGTGGCACGCCTTAGGAGAGCTGTCAGTGGTAGTTTTTGTCGCGATGATTGGGACAGAAAGCGCTACTGACAGCCAAAGGGTGCACCCATGAATGCCTAGACGCCCTACGGCAAGATGTGGCTCAGCCATGATCGACCTTGCCCAAAAGCTGCAAGCATTCTGACACTACCCTTATACTATCATGGTCGATTCGTCTCTAGAACTGTGACGTAGACCTCAGATTTATCGCCGAAATTTGATAACTTCGTCCCCACGGCTTAATGAGTTATAGCATAAGACTATTAATATTACTGTAATAAGACTTATGGTTATACTTAATCTGCAAAGTGGATGTAACCACTATCGTTTTTGCGATACACGTCGTACTGTATTGTATTGTATTGTATTGTATTGTATTGTATTGTATTTTATTGTATTGTATTGTATCATAAAAAGGGACTTGAATCTAGCATTTTCACAATTGTCAGGATAGAAAATGAGCGGGCATTACACGAATACAACTGATAAAGAGGCGTTGATCCTCACGAGCCCCCGCGTCTGTGGGGGCTGATGAGGATCTGCGTCTTTTGCATGCGGATGATCAGTGTTTAGGTGTTCTTTTTGACAACGCGCTCATCAGGAAACAAAACACAGATGCTATTGTGAAAAAAACACCGCGCCATACCCGTCTTTACTGTTTGAGAAAGCTCAGATCATTTCATGTAAGCACTCAGCTTTTACAGATGTTTTACTGCTCCAGTATTGTTAGCATTTTAACTTTTGGACTGACGTGCTGAGGGAGAAATTTATGTAACAGAGACCAAAATCGTCTTAACAAAGTAATCCGGAAAGGGGGTGGGGTGATTGGTAGGGCACAGGATAATTTGGACACACTGTACAACAGACGGATTACGAACAAAGTGGCTGACATTCTTGATGACAAAACACATCCACTTAGATATGAATTTGACAGCAGACGTATCGAACGAAGTGGCAGACTCCGAGTACCCAAAAGTCGTACATCACGTTATGCCAACTCTTTTGTCCCTCAGGCTGTTACCCTTTTCAACAGTAATATCAGTAGATAGTGTCGGTCAACATTCTTCCGTCCTTAGTACTAGCCCTTTCAGTATTATTACTAGTATTATTATTATTGTTATTCAAAGGTAACAATATGTCTGTTACAGTTCATTTCTTTAATTGAGTGTTATGGGTTATTTAATGATTTTTTTAAATTTTTTTTTTAATGAGTGATTGATGATGCCATGTGTTGTATGGGCAGACAGTGAATTTCCCCGTGAGGGATTAATAAAGTATTATTGTATTATATTGTATTGTTCGCCGAGTGATTCGGAGCAGTGAAAGGGTTAAATTATCCAAACCTTTCACTGCCAGTGGACGGAGACTGTGTTTCTTCAATCTTTGTTAATTCAAGGGAAAAACGGATTCAAAATGTTGTCAGCAAGAGACGTAGATCCTCATGAGCCCCCGCAATTGACGTGTAGCCCGCTCAGAGATAAATCCGCCCACTGACCCAGCGTTCGACTTTGACCCGCTGGTCCGACAAACAACGTGCCACAGTGGAAAGCGATTGTGGCTGCATCCATTAAGTGCGCGCTTGTCAGACATTCCCGACGATATTTCGGAGCAATACTTGCCATACCCTATCACCCTTAGGCAGAGACAACGTGCAGATTTGTTTAGCTGTGAGCAGTACATTCAAAGCGTCCGAATTTTGTGTGCTTCATCTGGCTTTGACGTGCACGGAACACTGAAATTTCCGCAGTCAACTGAGCGGCCAAGTGACGGAAAGCCACACTCTGTGCACCTGTCCATTGACCCAACGAAGAAGATGGAAGAAGATGGTTACGGATGCATTCTGCACATGCAAAGCAGGGTATGTATCAATTCAACATTATGCATTAAAAGTATAGACTGTGCTTGTCATAGTTTTAGCCGTTGACAGTTTGTTATACTGTGAGATGCCGTGTGTTCCATTGACGAAGGAGAGTTTGTGTTATCGTTTGTGCAAGAATTTTGATAAAGCCTGCGAATGTACTAAAACTGAGCACAATGCTGCATATGGCATGGTTTGCTTACAAACTTCCTAAGCTTGTGTGTTGCCGTGCTTTAAGTTTTAGCTGTGTTTTTTTTTTTTTTTTTCAGACTCGCTCATGTGCTTGCCATCCGACAGCAATGGGACACACCCCATGAAAAAATTCCACTCCTGAGCCAGTTTCCATCATGACTGATTCAGATTATTTCACGGAAACGTCAACAAGAAAAGGAAGCCCATCATTGCAATCTTTGATGACAACAGGTAAGTTTTACTTCAGTGTGCATATTCTGGTTGAAACTGTGTAATTTGAAGATACTGTTATTAGAATTTATGTTCACACAATTGTGCGGCAATATACCTGTATGCATACTTGTGTACAGTTCGTGTGTGTGGGTGTGTTGTCCCTGTGCATTAGCACGGTGAACAGTGAGTGTGGAAAGTAAATCTGTATGCACATAATTAATTTACACACACACTCTTTCTCTCTCTCTCTCTGTCTGCATGTGCAAAAATGACTGCTGATGACATGTAGAAGGTTTATTTATAACAGCACATTTAAAAGTATGGAAAACATGTCATCCTAGAACTGTCCCAAAAGAGCACATTATGTGAGTCCTTGCAGTTGTAGGAGCTCATGAGTCATTCTTCAGCATGGATGATAAGTTAACTAAGGAGGCAGTACTCTATTCTTAATATTTAAATGAATAAGAACTAATGGTTTCAAACACCCCACAGGTTAATTTTACCATCAAAACCGATTATGTCGTCATTGTACATGACTTCTATTTGTGGGTGCGGGTGTGGCTGGCCAAGCCAATCCTGGAGCCATACCTGCGAGGGCAATGGGGGCACTGGAATTAAACTATGACATAAATATAACTAAATGTGGATATGCAGTTGTCAGAGCAGTTATTGAGATAAATGCTCAGACAACTGCATATCCACATTTAGTTATATTTATGTCTCATAGTTTAATGCTATGTAAACATGGGCCAAAGGGGGCGTGAGAGGTCAGTGGGTTAAAATGATTATCTAAATTCTGCTCAAAATCCTGCAGGCATATATGGCTTGGCTGGCACACAGCTGTTCAAGTTTCTGCACATGAGCGCGAGTTGCCTCAAGCTGCACCCTGAGATGCTTCTTCTCTGCAAAGGATCAAATCTGAAACAAATGAAATCAGTACGGCAGTGTAATGACACAGTTAGAAAGCAGTCGTCAACTGTGATATAAATACAGAATGTTCGATTTTATTTATTCTATGTTACAGGTACCACTTATGGAACAGGAGCTGTTACCTTTGACTACATCACGAGAAAGGCAAAGCTAAAAGGGGGAGGACAAACTTGTTGCACAGACATGAATGACACTGTATTCTTCCTGGTCACACTTGGCATCTGTAGCTGCACTTGTACAGTGATAATATTATTAAAAATGTATTAGTTAAATGGATAATTTTCATATTGTATGTACACCCTTTGTCAAAGTTTACATCAACAAACATGAAGTTAATGATATGTAGTAAATCACATTGTGTTTGTTGCTGTAAACTCAAAGGGTGTTGCCACCATAGGAGCTTGTTTCGTGGCATCTTACATACTTGTGTGCAGCCACGTCTTTTGCCTAAAAATAAAATAAACAGATTGTTTGCATCCTAGAAACTGCTGTTTGTGTTCCTGTAGTGTGTGCATGTGTAAAATGTATATTTTTGTGTACGAGAGAGTGTGCTAGTGTGTATGAAAGAGTGTGTGAAGGAACCGTAAGTATGCTTAGACTTAAAGAGATTGTGAAATGCAAATCGGTGCATACCTTGGAGCAACCAGTGTTTTGCGTGAACGTTTTTGATGCAGCTCTGTTGACGGTCGCTTTTTGGGAGGTGGTCGCTGGTGTGTGTGACTTGTCCCACTGCTGGGCAAAGCAGGGGATGCTGGCAGCGGGTCTGGAAACGCTTCTGACGGTTCGCCATTGACAAAATGCTGTAAATAAAATTAATCCATATCATACCGAGGCTAAAAGCTTCAAATTTGTACACTGCCATATGCAAGCTACATTGACTGAGTACTTACAGATAAACATGACTAGGGTGGTGCCAGAATAGCTTGGCGCCTCTAGGCGCCAAGCTATTCTGGCACTACCCTTGCACTATATTAGACTTATTTCACACACTGGTTGTATTCCAAATGATGAGGGTTAAGAAACATTCAACAGAGCTATCTCTCGCACCCGTACACTGTGCTTTCACCATGATGGTAGCTACTGAGAAACGCCGGACTTGCTGTATGAGTGATCTTACCACCTTCGGCCTTCACAACAGATATTTACATGGGCAAACTGACATTACCCGTTTCATTTTTATAATGAACAAATTCAGGAGAAATGAATATGCACTGACCTTTGTGCAAACGAAGAGATGTCAGTTTCCATCCCGGTACTTGACGTTCACTGACTGTGCAGGCTGCTCGACTCGTCAGCGGCGGTCTACAGACTAAAAAATGAAAAGAAAAGGGGAGACTGCCAGTGCTAATATTTTAGGAAGGTTACAAAGTAAAGTAGATTATAGCACTGTCAGGGGAGAGAAATGTGCATGATCGACCAGTGATCATAGATCTACTGTGGCCAAAGCACACACACACACAAAAAAAAAAAAAAAAAAAAAAAAAGAGATAGGAAAGAGAGGGGGCGCTAAAAAAGTGACTGAAAGCAATGCATATGGAAGCCCCCCAGAAGGGGGGCGTATCACATATCCCACTGTTCCAGCCACTCAGTGCATGGAAATTTAAATCTAGGTCCCCCCGAGGGGGGGTCCAGATATTTAGCCGGTGTGGACAGCTGTTTCGGTCTCGGCGACCTCTTCAGCACACCATCGGTCTACAGACTACACAATTTCAGTGATACATCGCATGCAATTGCATGGCTACGACGGGGTTTTGGGAATGGTATGAACCTTACACCACATTCTAGACGCTCAGGATATATGAAATCGCTGTTGCAAAGACCCCCACGCACACGTTTTCGCCATTTCTTTTCTCTCTCCGTTAACTTCCTCACTCAGCCTCAATGTCGGCCCAACATAGCCGATTTCTCGCATCACGCGGGTGTGTCTCATTCGCGCATTTTGATTGGTTAGCGCTGACCCGTCAGTCAGGAACCGGCTACACGTCAATTGCGGGGGCTCATGAGGATCTATGTCTCTTGCAGGGGGGGGGGGGGTGTTTACTATGTTTCGGTAGTGAAAGGCTTCCTTTCGCAGCTTTCTACGTTCCAGCTTCAAGTTACCTCACATCGATCGTTTCTCACTACCTCCCACTCACCCTCCCCCCCCCCCCAACCCGCCCGCACCCCGCACCCCCCCCCCTCGCCCCCTACTACTGCCGGAGACTGGAGGAGATTTTTCGTTAAAGCGATTTGTTCCACTTTAACTACTAAAATAGACAATTTTCGGAAACTTGGAAATAGGTCAAAATCAATCTGCGCGTGTTTCGACCACGAAAACGGTGGATTGAAAGAGCTTTTAATCCACGGGTTACATTGCGTCAAATCACCTGCAATTGTGATCTAGTTCTGATTTTCGTACGTCTATTCGCTGATATACAGTATAATGGGGTTTCAATGTTGTCTGACCTCAACTCAAACGTTTCTACCCCCACCCCCATCCCCCTCCCCCACCCCCCCCCCCACCCCCAAATCAGTATAGGAACACACCGGCAGTAAGAATGGTTTTTGCCACTGCGTCGGTGGTACGCGTCTGTTTAAACTCTCCAGTTTACAAATTAATGAGAAGCAGAACTGGTTAGCTCATACATGGCATATCTCAACGGAGAGGGGAAAAAAAAAAGCATTGTGTACTTCTGTGTTTGAATGTCCTATTTTAAAACAGGGTTTTATTCCGAAAAGTTTAAATAAATTGTGTTGTAATTGTCCTCAGTTTCTAAGTTTCTTTTCAGTTCCGTTTTTAGTTAATATGGTTTAATAGTTAGTAGTATTCATTAGTGAATAGGTTTAAAGTCCATCTTACGGCAGAAAGGGAAAGAACAGCAGATAATGCTGATTTCATTTTGCGACATTCAAACGCCACGTTAAACCCTTGACTGCCGAGAAGAAATGAACACGATCCAACTGCAAGAGATATAGATCCTCATGAGCCCCCGCAGTTGCGGGGGCTCATGAGGATCTATGTCTCTTGCTAAGACCAATTTGTGTCCATGTTCGTTGGGCGGTTGTAGCTTATGGTCGTTGAATGAACAACAATTTCAGAAATACAATATACGTACAGTGGCAGGAAAAGGGATAAGTTAGCCAATGTCGGCAACATGAAATTCTGAGACATGCTAAGAATGTTAACAAACCAAGGGGAATCACTCAGTCGCTGGACAAGACAAACAGTTAGATCCCCTGCCCCCGCCTATAGGCGGGGGCAGGGGATCTAACTGTTTGTCTGTCCAGCGGCTGAGTGTTTCCCCTTGGTTTGTGTACAATTCTGCCAGCGCTAGTCTCACCTATCTGGTTTGTGAGTAAGAATGTTAATAATATAAAGGAGATTTGGCAAACTATTAACCCTTTATTCGTGTGCCTGTGGTGGGTTGCTTTAAAACTGAGGCTACCACAACAGCGCCTTCCAGCACTGTTCCAAAACGGTTTACAACAGAAGATGCTGACATAACTCAGAGCTTTGTAAATAAATTTATTTATGGGCCGTTGCCGGAAAAGAAAGGCAGGCACGCTTGAAATGCCAGTCCGCCATCTCCAGTGATCAAAGTTAGAGACAGGAACACACAAAACGTGTTTATTGAGCAAATTTTTATCTTCATAATAATATATCCATTTTTTTTTTAAAGTGTGAAACATCCTGTTTCACAGACTGACACATTCTTTCGACCCTCCGGCCGCGATCCTGAAATATTACTAATGGTGAGGTTTCGTTTGAAACGAAAGACCACCAATAGCAAACGAGAGGGAAATCAATCGCGTTTACTGATCCGCCGTGATTTCGCTCTCGTGCTTTGCTGGAGTCGTCCGGAGTAAACGTATTCTCTCCTGTAAAGCAACATGTGCCGCACCCGGATACAGCAAGCCTCGAGTGTCTTTTAACTCATTCTACCCCAGACACACCACAACAAGATAAGGATCGACCATGATAGTTCAAGGGTGATGCCAGAAAAGCTTGGCGCCCTATGGGCGCCAAGCTATTCTGGCATCACCCTTGAACCATCGTGGTCGATCTGTGTCCTGCACTGCAATGCAGTCTTTAGAGGGCAACGGCAACATTTGGAGATTTCGGTGTTGGGGTAGAATGAGTTAAAGCGATCTGCTCCATCGCGGGCTTTGATTGCTAAGATTCGCCGATACAACGGCCCGGGTTATCAATATTGTATTGCCTCATGACTATACGACTATTGTACTCTTTTTTTCACAGTCCGTATTCAGTACTGAGTGAACACCCGTACCAGTTGGTTTCCACTGCCTTTTGAGCGTAAAACACGTTAAACGTTTAGGGCTTAACGTCTTTTGTCCACCACTGAAGGTGATTTCAAAGACGGTCGAGCGTAACGGAAGGAGGTCTCCTGCGTACATCAGCGAAGAAGAGAGGAAAAGAGTCTCATTTTACTACATTCAAACTGCAGGTCACGTTATATATTCAAATGAGGTAGGTGGGGCAGTGCCGCAAGGACCGGTGTTTTAAAAAAAAAAATCTTCTGCCTTCTTTGGCGATTTGTACAGAGGCAGTATGTTGGAATGTGCTTAAAATCTCTTGATAGATGAGAAGAGACATGTTTGGTGCTTTGATTCATACCAGTCTTGGCTTAACCAGCGGACTATTTTTGGCCTCTTTTTTTGCACACTTCTCTCCCCTGACAGTGCTATTATCTACTTTTTTGTAACCTTCTTTTTGGCCTAGTTTGAGTTGCCAAGCGGACGGTGATTTGAGGTGTGTTCCAGTTTTGGCTGCGCTTGGATGTAGGGTTGGTACAGAGTCATGTTAATAGCCAGGAAATGAGACGGGTGATGTGGTTATTTTTTTTTTTAAATATTGTGTGCATGGCAAATGTGCAGCAAGTAGGCGGTAGTGTTGTTTAGGGGATTGAAAAATTAGGGGATGACTGGGACAGACTAAGACTAAGGCATTTTAACAAATGGGACTGCAGGGGAGGCCCACTGTTTACTATGGCCTTCATAACTAATTTCAAACGTAGCCTCTTTGTCCCGCATCATTGTAAGGAAAGCAAAGAACATTTATGAAGGAAATATTGCAATCACTGAAATAACCAAAAGATAAATTGTGTTGTGATGATGTGGTCTTTTGGTCACTGTGTTTGTTTATTCATACTCACAAACCAGATAGGTGAGGCTAGCGCTGGCAGAATTGTACAACAAACCAAGGGGAATCACTCAGCGCTGGACAGAGAAATACGCAGGTATAGAACAAGCCTCACCTATCTGGTTTGTGAGTATCTCAGTATAACTCGAGGCAAATTTGTATCGTTACATTGTTGTGTAATGTTCTGTGCATCTACTGTGGGCATTCAGGGTATTTACCCGACCACATATAGTAATGCACCTTCGTGTTTGTGTATGTATGTTTCTCCTGCCTACTTCCTAAGTTCCGGAGAAAGACATGGGTTATATAAGAGACCTGATGCATCCTTTTAGGGATGTAGATGATCGTCTTGTTCTATACCTGCGTATTTCTCTGTGGGCTGGCGAATGGGTGCCTGATAGGCGGGGGCAGGGGATCTAACTGTTCGTCTGTCCAGCGCTGAGTGATTCCCCTTGGTGTTGTTTATTCATATATATATCATTTAAGCTATAAGCATTCATTGTATGTGCGCACTAGTCTTTACTAAGGGAAACAACTCTTGTAATTACTGCTAGATTATCTCCCCTTGACTTCTGGTAACTAGTTTAAGGGTCAGCAGGGGAGGGGGAGGAGGGGGGGGGGGGACTGCTTATAATTAGTAGACTGCAGTACTGAAGACTTGGGGACTCATTGCTTTGCCTCTGTAAGTACTCCATGAGTTTTGATTATGAATGGTGCATTATTTTGTGTTAGTTTTATAAGGAATCTATGAATGTTGATGGTTTCCTCAATAATTATAATCTATTGCTGTAGAGATCAGTGTTGGGTTGATGATTCCTTTGTTTGCTTGAAGTGTTTGAGGCAGTGATGTGCTTGCTTGGAGCCTATGTTTTGAAGTGTATCTAGGCTGAGTAATTTGGAAGTGGTAGCCCGTTGCTAGTTGCTAGATATACTGAAGCGTGTGGCATTTGTTTGCTGTATTGGAAGTGTTCTTATTTGCTGTCCATGTCTTGTGTAGACCCCCCCCCCCCCCCCACACACACCCTTTCCCCCTTTCTTGTGCATTGTGCTGTTGCTAATTTGGGCTGTTGTGTATTTGACCATGGTGTGTCTTTGTTGTGTTGACTGCCGTACTGTTGATGTGTGGGGATGCTGATTTGTGTCGTCAGTAACAGAGATTTGTGATGTGTAGTGTTGGTGTGTTTTCAGTAGCTGTGGGTGTTGGTCATTGTGCTGTATTGTTTTTCAGCTCTGTTTCTGTGTAATGTAGAGATGGGTTAAATGTTGGCTATCGGACTGTGTTGATGTGTGTTTTGTAGCCTTACTGTTGGCTTATTTAGAGGTGTATTTACGGTGCACATAGAGATTGAGCAGATTTATGTGCATGTAATAATGTTGATTTTATAATCCCTTTGTCACAAGTTGATGTGTTTATGTATGTTTATGCGGCTGTGTACTTTTGTTACTTCAATGTCATGAAACTTAACGTTCGTCATTCTTTTTTTTGTAGACGCTCTTTTAAGTGGAATAAAGAAAAAAAATGTCGAATTTGTTAGACTCCTCCATTATAAGCCTTCGCGGCATGTGTGCTTGTCTGTGTCCGCACCATTACAGTGTTGTAACTGTCCTTTCATAAATTGTGTTGTAACTGGCATTTTTAAGCGTGTTTCTTTCTCAGTTGGGCTCTTCTCTCCAATCAACTCAGTCACCATTTACTGCCTGGAGCAGGTCGCTTTACAAGTTTGTTTTTTTTCTCTCCTCGGAATGTTCGTGTTGCTTCTATTTCTGTGCAGAGATGCACCAGTCCACCTCATTTACAAAGTTCAGACGAGTCTGTAACATGAGTCTCACCCTTCCCCCCTCCCATCTCTCTCTCTCTCTCTCTCTCTCTCTCTCTCTCTCTCTCTCTCTCAAACCCGGCTGGCCCAGTAAGCATAGGGCCCTTGGGCGGCAACCAAATGTAATCTTTAACCCATTTAGCCGATGCACACCAGCAAGAAATAGATCAACCATGATAATTCAATGTTAGTGCCGGATTAGCTTGGCGCCATCAGGCGTCCAGCTAACCTGGCACTACACTTGAATTATCATGGTCGCTCTACTGATCTCCTGCAGTCGTCGACACAGTTCTGGAGTCATCAACCGTGACGGTCCATCAGGCGCCAAGCTAATCTGGCACTACCCTTGAATTATCATGGTCGATCCACCTCCTGCAACTGGTACATAGTAGTCGATAGCTGACACCTCCAAAATCAGAGAAGGAAGGCCGTTGTGTTAACTCATTCTACCCCAGACACACCACAGCAAGATAAGGATCGACCATGATAGTTCAAGGGTGATGCCAGAATAGCTTGGCGCCTATGGGCGCCAAGCTATTCTGGCAACACCCTTGAACTATCATGGTCGATCTGTGTCCTGCACTGCACTGCAGTCTTCAGAGGGCAACGGCAAAATGTAAGGATTTCGGTGTTGGGGTAGAATGAGTTAAATGGGTTAATGCTGAAGCAAAGCTGGTCTTTCGTGCCGACGTCGGACTTGACCTGACTGTGAAGCCGATGTTGACTGTGCCAGCTGCGCCGGCGACTGAGTCAGTGACAAAACGTCAGCCGCCAACCGGCGAGGACGTTTTACCAGCTGGGTTGCTGCTGCGTCACATCAGCTGGTGGGTCCTGCCGGGGCGCAGTTGCATGGATGAGCTTAGTCCTACGCGCAGTACTAAGCTCGCTCATGCAACCGGCTCCTGGTGCAGTGTGACACTAGACCGAGGCGGACCGACCCGGCCCTGGCAACTCCAACGGCTGAACGCAGGTCACATTACATAGTCAAATTTGGCCAGTTCAGGCAGTGCAAGGACCGGTGTTTTTAAAAATAATTTTTGCCTTGTTTGAAATGTTGTAGTAGGGCTGAATGTTAGAATTTGCTGGAAATTTCTGGTTACACGAGAGGAGACATGTTTGGTGCTTTCATTCATACCATCCTGAGCTTATCCAGTGGACAATTGTGGGCCTATGTTGAGTTGCCGTTGACGTAGTGATTTGAGGGGCACGCTGATTTCAGCTGTGCTTGGGTGTGGGGTTGGTAAGGAACCAGTTTCATAGCCAAGAAATGAGACTGTCAATGTGCTGTTTTTATTGTTATTTAGTTGTGCATGGCAAATGTGCAGCTGGTGGGCAGTAGTGTTTTCTACGGGATTGAAATATTAGGGGATGCCTGGGACTGACTATGGCTAAGAGACTGTACAGTACGGAAACAGCACTGTGTAACGGGGCCTGTCAGGGCACCACATGCCATATGTGACATAGATCAGAAACTGGTTTAATGTAACCATATCATTCAGTTTGGACTTTTGCAGTTGGAAAACTGAGAAAATCATGAAAAATTTCAAATTTTGCCAAAAAATCGCTGCGATTGCAGATTTATAGGCGTTTTTGCATATTTTGCGTTGCAACACCCTGTTTACCTGCACTGTGAGCTATGGTTAGTGTGTTTGTTGATTTATTTTTTTGTCTTACAAGTAGTCATGAGTTTACAAGTAGTCATGAGTCTGACCTTCGACCTTGAGCTGTGACCTTGACCTTGAAAGGGGTGGGGTTTAGGGCATTAGTTTTATAAATGCGTAAACAAAAGAGGCACTTTTCGGTTATTGAAGTTGTGGGGTGAAGTGGGGTTGGGGTGGGGGTGGGGCGGGGGGGGGGGGGGTGGGGGGGGGGGGGGGGGCTTAAGGTCAAAGGTTAATATCAAAACTACAATGAAACAGTGTCAGCATGTTCATTTTATTAGACAGCTGACCTCAGAGTGAAAAAAAGTGTGACATGCAGATGTGTTATTTTGCATGATCCAGCTACACTGGCTGCGTCTGAGGTGTCATTCTGCTGTAATTGTCATTAAGGATGTCTCTGGTGTCTATTCTGAGCCAAACACAAGCATTTTTACTCTGTGTAAAGCTCATTTGAGTGCATTGTTATGGGACCAGCAGCTGCGGCCACCAGTACAGGCTTTTACAGGAGTGTTCACAGGTTTGGCACACACATGCCTGCTGCATTTGCAACATGAGTTTAGGCTTTTTGAGACTCTGACAGGTGTGTTTTATATAAAAATGAACTGTACATAACCATTTTTCCTTGTTATCTCCTAAATAAGCACTCCAGACACTTGTTTAGGTATGCGGTGTGTCCCGCGTAACATAGTTTTGGCTGTTTTGTGTAGTCTTTTGCCTGTGGGTTAGTTCAGTAGACTTAATGTTTAAATTGCACAGCTGTTTCATGACCCCTTTCGCCTGTAGAAAAGATTGCCAGCAGTAGCTGGTTACTGGTCTCTTCCTGCTTGTTGGCACCAGACAACAGGGCAATGAGGATGCCAGGGCATTGTCGTTTTGGCTGCCCTGAGATACACAAGGAAATGGCCTTGGGTCTGAAAGCTCATTTTTCATCAATGTCAGTGTCATGGTAAGCTTTTTTAGTTGTCCAGCCCACCAGAAGTCAGTTTGACTGTATTGCATGTGTTTGTAACATGGAAAAACAGACAAAGTAGGGGGGTGGGTAGTGGAAAAATATGAAAAAAAAGACTTGCAGGTGCCTGTGTCTCAAATGCAACATTTCTGAAGATCAGATATATTACTTGATATACATGCCAATTTTGGAGGCATTCTGACCGTATCTAGTCTGTTTTTCATGGCATCAGATATGCATGATCCAAAACATTAACAGCATATTGAACGCCACAACAGCGCGCTTCACATAATGGGCCATAATTTAAAGATGCAGCAACATTCAATAGTGTCACTTTGGGTTTGACTTAGCTAGTGTCTAAGGGTTGCACTGATGGCAGATTGAATGGTGTTCAGGTGGGACAGTTCCTTCGCAGTGTCGGCGCGTCTGCTCTTTAGTCACTGGCGCAGGAGGCGGGTAAGGATTGTGGAGTCAGCAGTAAATCGTCATTTCGGTCAAAATCAACACAAGAAAAGTGACTGGCAAACGGCCGCGTGTAAAAATACAAAGAAAATCCCCCAAAACAAAGAAACATATTCATCGCTTCCAGTCACTTACTTAGCGCACCCCCGGCTCTTTTCTATCCTTTTCAGTTATTGTGATGCTTTGACCAAACTAGATCAATGATCATTGGTCGATACTCGGCTGCACAATTCTCTCCACTGACAATGCTTTGTCCTACTTACTAGGTATAGTTACTTCTAAATTCAAAGCATTGGCAGTCAACCCTTTGGTCTCTTTTAATAAAGAAACACTTTTAGAAAGGACAATTACAACACTACAAAGATAATCAAGCCAATCAGAGAAAGAAATGCGTTTAGCCGGAAAAGACAATAATGAGAACAGTGCGAAAGAAAGAAACATGCTTAGAAAGGACAATTACAACACGTTTGTGTTGTAGTTCCCGTTCTAAGCGTGCTTCTTTCTTGTCGGGATTTTCAAGTCTTTGTCATTTCGAGTCGCCAAGCCGGCCAAAGACTGTACATACTGTCTCTGCATTCACCTAAACTGACGTGGCTCAGACTCAACCGTGGCCGGCTTTACCTTTTCCCTGCCATGGGACGCAAAATTTTGAAACCATTGTTAGTTCAACGCCAAAGATCTCCACTAGCCATCACATAAACGCGGACACAAAGTGGTTTCAGCAAGAGGCACAGATCCTCATGAGCCCCCGCATTTGCGGGGGCTCATGAGGATCTATGCCTCTTGCACTTGCGTGGTGTTCACCTTCCTCGGCAGGGAAAGGGTTAAACCATAAACTTCTGTGGAAGAAATTATCAAATCGGTTGGGAGATTTCCTTACATTTCTGGACTAGTCATTAACCATGACTGTTGAATGGTTGTGTCATAATAGCTTGGCACTACTTGAACAGGCTCCAAGCTATTCTGACATCAACCATTAACCATGATTGTTGAATGGTGGTGTCATACTAGCTTGGCACTACTTGAACAGGCTCCAAGCTATTCTGACATCACCCTTGAACTATCAGGGTCGATCCACATCCTGTTGTCTAACGGCAGGGCTTTATAGGTTAATATTTCATGCTCTCTGAAAAAGTATCAGTTGGAAAGCAAACCCGTAAGAGAGGTTCTCCGTAACAGAGAAGTAGGTCAAACATTGCACTGATTTCAACTATTCCGTGGCTTCGCATCCAGATCACGCCATCTGTTAGAGCGGGCGTATATTAACCCGTTCACAGCCAGGGAACTGGTTTAAAAAAATAAATCTTTTGTTAGTTCAACGCCAAAGAGATTCAACCGTCACAGGAGGTGGATTCAAAGACAGTGGTGTCAACAAAAGGCATTCGGATCCTTATGAGCCCCCCCCCCTCCCCCCGACTCATGGATCATGTACTCTGTAGATTTCTGCGGCGGTAAAGGAGTTAACGCCGGCATTCCGTCCTGACGCCGCAACCCCCAGCTGCCTGAATGGAGTCTATAGCACAATATCACGTGACTTAAAAATATTATGTTGAACCTTTCACTGCTTGTGGACACAAATTAAGGTTTCGGAAGTCACTGTAACTTCAACTGACGTCAACTGAACTTGAAGATCCCTCCGACAAAGGACTGACCATGGATACAACTGAAAGGGTTTTAGCAAGAGGCATCGATTCTCATGAGCCCCCGCAACTGCGGCGGAGGCTCATGAAGATCTATACCTCTTGAAGCTGAGTCATTGAGTGGGGTTTTGATTTCAGTCTCTCAGGCAGAGCTAGTGGCGAAAGACCATAGAGCGTATACACAGGGAGAGGCGGCTATCTGGCGCTTATCAGCGTGGAGACCCGCGGCGTCCGCCATATTGTGTATGCCACTAACCGCTACCGGCCGCACTGTATGCTATAGCCTGCATATACTATGACTGCTGCCTTTTAACACTTGGCGGAGATAACGATAATGGAATCATTGCTAGCGGCGTGTGAGCTGTACGGACTTGGACTTGTTGTGCCGCATTTCCAACATAACACACACATGATAAATCATCCAAGTGGTCTAAGCGTTTCAGTTTGGAGCGCATATTTTTTGTCCCTTACGGCACAACCACACGCGTTAATGTTATCTTACGTTACGTAAGTTTAGACAGGACTATGATTGTGCCATGCATGCGGAAGATAAAGAAGTTTTTGAATGAGTTCAAAGGATTCTCGAAAGTATTGCTCTGCTATCTATCCTTGGTAGGTCTATTTGGCTCAGCCGAATGAATGCCAGTCGCTTATGAAAATCAGTCGTACATTTTTTTCCTGTTTTTACACCTGTGTCCCTAGGTGATTGATCCATCTCCGTTGCCCCATGTCATGTACACCATGTGCATTCGGAGTATGGATTGAATCGAAAACATAAGTTCTTAGGACTTCCTTCGTGCTACACGCACACCGACTGCACAACACTCCGACTCACACACACACACACACACAAACACACACACACACACACACACACACACACACACGGCACACACGCATGCAAGCCGGCACATACACGCACGGACGCACAGAGAGAGAGAGAGAGAGAGAGAGAGAGAGAGAGAGAGAGAGAGAGAGAGAGAGAGAGAGAGAGAGAGAGAGAGAGAGAGAGAGAGAGAGAGAGAGAGAGAGACAGACAGACAGACAGACAGACAGACAGACAGACAGACAGAGACAGACAGACAGACAGACAGACAGACAGAAGAAACAGTGACAGACAAGAAGCAGAAACAGATGAGACAGACAGACAGAAGAGGCAGAGACACTGACTGACTGATTGACAGACAGACAGAGGAGGCAGACTGAAATACTGACAGACATACCAACGAACATGAACTCTGAAAATGGAGCTGATAATTTGATTATGCAGACGCTCTTTACTATTTCGTGCCCAACTCTAACAAGATCAAATTATGTTAAAAGCATCTGACACTGTCAGTGTTTCAGTGACTCTTGCTCTTATCCATAGGATTTACACACTCATACCTATCTTTATAAGCAGACAGAACGGTATGACACGCTAACATTTTCAATTTATACCATGAAAGTAACCTATTTTTAGCCGACAAGGCAAACAAAACCAAAAGAATACAATATAAGGATCCACCATCTTATTCCACGTGTACTTTTGCCACTAACCAAAGTACAAAACAATGTACTATGTGTACAAGCTAGTCATATCGGTCCATGTGTGTAAAGATGTGTTTGACATCGCACACTATATGATGCAATGGCCTGTTTATCGGCCGGCCGTTCACACATACTTGAGCGACACAAGTCAGTCTGGATTTTTATGTCTAGTCAGTTCATGTGTGTTTTGAGGACGTTTTGCTTTGAATTGCCGGTACTCCTCATCGTCAGCGGACCAAACCGTGGAGATTAATATTTAGTGTAGCGTTCTGCTACACGTATCTCGATTTCCGTTTAAACCCTATCCCCCGTCAGTATTGGCTAGGGATTAGGATTGATAGCTTTAGGGCTTTCCTACTGACTTGTGTTAGTAGGTCGTTGGCTCACTTTCGGAAGGATGCTTGCAGAGTTGTATCATAGCGTTTGTGAGGTTCAACTTTCTTGTTGGACAATTTTATATCATTGCGCCATTTTTTATATATATATATTTTTTCAATTTTTTTCCCTTCTTCTCCTCCAGCTTTTATTTTCTCAAGTCATGCCTTTCTCCCGATCTTCGCGAATATCGCGATTGTTGCAGTTGAAAGCTGCGCAGCCCGTCATTATTTGTGAATGCAAACATGAACTGTCTCTGCCGCTATTGCCATCAACGCTGGCGCCGGCATTCACAAGATGGCGACCGCTGAGCATGCGACGACGCACTCTGCGAGGCTGGAATCGCCACTCCCTTTAAGTTTGTATACGTTCTATGCAAAAGACAGCGCTGGTGGTGTTCACGTTTCTCAAGCCATTAACGTCATAGTTTGCAACAAAATGGCCGCGTGTACGTACTAGCAGGCGACATTTCCACCGCTTCAGAGTTTGAGAAAGGAGGTAACTCAATATGCGAAATGTGACTGAGATTAGCTCCTTTCGCCACCTCCCGTCCCCCTTACCCTATTCTCCCATCCAGTCCAAGGCTGTGTCACAATCACCGGCTTGGAAGAGGCCCATTACTCTAAATGAACGTAGTTCCTTCCACGTTTCGACAGGCCCCACACGGAGGAAATAGATCTCTAGGATTTAGCGCGTCAGCCCACTGCTAAAACTACACCCCTGCGATATTTTGTTGCGCAGCATTGCATTAAAACCCCGGTGACCTACTTTCTATGAGGAAAAATTGATAGTCAAAGCAGATGTCTCGTTGAAGATTTTTATGAGTCCCTACGGGTCGTACGAGTGTTTTGATTGGGCTTGTTGATGGACTAAGAAGAGATGGTGTCAAAATTTCGTCATGCGACTCGGTCTGAAACGGCAAGAGAAATAAATTTTCATGAAAACCTGCTGCTGCAGGGTCTCATGAAAATATATACCCTTGCAGATGTAGTTCAAATCAAACTTTCGTCATAGTGTTACTCAGTCTGATACGGCAAGAGGCGCTAGGCATACATTTTTATGAGACCTTGCAAACGCAGGGTCTCATGAAAATTTATACCTCTTGCAGACGGCCGAGTTTCGCTGGGAGTACAGCAATTTGTTGTGCGAACTTCATGTGAGGCTTCATGTCTGCTTTACTGCTTGAACCTTCGCTAAAGACTCGGCCTGAACACGTGAAGTCACAGATCGGGTTTCTTCTACGCACAGGAAAATAAACATCGGAAGTGTAGATTTTCTCACAGCACCGAATTCCCTCGGCGAGGCCCGGCTAAAATTTGCTCAAAGGTTGCTGGGGAGAAACAAAAGTGACAACATATCTAGAAGTTGAACTTGGCGGATACAGTTTCACTGAACACTTTTCGAGAGTTTAGGCCGGTAGAGGCGCCGGACTAGAATGCGGACTGGAATACAGACTGGAACAGAATGAGAACAAGTAAACATACTTTGGCAGAGGAGGAAGAGGATTACCAGGAATGCTTTGCTCTACATGAACTAAAACTGAGAAACTGTATCTACCTTATTTTCTCACTTGTGCAACTGTGAAGTTTTGCGGCATCTCTGAGTTGTTACGGCTCGGCCGCGCTGTAGTGAGTCTTACTGACATAAAGAAATTATTGTGCGTGTACGGCACTGACCGTGACTGTTTGTAGCGGCATCAGTATTTGTGGAAGTTAACACCATGCTGAGAAAACTAAAACCACGGCCCAGTCAATGACTGCAAGAGACATAGGCCCGGCCTCTTGACAACACGGCCTGTTCCAGTATCCGATGGGTCAGTTTTGCCAGGACAGAAGGTGCTCCGACTCAGGCGTTGAATTAACACAGATTTTAGACACAACATGTGCCGGCGACATAACTCTAGGCAGTTGCAGTGACCGGTGAAGGGGTTTGTATTCAGTGCAACCATTGTTTCGGAAGCCGCGCTTCGACTGAAAAGGCTGGCCGAACAACTTGACATGAACTATAAGTGCTATTCAAACACGTACAGCTGTCAGGCTATTTTTAGATTCACCGCGGCCCGCATAACTTGATCTAAGTTTCTAGATTATCATGTTGCTGCTAGCACTGCGGATTAACCCCCTTCCTACTGCCACTGTACGTACTACACCAGTTTGTGTCTCTTTGTTCATCCAACGTCCAAAAGCCCGGCACAACCTTCCGCCAAGAATGACAAACATGTACAAGAAGCATTGGTCTCGGCAAGAGACATAAATCCTCATCATCCCCCTCCGCAGTCCGGCTGTCTCACTTGCAGTTAATCAGTCGTGTTCCCTTTTTCTTGGCAGTGAAGGGGATACCTTTCGGCAGGAAAAGGCGCCCGGCGCCAGTACTAATGAGTCGACTACGCCGCGTCAGTCAGTCTTTCCGTCCGCCGAGCTGTATCGTCAGTAGCCGCAGTCATGTAGTTAACTCATTGAAATGGCCCCGCATCAACAGCTGCGGAAGTGACGTATAGCGTTGCCGCCGGCCGGCGGCAACGCTATACGACACGTCCGCAGCTGTTGATGCAGGGTGCGTTGAATGAGTGAAGGGATTGATCGGTTACTCGGTTGGTTAGTTCGGGTTTAACGTCCACAGCACCGAGGTGATCATGGACGGCCCTGACGGGCGGGTTATGGGGGACAGGAAAATCTATTGCCTATGGAGTACGACCTGAACACTGATCAACTCAGGCGCACTCCAACTGTGCCACTTTGATTTACCAGGACCTTTCAACGGACATGCTATTGAACAAATCCGTTTTTTTCCCCCCTATATTGTGAGTCCAGCTACCGGGGCCGGGACTGACGGGATTCCGCGAACCCACGACCCGGCGATTCCCTTCGCTCTCCTGCTCCGACGTTTAACCGCCTGAACTATTTCGGACTCTGTCGGTTACTCAACTTCCACCATTATTATATACTACGACGTACAGAAAGAACTCTCAGCCCGCGTGACTGAAGTCAGCGGCTTTATCACATCAGCGTTTCAGTTAACGCGCCCACGGCGGTTTCACGGAGTACGGGCTGTGCTGTTTATGGTGGTATTCATCATGGATACTGACTTGCCAGGGGTTTCAATATGTGATTAACCCTTTGGATGTCAGTAGCTACCGCCGACATCCAGAGGCCGATGAATGTTTAACCCTTTGGGTGTCGCCGGTAGCGGTTTTAGTCGCACTCGTGAATCCGGCGGTCAGTGTAGGAATCGTCGCGACTTACTGAAACCGCTTACGACTCCCAGAGGGTTAAATGTTCATCGGCCTTTGCCGGGTCAATGTCGGCGGTTTTCATGATGGTGACTGACTTGGCTTACAGTGTATGATTAACCCTTTGGGTGTCGTTAGCTACCGCCTACACCCAAAGCCGGGGACGATAAACGTTTAACCAGCCTTTGGGTGTCTGCGGCAGTGGTTTTAGTCGCGATGATTCCAGCAGGAATCATCGCGACTAAAACTGCTACAGCCGGCGGCAGGACCGACACTGACTCCGGTCGGCAAAGGGCCGTGAAACATTCATCAGCCACTCAGCCTGTCACAAATCATGTAAAACTGTTTGGTTATCATCCGCAGTTCCACACCAGGCTTAGTGTTTGTGGATATCGAGATGTGTGTTCATAACGGATGTGCGGCAAGTGTTGTGCTGTCATCAAAAGTTTCCGGGCCACGGTGTACTGTATTTAACTGAACTTTCGCCACTGACTGACTAAGCAAGGTCGGCTGTGACAGTGATACAAGTGCACGGGAAATCACTTTCTCGTTAGAATCTCTTGTCAGTGTCGGACGGCGGACACCGTCAGTTTTTGGACGTTGTGTGCTGTTTTAAGTGTCAGAGCGGTTGTTGCCATCGGCCGGGTGTTCATAATGGATATGCTGCCGGTGTGGTGTCCGTGGCTGTTCGTGTTGTGTGTGTCGTCGTTGTGGCTGCAGTCCGGAGCGGAGGAAGAGAGGTACTGGTGGCAGTCATCAAATTTAATTATTTTCCAAAGTTGGTAGGCCTACTGCTGCACCCGCTGATATCTAGTTTTGTCCGTGTCAGTTGTAACGGCATGGCTTAACCCTTTTAGCGCCATGGCCGGGGAGCATTTCCGGAATTTTGGTAAGTGTTAGTTAACAACTATGTACCACTCGCAGGAGGTGGATTGACCATGTCAAGGGTAGTGCCAGATGAGCTTGGCGCCTTCAGGCGCCAAGCTCATCTGGCACTACCCTTGAATTATCATGGTCAATCAGTCTTTGTTGTAGGTGTTGGCGCTAAAAGGGTTAAAGCTACCAAGACGGCTGAGAGTCTAGCCTACTAGGCCAATAAAGAGTTAAGCGGCCTTTGCGGGTCGGTAGCGGTTTTAGTCAGGATGTTTCCTACTATAAGAATCTACGCGCCAACGCCCAAAGGATTAATACTGATCGCCACTGATAGCTCGATCCTCAATTCATTGGATTGTGCTGTCCATCAGCCGGATGTTATACGCTGCTATGATCTGCCATAGTAGTATAGTGTTTTTTTTATTTTTTTATTAGGATCATAGATAGCTCAGTTCACTACTGACATAGTCTAGAAGTAAACTTCGGAATACATCTAGGCTAGGTGGGCATTTTATGTGTTGCCCCTGATGATCGTAACAAAAAAAAGACGCATCCTTGAACTGATGTTTCCATTCCACATGCCCACATTTTAATTGCAAACCCTACAAACTCTACCAGCCATTTCTTAAAAACACGACACAGCCGACATATACATGCGTACGCACGCACCGTGGCACACGCACACACACACTGATCAAATAAATGATCCCGACATTAGAACTGCTATTGCATTGGAACTAGTATTAGAATACCCTCAATCATACGCCGGTTTGTCACTGACGTAAGGTAAATAGTTGTGTTGTGCAACTCGTATTACGGGCGCCCTGCTAGTCTATACGCGTATTCTTTTATTCTATGCCGATTGGCGCAGCACTGTAGGCATACATAATTGTAGTCTCAGTCTTACACTAATTAGAAAATACTGTATGCTGTGTGTGTGTGTGTGTGTGTGTGTGTGTGTGTGTGTGTGTGTGTGTGTGTGTGTGTGTGTGTGTTTATTGCTCCCCCCTCCCGCCCCCCCCCCCCCCCACACACACACACAGACATTCTCACCCACCTGCCTCTATTTAAAAAAAAAAATTCCAGCATAGACGTAGTACTCACACTCTTAGCATAAACTGACTCCACACTTCAAAACCTGAAAAATTACAAAAACGTTTGCTGTAAAAATTCATATTATGGAAAGGTAATGAAAATCAATCCACTTTAAGCTTAAGGTACTCATTATATGACGTCACCAGATTTTACAAACTGTGTAAATATGAAGTGCACATATATTACTGAAAGTATTTTAGCACATAAAAAGTCTTTTGTAATTCCATTAATCATGGAAGAGGTGCATCAGAACACCGCACCTAAAAAATGGTGCCATATTCATAGAGTCCAAATATGGAATGCTGTGACGTCAACGTGTATAAAAAGAAGAATATAATAAATTTTATTATTTCGTGAATGCCCGATAAAGGACGAACACACCGATACCAAATAATAAGTATTTTCCTTGTAGTTATCATAGCTTTACTGTCAATCAAGTACCCTATCCCCCAAAATTATGACCCTTTTTGGGGGGTGGGTTCGGTCAAACTCTGTGGTATCTTCGATACGGTGTTTAATTTTGGCAAACACTTAGGAACCTACGTGGTTTTGGATAGACTTTCAGAAAAACATAGTCTCCGATCCCCCGCAGAAGGGGAGGGGGCAAGGGGGAGGAGATGGGGGGGGGGCGAGGGGGATCTATGGAGGGCCAACGGTCTATCAAGCCTCCTCTTCTCCTTTGTACTGACGTAGAACTAGAGTTCCGGCCGCCAACCCAGTTTCATTAGGGGCAGTAGAAAACCTCTGTTACGTGTGCCTGCTCCTGGTTTGCTAAAAGCGGGCTAGACTGACTGATAAGTCTTTATAGTTGAGGCAAGACAAGCTTTAGGCCGATCCCGCGTTGTATCGCTGTGTTTTAGTACTGAATGAGCCCATTCAGCCCTGACCGCACTACAGCAGGAGATGGGTCACGGTCGACAACGATAATTCAAGGGTAGTGCCAGATTAGCTTGGCGCCGACAGGCGCCAAGCTAATCTGGCACTGCCCTTGAATTATCATAGTCGATCCATCTCCTGCAACTGTTGCATAGTCATTAGATGTCGCCTTCAAGTTCAAAATTTGGGAAATACGGCCGTCAGGCTGACTAAGTTAAAGCCTCCATGGAGCAAACTAGTCAATAGTGTGCCGTCAGTCCTCAATTTCAGAACTGACTCAGATTATGATGAAACAAATCCATATGCTTTGTCAACAAGAGGCATGGATTCTCTTGCAATTATATAGTAAATAAAACACTTTGAAACACTTTGGGAACAACTAAAAACTGCTATTGCAAAATCCTCTGCAGAAGTCTTGGGTTTCGCCAGAAAGAAGAACAAAGACTGGTTTGATGAAAACGATGTAGAGATCCAGGAACACCTAGCAAAAAAAAAGAGCCGCCCATCAGGCTCACCTAGCCCAGCCTTCCTGCCCTGTGAAGAAGTCTGCCTTCCGCCTCGTCTGCAGCAGTCTCCAGCGCAAGTTCAGAGATCTCCAGAATGAGTGGTGGACCAGACTTGCACAGAGGACCCAGCTTTGCGCTGACAATGGTGACTACAGGGGTTTCTACGAAGCACTGAAAGCAGTGTATGGCCCCAGGCACCTGGTACAAAGTCCCCTGCGAAGCGCGAACGGCCAGGCACTCCTCACAGATAATACCTCCATCTTGAACCGCTGGTCGGAATACTTTCAGAGCCTCTTCAGCGCTGAGCGCACTGTTCAAGAAGCAGTCGTCCTACAAATCCCACACCTCCCAGTAAAGGTTGAATTGGACGAACCGCCCACCGCTGAAGAGACCCTCACAGCCATCCATCAGCTCAAGAGTGGCAAAGCAGCAGGCATTGATGGAATACCGCCAGAGATCTGGAAACATGGAGGCACAGCACTGCACAACAAGCTCCATGACCTCTTTCTCTGCTGCTGGGAGGAAGGAACACTACCAAAAGATCTCCGTGATGCAGTCGTTATCACCCTGTACAAGAACAAAGGCGAGAAGTCTGACTGTTCCAACTACCGGGGAATTACCCTGCTGTCCATTGCTGGGAAAATCCTTGCAAGGCTGCTCCTGAATCGGCTGGTACCTGCCATCGCTGAAGACCAACTCCCAGAGGGCCAGTGTGGCTTCAGAGCAAACAGGAGCACCACCGATATGGTCTTCGTGCTGAGACAGCTACAGGAGAAGTGCCGCGAGCAGAACAAAGGGCTGTACGTAACGTTTGTCGACCTAACAAAAGCGTTCGACACTGTGAGCAGGCAAGGCATGTGGCAGATCCTGGAGCGACTTGGCTGTCCCCCAAAGTTCCTCAACATGATTGTCCAGCTACACGAGGACCAGCAAGGCCAGGTCAGACTCAACAATGCCCTCTCAGAACCATTCCCTATTCTCAACGGTGTAAAGCAGGGCTGCGTGTTGGCACCGACCCTCTTCACCATCTTTTTTAGCATGATGTTGAAGCAGGCCACAGTGGACCTCGATGATGACGATGTAGTGTACATCAGGTATCGTCTCGATGGCAGCCTGTTCAACCTCAGACGACTGCAGGCCCACACGAAAACCCTAGACCAACTGATTCGTGAGCTGCTTTTTGCTGATGATGCTGCCCTCGTTGCACACACAGAGAGAGCCCTGCAGCGCATCACGTCTTGCTTCGCAGATGCTGCCCAGCTCTTTGGACTCGAGGTCAGTCTTAAAAAGACAGAGGTCCTCCATCAGCCGGCACCCAAGACAGTGTACCGCCCTCCTCACATCACCATCGGCGAGTCTGAACTAAAGTCAGTGCACCAGTATACTTACCTTGGCTGCATTATCACGTCGGACGCCAAGCTGGACAAGGAGCTTGACAGCAGGCTGGCAAAAGCGAACAGCGCTTTCGGGCGACTTTTCAAGCGGGTGTGGCACAATCAGCAGCTGAAAACAGGCACCAAGATCAGCGTGTACAAAGCTGTGGTCCTCACCACCCTGCTGTATGGTTCCGAGTCCTGGGCCCTCTACCGCAGCCAACTACGACTCCTCGAACGCTTCCACCAGCGCTGCCTGCGTACCATCCTGGGCATTCACTGGAGTGACTATGTCACCAACGTCGAGGTCCTTGAACGGGCTGAAACTGTGAGCATCGAGGCTTTGCTGCTGCGGACACAGCTCCGCTGGGCGGGGCATGTCTCCAGGATGGAGGATCATCGCCTACCAAAGATCACCCTGTTCGGCGAGCTTGCTACTGGACACCGTGACAGAGGGGCACCAAAGAAGAGATACAAAGACTGTCTCAAGAAGTCACTTAGTGCCTGCCAAATCGACCACCACCAGTGGTCTTCGCTTGCTGCGGACCGTGACACCTGGCGCTCCACCATTTACAAGGCAGCTGTCTCCTTTGAGGACTCTCACAGAGCTAGCCTTAAGGACAAGCGGCTCAGGAGAAAAAACAGAGATGCCGCAGCTCAGAACCCTGGCCATACCTTCCCCTGCAGCCACTGCGGTCGAACCTGCCTGTCTCGGATTGGCCTCCGCAGCCACGAACAAGCCTGCAGACGTCGTGGGCAACTCCTATAAAATCTTCGTTCGCGAAGTCAAACCAAGAGATATAGTAAATATAGTAAATATAGTAACTGATTCAGCCGGACGGCCGTATCCAGTTTCCCAAATTTTGGAGGCGTCATCGAATGACTATGCACCAGTTGCAGGAGATGGATCGACCATGATAATTCAAGGGCGGTGCCAGATTAGCTTAGCGCCGAGACTGAGGCGCCGGCCAAGCTAATCTGGCTCTACCCTTGAATTATCATGGTCGACCCATCTCCTGCTCAGTGTAGTGTGTCGGGGCTGAATGGGACTATTGTAAAACTGAATAGTAAATATGTCTGGTCACGGCTGGCCGAAGGACAGATTATGCAACACGGGGATGAAATAAGCGGCCGGGCCGGCCGATGTGTCACAGTCGAGGTTTGCCGGCACCTTCAGATTTCTGGCTACAGCTGTGCAAGGGCACGGACACTAATTACTTCAGCTGCTTTGATTTCCGGCAGTGGTGGCCATTCTGCCATGTTTTTCAATGAAGAGTTATGTTGTATGGTTATAATATGCCTAGATGTTCAGTTCTGAAAGATACAAGTCCTATTTACTTGAAACAATCTCGCCGGAACATCATGGTGCAGTTGCTGTTACGATTAACTGCGAATCATAAAAAAAAATTCGCTTTTCATCATTACTTTAACACTTTTAGCCCCAAGGTCCCATTTCAGTCTCAAATTTTGGAGGTGTTTCCTAACAACTATACTGATGTACCAGTTGCAGGAGACGGCTTGACCATGATAATTGAAGGGTAGTGCCAGATTAGCTTGGCGCCTGAAGGCGCCAAGCTAATCTGGCACTACCCTTCAATTATCATGGTAAAGCCATATCCTGCTGTAGGGATCCGGGGTTAAGAGCCGGGGTGAAGTGATAGCGCACGGCATGTGCACAGCGGCATGTCTTTTGACCGTTTCAAGTTGTTTTCCTTGTAAAACCGGCTGGCAACATACACTGACTGGCTTCACTTTTTTTTTTCTTCCCTTTTTTTCCCCCGTCTCCAAAATCCTGTGTGAAGTTAAACTGAAATGGAGAGAGACTAGATTTTATTCCAGCTGACACAGTGATTTGGCCTGCTTTAGTTTATTTTCTCATTAACCCCTTCGCTGCTGAGAAAAAGACCGTGCTATCCAAATGCAAGAGGCATAGATCCTCATGAATCCCCTGCATTTGCGGGGGCTCATGAGGATCTACGCCTCTTGCTAAAAAAAAAAAACCCACATTATATCCACGTTGCTTAAACGACAGTACCTCAGTTTTGGTTAGCTGAATTAGCCAAGATTTCAACAACAAAATATGCGTCTAGTGGCAGTGAAGGGGTTAAAAAAAACAAAATTCCTGCGAACCACCGCCATTGGCAGGAACTGTCTCAAATTGAGAAATACATGTGTGGCTCTTGCTGACATTACATTTAGACACCAGACGTTACTGCGCCATTGGCAGGAACTGTCTCAAATTGAGAAATACATGCGTGGCTCTTGCTGACATTACATTTAGACACCAGACGTTACTGCAATAGAACGAGTTATCAGAATCAGGTCAAAGACAGTAGGTTGAGCCCCATAAAGTAAGGAAAGACAGTAGGTTGCGCCAGGAGACGTTTTTTTTTTTTTTTTTTTTTTTTTTTTTTTTTTTTTTTTTTTTAAAGAAATCCCCCCTTCTGCATTTTTTTTTTTTTTTATAGGATGAAAACTTTCAAGTTTTTGCCTTTAGAGGGCGTTTTGAGCAACAGGAAGAATGACAGGTGGTGTACAAAACAAGCAAAGATTTGTCGACCTGGTGTGTGCATGGGTGCCTTATATTTTTATTATTGACATGTGTACGGTTATATGCAGGCCAGCAGACGACAGTGGAGCCATGGCGTAGTTAGCGCATATCTTGTGGGAAACGTTGACTCCTGAATTTTTTATAAAAAGTTTCTTCATCCAAATGTTGGTCCTGTGATGATGCTCCCGCCTGAAACATTTTTTTAGGGGGAGAGAGGCCAATGTGTCCGTTCTTAGCTTCTCGTTGCAAGAGGCCGATAGACAGGAGTGTGTGATTAGGAGCGTGACATGAATTCGTACGTTAACCCATTTAAGCTTAACGCCCTACAGCAGGAGATGGATTGACCATGATAATTCAAGGGTAGTGCCAGATGAGCTTGGCGCCTGAAGGCGCCAAGCTCATCTGGCACTACCCTTGAATTATCATGGTCAGTCCATCTCCTGCAACTGGTACCTAGTCGTTGGGTAACACCTTCAAAATGTCGGCCTTGGGGTTAAATGGCTTAACCCTTAGGGAAGGGGCAAAGGGACCTTATTCTTAATTTATATGTTATCCAGGGTTGCGTAATACCCCCTTGGTATGTGTATTAAGTACGTCTAGTAAGTTGCGTTTTCTCCAGTGTCAGCTCCAGCCCTCTGTATTTCCTGACCACACCCAATGTCCTGCGCGTGGAGACGGCCGAGGTAGTGACCTTGACAACGTTCGGTGCTTCCGGTCCAGCGACCTTCAGCATTCACCTTGAAGACTATCCGGACCGGAAGCGGAAGCTATCAAAACGCGAGATCCGTGTGGAAAAAGGTACGACTAAAACCACACTTTCTCTGCCTTCCTGTCTCATCATTTAACTTCTTGCGCCCTGAGAACAAAATTACCATTTTTTTATATCCTCCGAGGTCTGTGTCACAGTTCTTGTAGACATCCACCATGAGATTTCAAGATTGGCGTCAGAATAGCTTGGCGCCTACAGGCGCCAAGTTATTCTGACACCAACCTTGAAATATCATGATCGATCCACATCCTGTCTTAGTGTTTGAGGGGTTAAAATATATTGTTTTCATCTCTACGTCACACGACCAATCTCTTTAGAGTAAACTGTACCCCATGACCGAGCTACAAAAATCCTTGTAGCGACTAATGGCGGACTTTTTTTTAGCCTTTTTCTGACGCGTCTTGGATGCCAGTTTTGTTCTATAAAAGATCACCAAAACGTTCTAAAGTACAAAGTTACTTAGTATTGTTTGAAACAGCAGGAGACGGCAACGTCATAAAAGATTTTAAATTACGTCATAAGTCATGTCTGGCGTGATCCAGGTCGGAAGATTTCTTTTTGATTTCTTTTACGATAATAGTGGAGCAATGAAACAAATACGTTATTGGTAGCTGGTGCTTAATGGACGGACCCTTGTAGGCCTTCGGGAGGTCAAAGGAACCATTGTATCCCTCGGGGTACAATGGTTCCTTTGACCTCCCTCAGGCCTACAAAAGTCCGTGTAGCAAACCCTTGCGACCAATAACTTATTTTAGCCTTAGTCCGTCCCAGGCATCCCCTAATTGTTCAGGCCTATACAGGGCACCACACCCCACTCGTCGCATATCTGCCATGCACAAAAAGAACAAGTCAGGATGTTAATCGTCTCATTTCCTGGGTATGAACGTGACTCCGCATCAATCCCAATACACCAGCGCAGCGAACATTTACTCAACACACTAGCGCGGCAAAAATGTACTGGTGCACGCCTCAAAATCATCATCCGCACGGCAACATAAACTAGGCTAAAATGAGGCCTCTGGTTAAGCTAAGGGTGGTATAAATCAAGCCGCGAAACATGTTTCTTCTTCTCTACCAAGAACCTGCGTTCAAATTTCAACACTCTGCGTGTCAGTTCCGTAGAAAAATTATTGTATTATATATTTATTCATGTATTTACTGGTAATTATTTATTATTATTATTATTGCTATTACTATTCTTCTTCTTCTTCTTCTTCTTCTTCTTCTTATTCTTCTTATTATTATTATTATTATTATTATTATTATTAAACATTATTAAACGTTATGGTCCCGAAAAAGAAAAGTTCCTTGTGAAGATGGGCCAAACTAAAATCTCATTTTTCTTTGGTCACGTGCAGATGAAATCGCCAACGTCACAATCAAGTTGACGACGGATGACCTTGTGGGTCTGGCGGCCTTGACCTCTGAGCCCGCTTACGTGTACCTGGTGTGTGAGAGCGTCGGGGGGCTGTTACAGCCCGGAATGAGCGAGACCATCCTGCCCCTTAGTCTCACCCCTGGCTACATCTTCATCCAGACTGACAAACCGCTCTACACCCCGGACCAGACAGGTGAGACAGTCTCGCCAGGCGAAAGGTCATAGTGGCTGACTTCACAGTCGTCCGTCTACTGTCCTAAGCCCTAGCCGCGGACAGCTTCCAAGTAAGGCAAAGGCTTGTTAACCCTTTGGCTGTCGGTATCGGTTTCGATGAAGATTTCTTCCCAAAGTCTACTGTATTGTTTGGAGTTCAGATGCGTTTATCTTTTAGGAACATTCAGAGTTGTTCATATTTTTTTAGGCTTATAATGCTGATCCATTTCCCTCCTCTCTACGCCAACATCTGATCAATACACACTTCGGCGCACAGAAATAAATACGGACACACGGCGCTTCCCGCATTAGTATGCTCTGTAGACTCATGTAGCGACAGGAATCCATCTCCTTCTACTCTAACCCACCCTCTGATCCACACACACTGGCACACAGAAATAAAGACGGACACACATCGATTCCCGCCATTCGTAAGCTCTGTGGTCTGGCGTAGCATAGCTATTCTGAAGAAGAATGAAAGCACGAGCAGCGAAATGACGTCACTTCAAGCTTCACGTCATGGTATCATTAGTCCCACGACGCCGTGTTCATAGTGAGGACTCGATGTTATACGTCACTCATCGCAGTACTAACATTTGACGTATCAGAGAATCAACTTTGCAATTTTCTTGCTGTTTTTCACGCCTAGGGCGTACATGTCACGATTTGACCTACTCAGTCCTATCCCAGGGCCAGGACAAACAGCAGGCTTATGCAAACACTGTTTATGAAAAATCATGCGGGTATTCAAGAGAAGATAGTTGTGTGTTTTTTTTTTTCGTAAAAGAAAAATTAAAGTTATGTTAGCTGTTTTACAAATGACTCCGAAAAAGTGGTGCAGAACATTGTCTGATTTTCACACCTAGGGCATACAGGTCACAATGCTCCGGAATGCGCTCCGACCCAGCCCGATTTCGAAGTCTACCTATTTTTTTAAATACGGTAGACAAAAATGAATCAACGGAGTGAAAGTTTGGGGGGGTGGGTGGGTGGGTGGGTGGGGGAGCATGATAGTTCAAGGATGGTGCCAGAATAGCTTGGCGCCTATGGGCGCCACGCTATTCTGGCACCATTCTTGAACTATCATGCTCGATCCACGTCTTGCTGAGGTGTGTCGGGGCTGAATGAGTTAAGGAGCACTTATCTTTGAAGACAAAAAAAAATAAAAATTGGTTGCTCAAAACAGGTTCTCCTGTACATGTATTCCTCTGATTTACAGCCTATTCGGAGATAGGAAAGGAGGAGAAGAACCCAACGGTCAAAGACACACGCTTAGGAAAGACAGTTCTCTCTCTCTTGGCTTGACTTCGCGAACGAAGATTTTATAGGAGTTGCCCACGACGTCTGCAGGCTTGTTTGTGGCTGCGGAGGCCAATCCGAGACAGGCAGGTTCGACCGCAGTGGCTGCAGGGGAAGGTCTGGCCAGGGTTCTGAGCTGCGGCATCTCTGTTTTTTCTCCTGAGCCGCTTGTCCTTAAGGCTAGCTCTGCGAGAGTCCTCAAAGGAGACAGATGCCTTGTAAATGGTGGAGCGCCAGGTGTCACGGTCCGCAGCAAGCGAAGACCACTGGTGGTGGTCGATTTGGCAGGCACTAAGTGACTTCTTGAGACAGTCTTTGTATCTCTTCTTTGGTGCCCCTCTGTCACGGTGTCCAGTAGCAAGCTCGCCGAACAGGGTGATCTTTGGTAGGCGATGATCCTCCATCCTGGAGACATGCCCCGCCCAGCGGAGCTGTGTCCGCAGCAGCAAAGCCTCGATGCTCACAGTTTCAGCCTGTTCAAGGACCTCGACGTTGGTGACATAGTCACTCCAGTGAATGCCCAGGATGGTACGCAGGCAGCGCTGGTGGAAGGGTTCGAGGAGTCGTAGTTGGCTGCGGTAGAGTGCCCAGGACTCGGAACCATACAGCAGGGTGGTGAGGACCACAGCTCTGTACACGCTGATCTTGGTGCCTGTTTTCAGCTGTTGATTGTGCCACACCCGCTTGAAAAGTCGCCCGAAAGCACTGTTCGCTTTTGCCAGCCTGCTGTCAAGCTCCTTGTCCAGCTTGGCGTCCGACGTGATAATGCAGCCAAGGTAAGTAAACTGGTGCACTTACTTTAGTTCAGACTCGCCAATGGTGATGTGAGGAGGGCGATACACTGTCTTGGGTGCCGGCTGATGGAGGACCTCTGTCTTTTTCAGACTGACCTCGAGTCCAAAGAGCTGGGCAGCATCTGCGAAGCAAGACGTGATGCGCTGCAGGGCTCTCTCTGTGTGTGCAACGAGGGCAGCATCATCAGCAAAAAGCAGCTCACGAATCAGTTGGTCTAGGGTTTTCGTGTGGGCCTGCAGTCGTCTGAGGTTGAACAGGCTGCCATCGAGACGATACCTGATGTACACTGCATCGTCATCATCGAGGTCCACTGTGGCCTGCTTCAACATCATGCTAAAAAAGATGGTGAAGAGGGTCGGTGCCAGCACGCAGCCCTGCTTTACGCCGTTGAGAATAGGGAATGGTTCTGAGAGGTCATTGTTGAGTCTGACCTGGCCTTGCTGGTCCTCGTGTAGCTGGACAATCATGTTGAGGAACTTTGGGGGACAGCCAAGTCGCTCCAGGATCTGCCACATGCCTTGCCTGCTCACAGTGTCGAACGCTTTTGTTAGGTCGACAAATGTTACGTACAGCCCTTTGTTCTGCTCGCGGCACTTCTGTAGCTGTCTCAGCACAAAGACCATATCGGTGGTGCTCCTGTTTGCTCTGAAGCCACACTGGCCCTCTGGGAGTTGGTCTTCAGCGATGGCAGGTACCAGCCGATTCAGGAGCAGCCTTGCAAGGATTTTCCCAGCAATGGACAGCAGGGTAATTCCCCGATAGTTGGAACAGTCAGACTTCTCGCCTTTGTTCTTGTACAGGGTGATAACGACTGCGTCACGGAGATCTTTTGGTAGTGTTCCTTCCTCCCAGCAGCAGAGAAAGAGGTCATGGAGCTTGTTGTGCAGTGCTGTGCCTCCATGTTTCCAGATCTCTGGCGGTATTCCGTCAATGCCTGCTGCTTTGCCACTCTTGAGCTGGTGGATGGCTGTGAGGGTCTCTTCAGCGGTGGGCGGTTCGTCCAATTCAACCTTTACTGGGAGGTGTGGGATTTGTAGGACGACTGCTTCTTGAACAGTGCGCTCAGCGCTGAAGAGGCTCTGAAAGTATTCCGACCAGCGGTTCAAGATGGAGGTATTATCTGTGAGGAGTGCCTGGCCATTCGCGCTTCGCAGGGGGCTTTGTACCAGGTGCCTGGGGCCATACACTGCTTTCAGTGCTTCGTAGAAGCCCCTGTAGTCACCATTGTCAGCACAAAGCTGGGTCCTCTGTGCAAGTCTGGTCCACCACTCATTCTGGAGATCTCTGAGCTTGCGCTGGAGACTGCTGCAGACGAGGCGGAAGGCAGACTTCTTCACAGGGCAGGAAGGCTGGGCTAGGTGGGCCTGATGGGCGGCTCTTTTTTTTTGCTAGGTGTTCCTGGATCTCTACATCGTTTTCGTCAAACCAGTCTTTGTTCTTCTTTCTGGCGAAACCCAAGACTTCTGCAGAGGATTTTGCAATAGCAGTTTTCAGTTGTTCCCAAAGTGTTTCAGGGGAGGAGTCTACTGGGTCCACTGTGTCTTTGAGCCTGCGCTGTAAATCTGTCTGAAAGGCAGCTTTCACATCGTCACGCTGAAGGCTGGCAACATCAAGCTTTTTCTTGGGGGGCCCCCATTTCTTGGGTTTTGGCTTGAAGTGGAGCCTGAGTTTGCAGCGGACAAGGCGGTGGTCAGTGTGGCACTCTGCGCTGGGCATCGCTCTGGTGAGGAGGACGTCACTGCGGTCCCTCTGACGCACTAGGACATAGTCGATAAGGTGCCAGTGCTTGGAGCGAGGATGCATCCAGGTGGTCTTTCGACTGTCCTTTTGCTGAAAAGTAGTGTTGGTGATGACCAGTTGCTGCTCCGCACAGAACTCCAATAGTAGGCGGCCATTGTCATTGCAGTTCCCCACGCCATGCTTGCCGAGGACTCCTTTCCAGGCTTCAGAGTCCTGGCCCACTCTGGCGTTGAAGTCGCCAAGGATGATGACTTTGTCGTCTGCAGGGGTACTCTGTAGGAGGCTGCGCAGGTCAGTGTAAAACTTGTCATTTTCAGCAGGCTCTGCCAGGAGGGTTGGGGAGTACACACTGAGAAGGGTGACGTGCTGCTGGTGTCTCAGTGGGAGGCGCATGGACATGATGCGGTCTGAGTGGCCCGTTGGTAGGTTTCCAGCTTAGTCGCAATGGATGTCTTGATCATGAAACCCACGCCTGAAAGCCGTCTTTCTGATGCAGGCCTGCCTGACCAGTAGAGGGTGTACCCAGCACCAAGTTCTTGGAGGCTGCCTTCGTCCGGAAGGCGTACTTCGCTGAGCGCGGTGATGTCGATGTTTAACCTCCGCAATTCATGGGCAATGAGGGCGGAGCGACGTTCAGGGCGTCCGCTGTCTGCTTTGTCGAGCATGGTTCGGACGTTCCAGCATGCTACGTTGAGTCCGGTCGTGGTCGTCATGAGAGTGGATCCATTATTCGGAAAGACAGTTACAACACAATTTATTAACATTTCGGGTAAATACCCTTCTTCAAAATAGACAAACAAACAAATTTAGAGATCAGACCAAACAAGTGACTGCCAAGCGTGTAAAATGCAGAAAAGAACCCAATGGAGAAATTTTAAGAAACACGCTTAGTTGAAAAGACAGTTACAACACAATTTATTAATGAAATGAGCAGTCATCAACTAAAACTTGCAGTGAAAACAGCTGCAGCCTCCTTGTTTACCTGCATGTTTACCCTCTTGACCGCCGCCACTAACGATGCAAGACATTATGACATTATAATTTGACCCTAGGGCTGACGTCTGCCCCGAGACCACTGCTAACTGGAAAGTACCGTTGTACTGACGATGCAAGAATGACATTGTGATAATTATGACCCAGGAAGCATGCGACCCTCTGGTCGCGGACTTCTGCCGCAGTGGGCCCGCGCGCAGACGTGCGCGGGCCTACTGCGGGCCGACGTCTGCCCGAGGACGTGTGTTTACTGGGAAGTACCGTCGTGACCAAGCAGCATCAGTGACCCATATTGCAGTGTTATTTTACACCTGTGCGTTGTTTGTTGCAGTATTTATGCGAGTGATGGCACTAGACGAAGACTTCAAGCCGTCCAGCTGGCCCCTGCAGATAGACGTGCTGGTGAGTACAGGCAACAGATGATTTCAGATTATCCACTGCCTTTTGAGCGTAACGAAAGGAACTCTCCTGTGTACAAAGGAAAAGAAGAACAGAAATGTCTTTCATTGGTCGATAGTCAAACTTCATAATTTAACCCATTCAGCCCTGACGCACTACAGCAGGACTGATGGATCGACCATGATAATTCAAGGGTATTGCCAGATTAGCTTGGCGCCTATCGGCGCCAAGCTAATCTGGCAATGCCCTTGAATTATCATGGTCGATCCATCTCCTGCAACTGGTGCATAGTCATTAGATGACACCTCCAACATTTGGGAAATACTGACGGTCGGAAATCGGAAGCAGGTCCAAATTGCACTTGTTTGGACGAGAACGGTGGGTTAAAAGCCCGGACAAGCATGCGATATCGCATGTTTGTCCGGGCTTTTAAACCACCGTTTTCGTCTAAACACGTGCAACTGATTTGGACCTGCGTCTGATTCCCGAACGAAGCTTGGTCTATTCACCTCTGTATGAGTTGGACCTGCGTCTGATTCCCGAACGAAGCCTGGTCTATTCACCTCTGTATGATTTGGACCTGCGTCTGATTCCCGAACGAAGCCTGGTCTATTCACCTCTGTATGATTTGGACCTGCGTCTGATTCCCGAACGAAGCCTGGTCTATTCACCTCTGTATGATTTGGACCTGCGTCTGATTCCCGAACGAAGCCTGGTCTATTCACCTCTGTATGATTTGGACCTGCGTCTGATTCCCGAACGAAGCCTGGTCTATTCACCTCTGTATGATTTGGACCTGCGTCTGATTCCCGAACGAAGCCTGGTCTATTCACCTCTGATAGAAATTATACGTGACATTTTAAAGCGATATACTCCAGACAGTAAAGGGTTGATACTTCACAAAATCTCCTTTATAAAATAACGCTCTTAGCATGTCTTACAACAATGCTGGACAAATGGCCCGGCTAACTTAAATTATGGAGTTTGAATGTCCATCAATAAAAGACGTTTCTGCTCTTCTGCTCCCTTTGTACACAGGAGTTGTTTTCGTTACGCTCAAAAGGCAGTTGAGAATCGCTGTTACTTGTGCCTTTTCAGTCACATAGATTTGTGAAAAGAAGCGTAGGGAAGTCTTAAGGCAAGACAACATTTTGTTTATCAAGCCCCAGTGTTATGGAATACACTTCCTCTTGAGGTCAGAAACAGTGAGTCTGTCTCTGACTTCAAGAGATCGTTGAAAACGCACCTCTTCAAGCTTTACTTTGAATAACTGCCAGCGTTTGATGTCTTAGTTGTAGTTCTATAATTCTCCTTGTTTAGACTGAATGCTAATTAGAACATATTATGTACGCATTGTTGTTTAGTTTGTTATAAAAGTGGTGTATTCGTGTCAATTGTGTTTTGCTTGTTATGTGCAAATATCATTGTATTTTTATTTTCGTGTACAGATTGTAAAGCGATTAGAGCTTTGGATTAAAACTAAGCATTATACTACTACTACTACTACTACTACTACTACTACTACTACTACTACTACTACCACCACCACCACCACCACCACCACCACCACAACCACCACCACCACCACCACTACTACTACTACTACTACTATTACATAGCAGAACCTGTTTTGACACTTTTAGCCCCGGATCCCTACAGCAAGTGATGGTTTGACCATGATGATTCAAAGGTAGTGCCAGATTAGATTGGCGCCTTCAGGCGCCAAGGTAATCTGGCACTACCCTTGAATGATGGTCAAGCCATCTCCTGCAACTGCTACACAGTCCTTAGGCAACGCCTCCAAAATTTGAGAAATGGGACCTTGGGGCTAACAGGGTTAAGCAGACACGTTTTATTGGGCTGAAAAGACACTTGTTTGTTGTTTTCTTCTTTTACCTTATCTAGAACCCAAAAGGACTTGCGGTGAGTAGACAGACAGCAGACGGAAGTGACGCCATCTTCCGGGACAGTTTGCGGATCCCTGACAATCCAGTGTTTGGAAACTGGACAGTACGAGCTAAATTCGCTAACGGGGTAGGTTTCAGTACCAAAAGCGGACAACATGTGTGTGTGTGTGTGTATGTGTGTGCGTGTGTGTGTGTTTGTGTGTGTGTCGTGTGTGTGTGTGTGTATGTGTGTGTGTGTGTTGTGTGCGCGCGCACGGGCGCACGTGTGTGTGTGCGTATGCGCACATGTGATTTTTGCCGTTTGTATAGGAAAATGTGCGTTTTTCTACGTCGGGAGCCACGCTAAACGATTTTGCCGTGGAACCGTCACGGGACATTTTCAAACGAGTTTAATCTTTGCACTGCTACTGACGATATCGCTCAGTGGAAAATCCACGCAGATAAGGATCTCTTCCGCCGATCGGTATCGTCAATGGCAGTCAAAGTGTTAGTAAGATTATTTAAAGACGCAGATGTTCATTAAGATAAAGTACATCTGTTTCAGCTGGCGACAGAGGCGGCAGTAAGATTCGAAGTCAGAGAATACGGTATGTGAATAGCTAATATAATTGTATTCGTCCAGCATTCAATAGACGATATCTGGAAATCAGAAGTATGTGAAAATTTCATGTGTTTGGACGAAAACAGTGTTTCGACAAAAAAGTGGGATAACACATGTTTGTCCGGGCTTTTAGCCCGGACAAACATGTGATAACCCACTTTTCGTCGAAACACGTGCAATTTTCACATACGTTCTGATTTCCTGAAACCGACCATTGTTCCAGCTTTAAATACGGTTCCTGGGCTGACAACGAAAGCCGAATTCAAGCGAGGGTGACAGTCTTCCCGCGCAAAGGCGTGCGCGGGCTGACCGCAACCGACCTAGCCCGACGACCTTTACTGGCTTAGACGCTAATCAGACACTGGTTTGCGATTGCATGGTCATTGTGTGAGGGAATTTTGAACTTGCTAGAAAATATATAATCAGTAAACGTATAGGATATATAAATCGTAAGGGGACCCACTTTTTCTTGTTGTTATATTCTAAGTTAAATAAATAATAAATAAATCAGCGCATTAAATAGGTGCAATTGAATATCGGCTCAAAGCGCCGCCGCGAACTGAACCCAACAAGCACGCTCACGTGAATCACGCGCATTCATTCACACACTCTGCATAAACACAGAACATTCACGTGGTGCTAAAGGCATGCTCAAGCGAGCTACTGAAGTTTTGTGAAATTTAAATCGTTTTATATTTGAAATTTGATAAGTGGGCTGAAATTGATACCGAAGTCGTAGGGGAGAAAGAGCCGGAGTACCCGGAGAAAGAACCCCTTACGGTCCTGCCCGAAGTAACGGTGACACTTACTAGAGGAGAAAAGTCCGACGCCGGAACCCGGTATCAAACCTCGCACCTTTAGCATTGGTGGCAGGCGCCTTAACCACTGCGCCACGGACCGCGAAGTAGCTGACATCGCAAGAGTGTTGTCGGGACTTCTGAAGTGTTGTTTTATCCGACTTCTGTTATATCCGACCTCGTTATAAGCGGAGTAGACAAAGATACAAACTAAAACTCAACATCTGATTTGAATGGCATGCTCGTGTGTAAGAAATGTTTTCATATATTTGCATTGGTGTGTTCGTCTCTGTTTTGGGAGCTTTCCGCGGCGGCCGTCAGAGGTGTCAAGTCCAAGTTCGCTTTTACTGTTTGTGAAACGTCGTATGGTTCTCACGATCAGCGCAGATTCACTTTGGCGTCCTGATAGTATGCAAATTACCGCATCAGATACTGGTGAACCCCGCATCAGGTACTGGTGAACCCCGCATCAGGTACTGGTGAACCCCGGTTTCAAATAGTTTATTTACTCATTCCGATTAACTCATTCCACCCGCGACACGCCACGGCAAGAAATGGCTCGACCATGATAGTTCAAGGGTGGTGGCAGAATAGCTTGGCGCCCTATGGGCGCCAAGCTATTCTGCCACCACCCTTGAACTATCATGGTCGATCTGTCTCTTGAATTGTAATGCAGTCCTCAGAGGATAATTCCAAAATGTGGATATTTCGTACCTCGGGCACAATGAGTTAAATCAGTCAGCAATTCGTCGACGGCAAGTCCATTTTTGAACACAACGAGATTTCCATTGTAACGTATGCCAGTTTCGTTTATAATAATAATAATAATAATAATAATAATAATAATAATAATAATGATAATAATACCGGTTATGATACGGGCGCTTTACGCAATTCTGCGAATCGGCTCAAAGCGCCGCGAACTGAACCCAACACGCACGCTCAAGTCACACACACGCAGTTCACTCAGAAGACAAACACAGTGCAAGACAGACACAGGACATTCACTTGGTGCGAAGGGTCAGCTCAACTACTGAGGTTTCGGAAATTTTGATCGCTTGTATTTGAAATTTATAAATTGGCCTGAAACCGATACCAAAGTGGAGGGGGAGGAAGAGCCGGAGTACCCGGAGAAAGAACCCCCGTCGGTCCGTCCCATTTAACGGTGATACTTACTAGAGGAGAAAAGTCCGACGCCGGAACCCGGGGTCAGTTGCCTGTGCGAGCTTAGGCCTGCGCCAGCCACTAAGCAAGGTGTGCTGCTATAGTGGCGCACCTTGCTTAGTGGCTGGCGCAGGACTAAGCTCGCTCATGCAACTGGCTCCCTGTATTGAACCTCACACCTTTAGAGAAATGGTGGCAGGCGCCCTTACCACTGCGCGGCCACGGACCGCTTATAACAAGCGTCGGATGAAACAAAAATCGCCGACAACATTCTGTATTACTTCGCTTATAACAGACTTCGGATACAACAAGAAAAATTGGGTGCCCTGGTCAATACTTATATCCAAAGTTTTATCCGAAAAAAAAAATGAAAATCTCGCTTTGAAAAAATGGGCCTACTGGCTTTGGCCAAATTAGGACTGAGATGCTGTCACGTGGTTTATGCCTATTTTCCTCAGTGCTGCCAACATTCGGCGTGACATTCACGACAGCGGAAGATCAGAAGGTCATACTTCCAGGAGACAAAGTCTTCCAGACGTCAGTTTCGGCCAGGTGAGCCTCTACTGCATAACGTTCCCATAAAATCCTTCACTAGTGACACACTACAACAAAACATAGACCTGTGTTAACTCATTATATTCTGAGGCTGATTAAAAAAAAAACCTGCTTATTGTCATGAGAAGTCTACATTACAGATTAGGAGATAGATCAACCTGTTTTAGTTAAAGGGTGGCGCCAGAATAGCTTGGCGCATCAGGCGCCAAGCTATTCTGGCACCACCCTTGAACCATCATAGTCAAATGAACGCTTTGTTAAATATTGGCAGCTTTTGTGCTAGCGTGTGTGTAGATATCTAAATAGACGTTCGAAATTCAGAAGTATGCCACAATTGCAAGTGTTTCGACGAAAACAGTGTGTAAACATGCGATATCGCATGTTTGCCTGGTCGTTTAACCCATTTAGCCCCAACGCCCTACATCAGGACATGGATAGACCATGATAATTTAAGGGTAGTGCCAGATTAGCTACTACCTTTGGCACTACCCTTGAATTATCATGGTCCATCCATCTCCTGCGACTGGTACACAGTCGTTAGATGACGCGTCCAATATTTGGGAAATGCGGCCGTGGGGTTAAATGAGTTAATTTGCTGTTTGCGTCAAAAAACGCACAATTTTTAAAACCTGCTTCTGATGTCCACAGATCGTCTATTGCCTGAAAAATTATTGTATCGACCGACTGTTCGCAGGTACGTGTTTGGCAAGCCTGTGAAAGGTCACGTGACGGTCACCTTTGGCCTTATTTGGCACGGACACGTCTTCACGCTCGGGAAGAAGAGAAACTTAGAGGTGAGAATGTCTGTCTCTGTCTGTCTTTTTGTAGTAGCAGATCTTGAGCCAAAACTGGTTGCCTCCCTCGATTCGCTACGCTTATCAGCGTAGCGAATCGAGGGAGACAACCAGTCCTCCGTTGATAACTGATAATCCTAGAAACAAAAATAGTTTTCTGAAAGTTTGCGGGCTAATGTCTTAGAAAGATCAAACGGATTGAGCGAGCGTGTAAAACGAGATATGTACATTACAAGCTGATATGAGTATGATATACCACGCCCTATTCTGGGTGTCAATGTACACATGACTATTATGTACACAGTTGTTTATTTTTGTTGTTGGTTGTATGACACGCTATACATCCATTCTGATTGATGCCGAGGCGAATAATGTACATGGAGCAACTGTCTAAGCCACATCTGACGCCACCCCCCCCCCTACCCCCTCCCCACACACACCTCCTCAAGTTCGCACCGTCAGTCACTGCTAAAGATCTTTGCATCTATCCGTGAATGCAGCATTTCATTGTTTAAGGTCACAGTTTGTCGTTCACGTCTGCACTAGATTAAAATATACAACAATGACTTAATATTTTTCTTTGCAGCTGAACGCAACAGGACAAGCAGTATGTCAGATTCCTATATCAGAGCTCAAGCTGCCGATCGAAAGCGTGTGGTTCCCAAATGGCGGGAAGCTGCACATTGAGGCTGCGGTCACCGAGTACGCTTCGGGAAAGATCGAGCGTTCTCGGGACACTTCGGTAGTCTTCGCCGAATCTCTTCACACCATCAAGTTCACTCGCTCCTCTCGGCATTTCAAACCGGGGTTGACATACAGCTTGAAAGTAAGCAGCTGTACTTACTTCAGTAATGCTCTAAATGCTAAAATATCCATTGTTCGGTCGAATTCTCCACGCAGCAAAGTAATTACCCCTTTGGCTCTCGGTAGCGGTTTTTGTCGCGATGATTCCTGCAGGAATCATCGCGACAAAAACCGCTACCGACAGCCAAAGGGTTACAATTTTGACGAACAGATATTCCCTGTCAAGGAAAAATGACATTACGCCATTTTTGTGAAAAGCAAGATGGTCACTGGCGCCTGATGGCGCTAAGCTAATCTGGAACTACCCTTGAATTATCATGGTCGCTCCATCTCTTGCAACTGGTACATAGTCCTTCGGTGACACCTCCAAAATTTGGGTAGTGCAGCCTTGGGGTTAATTGGATTGAATAAGAATCAGGTCAGAGACAGTAGGTTGCATCCGTGTACAGTAAGGACGTCAGCACAGTAATATAGGATTTGTTTCGCTGGATCCACTGCATCACTGCGGCATAATAAATAAAAAATAAAGCAGCGCATTATAAATGCGCTTTATCCCAATTAAAGCATGCGTCTGTCCTCTTTAACAGTCGTACTGTTAACACCAGACAAGTACCCCAAACTGTGGAGGTCATTGAGGGGCTCATGGGAATACACGCCTTTTGCAGATGGACCGGTCTTGATGACTTCATTGAATGTTTGAAGTCCGTGCAATTTTGTTTAACCTACTTGATTTAGGGATAACCTCTACATTTCTCTACGCCAACAACAGGTAGATGTTGTCAAAGCCAACGGTCTTCCGGATACAAATCTTCGCCTGAAGGTGGTGTGTGAAGGACAGATCGGTGACCCTTATCTCCCAATCCTAGCTCTGACGTCACCTGGGAACGATGGCGTGTATCGCACAGACGAGAAAGGGCACCTCGTCGTGGAGTATCTTATTGCGTCAGACGTCAAGCGTCTTCAGTTTAAGGTGATGAATTGCTTAACACATTCTGTCCCAGGACCTATATCCCCAGATTTCGAAGTTACCCAGTGAAGACTGTATTGCACTTCTGGAGACAGACCGAGTGTGATAGTTCAAGGGTGGTGCCAGAATAGCTTGGCGCCTATGGGCGCCAAGCTATTCTGGCACCACCCTTGAACTATCACGCTCGATCCATGTCTTGCCGTGGTGCGTCGTGGCTGAATGAGTTAATTATTTATTTGTTAGTACATATATACATACAATCCAGCCTCAGTAAATAGTACGCAAATCAGAACATTGCGAAACATCTAATATTAGGTGGTCAGGTCTGTGACTCACAAGTGGCCAGGTATGACCACAAGTGGTAGCTGTGACTCACAAGTGTCCGGTCTGCGCCGACGGTCAGCTTTGACACTGGCCCTGCGCAATGACATCGTGCGCGGGCCAGCTAAGACTGACGTCGGTCATAAACCTTTTGTTTACCGGGTGTCTGTTATCTGTTTTAGTGATTTTTCTTTTATCTTTCAGGTGACGGCGAAAGAAGATGGTGGTAACGAAAGGGAGGAAGACAGAGCAGCCGTGTATTTCGGGGCTGTTCCTTTCTACTCCAAGTCAGGAACCTTCCTTCAGGTTGACGTTATCGCCACTGTTGCAGTAAGTTAATACTATTACTACTATTACTACAACTGCTACTACTAAGTAAACTTAGCATTAAGTTACGATTACTGCTCACTACTTATACTGCTGCTACTAGCACTACTACTAGTTCCACTCCTTTTTACTCCTTTTGACGACTTTGGTATCAATTTCATCCCACTTACCAAATTTCAAATATAAAACGATTTGAATTTCCAAAAAAGAAACTTCAGTAGCTCGCTTGAGCTTGTCCTTAGCACCACGTGAATGTTCTGTGTTTATGTACAGTGTGTGAATGAATGCGCGTGATTCACGTGAGCGTGCTTGTTGGGATCAGTTCGAAACGGCTCTTTGAGCCGATATTCAATTGGGTAAAGCGCTTATTTATGCGCTGATTTATTTATTATTTATTACTACTTCTGCTCAGTATTACAAGTTTTTCAACTACTAATAAGTTACTGTTACTACTACTGACCATCATTACCAGCCATACAGAACTACTACTACTACTACTACTACTACTGTTACCACTACAACTACTACTTTTACGACTACATACTACTACTACTACTCAGTACTACTACTACTACTACTACTACTACTACTACTACGACTACATACTACTACTACTACTTTTTTCTTCTACTACTACTACTACTACTATTGATAAACACAGCAGCTTACGCCGTGACTAGACTGCTTGTCTGCCTTGAGTTGCATTAACTCATTACATCCTGAGGCTGATTAACCCATATCATACTGAGGCTAAAAGCTTCAAATTTGTTCACTGCCATATGCAAGCTACATTATAGTAATTGCAGATAAGGATATAGACCAATGGCTTTAGTTCAAGGGTAGTGCCAGAATAGCTTGGCGCCTAGAGGCGCCAAGCTATTCTGGCACTACCCTTGAACTATTTTAGTCAAACTTATTTCACACACTGGTGTATTCCGAATGATCAGGGTTAAAAACATACTGACTGTTCCATGAAGGCTACATTGCAGATTACGAGATAGATCAACCATTTCAGTTCACGGGTGGTGCAGGATAGCTTGGCGCCAGAGGCGCCAAGCTATTCTGACACTACCCTTGAACTATCAGTCAAAGTTAACTTCAAACAATAGCGTAACAGGATAAAAAGGGTTTACGTGGTTGCTGGTTTGTTAAAACGTTAGGATGCCTGAGGCTGGTTGAGTTTCGCCATTCATTATTCTGACATTACAAACAATTCAAGTGGAAAGTATTAGGCCTGAGTAGAAATGAAAATCAACAAGACAACAAAGCAGTTAACTTATCAATAATTCCGCCCTCTGAAGGCAAGGACGGCAAGTCCATCCTTATGAAAGGCGAGATTTTCATTGCATTATTTTCAGTGCCGGCTGACGCAATCTGTGTTTCTGCACTGAATCTTCGTTGATTCAACACCGAAATTTTCTCGCTGTCCTAGAAACATGGATTCAAAGTGGTGTCAGCAAGAGGCATAGCTCCTCATGAGCCCCCGCAAATGCGGGGGCTCATGAGGATCTATACCTCTTGCAGTCGGGTTGTGTTAAATAGTCTTTCTCGGCACTGAACGAGCTAAAATAATACGAAAAAAAAAAATGGAGTTGCAGCATTTTGCTGCCACAGGGCAAGAGCTAACCAAATGATTTGTCCATTTTGTGCGCCCCGTGTTTCTGTACAGAATCGTCGTGCCGAGGAGCTGGAGGTTGGGGAGTACATCACCGTGACGACACAGTACACGTCATCGGAGGACCTGCAAGTCGTCAATCTAGTTGTAGGTACCTTTAACTCATTCAAGGCATCCCGCATCAATAGCTGCGGTAGTGTCGTATAACGTTGCCGGAGGCAACGCTATACGACACTTCCGCAGCTATTGATGCCTGGCGCCATGATTGAGTTAACACATTCGAGGCGTGCTCCATTCGAATACGCGGCTTTATGCGCACATCTAGAATGAGTTAAACCATACAGTCCTAAGCACAGAACTGCCTAATTTGTGAGTTGTCAAATGGACCATGATTGTTTAAGGGTGGTGCTCGAATAGCTTGGTGCCAAAAAACACCAAGCTATTCTGGCACTACCCTTGAACTATGATGTCGATCCATATGTTGTTGTAGCGTGGCAGTACTGAATAATAACGACGATAACGATGATGATGGTACTGATGATAAATGAAGGCGATGATAATAACTGATGACAACGATAATAAATGTCGACGATGATAATAACGATGTCAATAATGATGACAACAATGACGTCAACAATGACGTCAATAATAACTGACGACAACTTTTATTATCGTCGACGATGATAATAACTGACGACAATAATGATCACGACGATGGTGATCATCATGATGATCACGACGACAACGATGACGATGATAGTTATGACGTCAATGTTGCTTACACGACTAAAATGACGCCGTCACGTGTTTCGCCTCGCAGGTGTTGAGCCGCGGCCGGATCGTGTGGCAGACCCGTACCCACAACCTGGGGAGCAATTCCACAGTCTTCTACTTCCCCCTGACCCACGTCATGGCCCCCGCCTCCCGCATCCTCGCTTTCAGCATCCGCGGCCACCAGCGGGGCGCAGAGGTCATCGCCGACTCCGTGTGGCTGGACATGAAACACACGTGCTATGGCGAGGTAATCGATAGACGGATTATTTGTGTTGAAAGCGATTAGCTCCATTGCAGGCTTTGTTTAAGCCTTTTAGCGCCAACACCCTACAGCAGGAGATTGACTGACCATGATAATTCAAAGGTAGTGCCAGATTAGCTTGGCGCCTTCAGGCGCCAAGCTAATCTGGCACTACCCTTGAATTATCATGGTCAATCCACCTCCTGCAAATGGTACATAGTCGTTAAGTAACACTTCCACATTTCGGGAAATGCGCCCATGGCGCTAAAAGGGTTAACCCTTTGGATGTCGGTAGTGATGTTTGTCGCAATGACTCCTGCAGGAATCATCACGACAAAAGTCGCTACCGACAGCCAAAGGGTTAACTGCTAAAATTCGCCGATACAACGGGTTATCAATGTCTTCCTTCAGCTAAGACTTTTCTACCCTTCTTTTTCACAATCCGTGAGAGTACGCACGCGTACCAGAGGTTTTCAAATGGCTTGTTTTGAGCGTGACGGAAGGATTTCTCTTGTGTAAAAAGGAGAAGAGCAGAAACATTTGTTTGTTTGTTTGTTTGTTGTTTTGTTTTACGACATTCTGCGACACAGGTTATCTGTATGTCTGTCAGATCAAGTTGACCTTGTCAGAGGACAATCATCCTTCGTTTCGGCCGGGCGACATCGGCAGCCTCACTGTGGACGGACTTCCGTTCATGCGCGTGGGCTTGCTGGCTGTTGACCAGGCCGTGTATCTCCTAAAACAGAAAACTATCACCCGAGAGTCGGTAAGTTGGCGTGTGTGTGAGAGTGTGTGTGTGTGTGTGTGTGTGTGTGTGTGTGTGTGTGTGTGTGTGTGTGTGTGTTCTTTCTTTTTTTTTCTTTGTGGGGAAATTAGTCAATATGGGCGAAAAATGTCCTAGTTAGAAGGTGTCCTTTTTCATTTTTCTTTCGCTTTTTTTTCATTTTTTCCTGTTTTCTTCAGACATATTTCCCTTATTTTTATTTTATTTCAAAGATAAATTTTATTTACTCAACTATATTACAGTAGAGCACCTATGAAAAAGTTAAGAGATCATTAACACAATAGATGAGACAATAGTTTACATTATAAGTGTGTGTGTGTGTGTGTGTGTGTGTGTGTGTGTGTGTGTGTGTGTGTGTGTGTGTGTGTGTGTGTGTGTGTGCGTGCGTGCGTGCGCGCACAACGAGGAACATCGATCGTACGACGGTTTTCATGACATGTAATGAAAAAAGAAATAAAGAAACATCGCCAGGCCTTGGTGACTTAGTTGTCAGATGGCAGTAGATGAGGTTGGGTACCTCAACACTACATGAAAGCATGTACGTAACATGTAACTCTGTCTACCGTTCCTGATAAAGTCAAAGCAAATGTAAACTTGAAACGTTACTCCAATCGCAAAACATCTTCCGGGCTCACGACGGCCGCAGTGGGCCCGCGCACAGGCGTACGCGGGCCCACTGCGGACGTCTAGGGCCCGAGAACCTTTGATTGTATCGGGAAAGCTACCATACGTCACGAGTTTACTTCCTTGAAAATAGTTAACCATCACACCCAAGGATAAGAAATCAAGCTATACGTGTATTTGTAAAAATGTCTGTATCTATTCTTCAGGTTTTCGACGCGTTACTCCAGCATGACCTGGGCTGCGGTCACGGAGGGGGAGACAGCTCTGCTGATGTCTTCAGGGTCAGTTATTCAAAGTTTCCTTTGATTCCGAATTCTATTCAAGACTGTGAGAGTGTTCTCAGAACAGTTTATCCCCTTCAACACGTCACAACAGACATAGATACTCAAGCCACATGCGGGGACTCAGCAGCATCTTTGTCTTTTGCTGGCCTCATTGATATTTACATGTATTAGATTCATGCAATCGATTTTAATTAAGTGGCACTGAAACTGCGATGGCACCAGATAGAGACACCACTTCTAGAGTCCGGGAAATGATTAATAATTTCTAATTTTCAAGACCATGTGCATGGCGATTTTCTTCTGGCCTGCTTAGTCTTCTTCTTTTTCTCCTTTTTCTCGAACGCCGTCACACTTGGAGTTTGGCTCTCAAAATGAAATCTGTGGTCTTCTGTAGCGCCTCCACAGGCCCGTACAGTTTCTCTGGTAGAGTGGCGGGCTTCGGCCATATCTCCCACCTCAGCAGCTAGTGGTTCCCACAGTCCTGGAGGATGTGCTCTGTGCTTCTCCACCCTCGTGCCATCTCCCCTGTGGTCTGCTTAGTTGAAGTTGACAATCGTATGAGGCTCAAAGAGGCTGTACTTCGGTACCGGTTTCACGACACTCTATAAATTTCAAATACAGTCACAACTTTAGTAGCTGAGCTGAGCTGAAACCCTGCACCTCGTAAATACGTATCCTGTCTTTGTTTTGTCTTGACTGTGTTCAGAGTGAACGCGTGTGTTTCACGTGAGAGTGCGTGTTGGGTTAAGTTCGCGGCTCTTTGAGCCGATTCATAGATTTATTGGTTACAGCACTTGATTAAGGATTTGACGTCTCGCCTACTGAGAAAAATAAGTATTGCATTATATTTCTCGTCTGTATATCCATTTTGGAAAAGTTTTCTAACTGTAAAATTTAATAAACTGATGTTACCGTACATTTTGAGCGTGTTTCTTCTTTGGGATTTGCTTTGCATTTTACACCCTGCGGGACGACTTCGCCTTTTTTGGTCTGGATTTTATGATAAAATAACCGGTATTGATTCTTATTAACTCATTCATCCCCGACGCACTTCAGCAGGACATGGATCGACCATGATAATTCAAGTGTATGCCAGATTAGCTTGGCGCACGGCGCCAAGCTAATCTGGCACTACCCTTGAATTGTCACGGTCGATTCATCTCCAGCAAATGGTACCAAGCCGTCATGTGACACCTCCAAAATTTTAGAAACGCGACAGTGGGGCTAAATGTATCTCTGTGCAGGGTTCGGGTCTGACCGTGCTGACCAACGCCGGACTGACAACTTTACCACGTACCTCGGAGGGCTGCGGGGCAAAGGCTGTCCGTCGACGTAGAGGTGCGTGCTTATGTAAAAAAAAAAAAAAAAAAACCCTAAGTATTACTTCTTGCTATGCCAAAGAATACCATTACTTTTGTCTTCTCTTATTTCTTGACTATTTACCCTTTTTAAAACTCGTCATCCGTTTTATCTGGGTAGATCAAGTAGTTGAGGGTAGGACTCTCGTCTGAAATGGTTTTTTTTGCAGGTTCGAGCCCAGCCGAGGTCAGAATTTGTTCAGGCTCCTTTTGCTGCGCTGTATTTGAAATGTAATCATCTTGGCGGCAACAATGGCGTTAATCAGTCTCTTGACTGCTACTAACGATACTGTTAGGCAGAAAAGACGCATAGTTAGGCATCTTCAGTCCGCTAAGCAGTACCGTCGGTAGCAACCAAGGTGGGTTAACTCATTCTACCCCAGACAAACTACAGCTACAGCCAGATAAGGATCGAACATGATAGTTCAAGGGTGATGCCAGAATAGCTTGGCGCCTATGGGCGCCAAGCTATTCTGGCATCACCCTTGAACTATCATGGTCGATCTGTGTCCTGCACTGCAATGCAGTCTTCAGAGGACAACGGCAAAATTTGGGGATTTAGGTGTTGGGGTAGAATGAGTTAAAACCCGAAACGTTATTTGTAACCCATTTTGCAAGATCGAGATGGTCTCCTGGTCTGTGTTTAACATACATAGGTTTGAGGAAACGGGAGGATTATAATTGTTCAAGGGTAGCACCGGATTAGCTTGGCGCCTCGTAGGCGCCAAGCTAATCTGGCGCTTCCCTTGAGCAGTCATGATCAAACCATCGCTCAACATAGTTTTTCACGTGTTCATGAGTTATAAGTCAACTTCGCTTATAACAAGGTCGGATGTAACGCAAGTTTGGATATAACATGTTTTCACACGTCCAGACAGCAATTTTCCCATGTAGATTACTTCGCTTATAACAAACTTGCGATAGAACATCAAGACAAACGGATCCCCTGGCGATATGTTATGCCCGAAGTTTATTGTATTAAAGATATTGAATATTCAGCTTGCTTATTTTAATTACCACAACAGCCACATCTATGGAGGACGTGTGTTGCCTTGAGGGGACCAAACTCCAGGTCAACGGCCCGCAACTCTGCCACAAGGCCGCCAAGGAAGTCAAGAGGCTGACGGGACTGAGCGCATGCGCACAGCAGTTCTTCCGGTGCTGCAGCGAGCTGAACAAAACAGCGAACCACAGCAACAGCAGTGGCAGTAGGTACCAAGCCAGAGTTTGATTGTGAAGGTCAATTTATATAGTTGCCTGTGCGGAAGAAGTCTCTTTGATTGGTGTGTTGTGAGCGACATTTTAACTGATTGGCTGCGAAGCCTTGGAAAAGGAATCACTCAAGCATGTGTACTCAAAGCAGAGCTTGATTAGTGTGTGGTCCCCTACATTTTATTTAGCTTTGAAACCAAGGGCAAACCACTCAGACACGTGCAGTGCTTCTTTTCAGGGCAGACATTTTATTTGACAATTTTATTTGTACTCCCTGTAATATTGGTATGAAATTAACCCATTTTGCATTTGGCAAATTTTGGATGCGTCACGATCTAACGACTATGTGCCAGTTGCAGGAGATGGGTCGGCCATGATAATTCAAGGGTAGTGGCCGATTAGCTTGGCGCCAACAGGCGCCAAGCTAATCGGCCACTACCCTTGAATTATCATGTTCGATCGATCTCCTGCTATAGGGCGTTGAGGTTAAATGGGTTAATGAAAGGTTACGTGTATATTGAGTCTGAGACCCGCCGTGTGAAAGACAGTAAGACAGGAATGAGTTCCATTTTGCGAAAGGCGAGATTTTCGTTGTAGTATTACTTATTATTTTCGTTGCGGAGGGCCCATGCAGATATGTGCCTTTTGCAGGTGGGAAGTGTTGCCAGGTTTGTATTCCGACAGTCAAGGGGAAATTGTATGGTAATCATTATGGCAGATGGTGTGCTTGTGTTTATGCTTCCTGACAGTGTGTATGTTTGCTGACAGTGTGTTTGTTTGTCTGTTTGCTGACAGTGTGTTTGTGTGTTTGTTTGCTGACAGTGTGTTTGTGTGTTTGTTTTTTTGACAGTGTGTTTGTGTGTTTGTTTGCTGACAGTTTGTTTGTGTGTATGATTGAGGGATGCAGGGTGGACAGGACGGCAAGGCGGGATTGTTTGAGGTGTCACTGGAGGATGACATGATACCCGTACCCGACGACAGCATCCCCATCCGCTCCAACTTCCCGGAGTCCTGGTGGTTCGATGACTTCACGCTTGGGTGAGTTATAATTTTTTCCCTCGCACGGGTAAGTCATCTGAGTTTAATCTTGAGTCTAATTCTCGTCTGAGATTCGCCTGACTCGTCTGACTTCTGTCCGATTTCTGACAGATGTCTGACTGATTTCTGACTGATTTATGTGTGACTCAATGCGTAATTAGACGAGACTCAGACAAGATGAACCTCTTACAGTGCCAGCGGCTGACGCAGACGGTGCCGTTCTGCAATCTTCGTTAATTCAAGACCGAAAGCCTTAGATGTTCTAGGAACAAGGATTCAAAGTGGTGTCAGCAAGAGGCATAGATCCTCAAGAGCCCCCGCAACTGCGGGGGCTCATGAGGATCTATGCCTCTTGCAATTAGGTGTTGTTTGTTCAAAGTTTTCGGCACTGAACGGGTTAAAGAAAATCTATAGAACAAATATTTAAAAAAATCTATAGAACAAATGTTAAAAAAATCTCACACAGCGTCAATACTCCAAAAGCAATTCAGATGTTTCTTTATCCTCGTTCAGGGCCTCAGGGAAAATGGAGCTTGACTTTGCCCTGCCAGACTCCATCACCACGTGGGTCCTGCAGGCTGTGGGCGTGTCCCCAGAGGCGGGACTGTGTGTGGCCCCGCCCATCAACATCACCGCCTTCAGGCCCTTCTTCGTGCACGTGGACCTGCCCTACTCGGCCATCAGGCTGGAGCAGCTGGAGGTGCGCGTGACGGTGTACAACTACATGGAGCGCGCTCTCAGCGTGAGTTTTTGTCTTCTTTTTTGTTCATAGCGCTGATCTATGGAAAGGCAGCCGACAAAGACAGAAATACCCTTGGAAAGGACAAGCCCAACACAGTGCATTAACTCATTCAACCCCGACACACCACAGCAAGACAATAGATCGAGCGTGATAGTTCAAGGGTGGTGCCAGAATAGCTTGGCGCCCATAGGCGCCAAGCTATTCTGGCACCACCCTTGAACTATCATGCTCGATCTGTCTCTGGAATTGTAATACAATCCTTCCGAAGGCAACTCCAAAATTTGGGGATTTCGGTCCTTGGTGTACGGAATGTGTTAAACGAGTTCGTACGTGTCCTTTGTGAGCGTGTGGGAGCCGGAAATAGCTCAGGCGGTGAAGTGTCAGAGCGACAGAGAGCGAAGGGAATCGCTGGGTCGTGGCGGGTTTGAATCCCCGTCCCGTTCCCGGTAGCTGGACTCGCAATCTAGGGAAAAAAAGACGGGATTGTTCAGTAGCATGTCCGTTGACTGGTCTTGTTAAATCAAAGTAGCACAGTTGCAGTGCGCCTGAATTGATCAGTGTTCAGGTGGTAATTGATAAGCAATAGGTTTCCTTGTCCCCCCCATAACCCTTCCGTCAGACCCGACCATTATCACTTCGGTGCCCGTGGACGTTAAACCTTGAACTCACCAACCGACTTTCTGAGTGTGTTTCTTTCTTGAAACACGCTTTGAAAGGGCAGGTACAACCCAGTTTTAATTGTTTTGTACTTGACCTTTCAAAGCGTGTTTCTTTCTCTCTTGGGCATTTGTTTGCATTTCATGCGCCTGGCAGTCACCGTTTTGTGCTTGTCTGCGACTCTGGACCTATATATACGGCTTTGAGCACACCAGCTCGTCACTGAACTTTGGTTTTATGCGCTTCCCTAAGTAGCGAAAGGTTTTCGGGCCGACGTCGGCCCGAGGATCTTTTGCTTACTGCCGCTTTAGCTAGATCTGAGCCCTGCCTTGCAGGTAATATCTAAACGTGTTGCTATTTCTGAGCCGTTTCTTGCGAGGTAATATCTAAACTTGTTGCTAGATCTGAGCCGTGTTTTCAACGAAACGTATTTACGCCTTGTCTTTTCCTGTCGCAGGTCCGCATTTTCCTGCAGAGCGTGGAGGGTGTCTGCTACTCCGGGGCGCCGGGCAAGAACACTGACGCGGTGGAGGTGAACGTGGAGCCCAGTGACGCAACTTCCGTCTACTTTCCCATCGTGCCTCTGGAGATGGGGCGGTTTCCGGTCCGCGTTTTCGCCATCTCGGCCTGGGGCCGGGACGCCGTGGAGAAAATACTCAAAGTCGAGGTAAAAAAGGCGGGCAATAAACCCCTTTGAGTGATTAACCCTTAGGCTGTCGGTAGCGTTTTCTGTTGTGGTGATTCCTGCAGAAATCACCACAACATAAAACGCTACCGACAGCCATATTATTTTGTTGTCTAAAACGTACGACAGAATTAGCTAGTAAAAAGATTTCTTTTTGAATTGTGAGCAGTAGTGCGGCCTCAAAAGAGTATGAGACTAGCATTTTGTGACGCCAGGCGGGGAGTGTAGGTCTGTAGTATCTATATACCCTGCTAGAATGATAATCCTCATGGAAGATGTCTTGCCCGAAGTGACACTAGAGATCATGACCACTATGTTGCAGAGAAACAAAAATCGCGAAAAGTTGTTCTTGAATTTCACCGAAAGTCGCCTTGGTTTTCGGAGCATTGCTGGTCTGGGGGACACAACTTTCTTTTTTCCTTCTTAAAAAAAAATTCTTTCTTCTTATCAGAGTTGTAGCCCCTGAGCTGCGGAATATACACTGTACGCTTCACAGATTCCCCAAGGCTGCATTTCATAAATTGTAGAGGTGTCATCTAACGACTATGTATCAGTCGCAGGAGATGGACATACCTTGATAATTGAAGGGTAGTGCCAGATTAGCTTGGCGCCTTAAGGCGCCACGCTAATCTGGCATTACCCTTCAATTATCATGCTCGATCTGTCGCCTGCTGAATAGGGCGCCGGGGCTAAATGGGTTAACGTTAATGTAATTATATTTCATGTCTACTACCGGTTAACGCGATGAGTGATCTGAACTGAGATTTTAAAATAAAATATTCAGTGGAGAAATATTTATTTGTTAAACTGTTAATGACCAGCACGCTAGTGACTACAGTGTCGACTGATATATCGATTACTGCTTTTGTGGACAAGGACGATACCAGTACGCGAAGATCATCGGACCAAAGTCGGCCCACGACTGTGCGCGGGCCCAGCGCGGCCAACTTCGGCTCGATTGCCTTTTGCGTACTGTGACGTCGACAACGACTATGATAATGATTATGATGCTGATAATGATGAATCCTAATGTCAACGACGACGACGATGATGATGGTGATGGTGATGACGACGACCACGACGATTATGATGATGATGGCGATGATGATAAATGTGCTGACAGGGGGAAGGGCTTGAAAAGATTCACACGGTCTCCGTCCTTCTGGACCCTAGCGGAAAACGATTCATACGGGACAGGAGAGGCAACCAAACCTTCTCCCTCCGGAGTAAGTACCCGACCTTCCCCCTTCCCCTTCCTAACTTTCTCGTTTAACTATACTGCTATTTTTATATTGCGCATCTGGAGTAATTTTTTAAATGTGCTCGTTTTGTGTGCAAAATTGCGAATTTATGACGTACTGACCGATATCAATGAAATGCATGCATATCGTAATGAATTTACTATTTATTGGTCATGGAAGTAATTTTATCTGTGTAATACAGGTACATACCAAGGAATATCACTCGGCCCAGCAAAAACAAACAGACAGTTAAATCCCCTGACCCCTTACTTATCTCATTGTTCCCAGGGCCGAAATGCCTCAAATTATGGAGCGGCTGTCCTCTGAAGGCTGCATTACACTTTCAGAAGACTAATCAACCATGATAGTTCAAGGGTGGTGGCAGAATAGCTCGGCGCCTGGGGGCGTCAAGCACCAGCACCACACATGAACTATCATTGAACTAGCACCACACATGAACTATCATTGTTGATCCATGTCGTGCTGTGATGTGCTGGGGCTGAATCCCCGTGTGTGCGTTTGTATGTATGTATGTATGTATGTGTCAATGTATGTATGTATGTATGTATGTATGTATGTATGTATGTATGTATGTATGTATGTATGTATGTGTCAATGTATGTGTGCGTATGTATGTAAACAAGAGAATCTCCAAGATTTCTGTACACACAAGCTTGAAACTTGGCGAAATTCTTTCTTAAAGGGGTGGCTAAGAGAGCATCCGAGCATATTGTAATTGAATGTTTCATTTAAGACATAAACAACCGTTTGTAGGAAGTCGGTTGACCCAGAATAGAATCCCGGTTTTGTCATATTTATTTGAAATTTTGGATATAGCTAGTTTGGAGAAAGACATTGGATGAGTTAGTTAGCCAGCTTTGTATCCTTTCAACTTCTTTAGTAAAAAATTTTCAGAAAAGAATTAAAACAGTAAAAAACCTTGACTTCTAGAGAAAGTCAGACATTGGCGGTGACGTAAAAGAGGCAACTCCTTCACAACGCATACATTGACGCCCTTAACTCTAAATATGACCTAATTCTCTCTAGCGCGCCGCTCTCTCTCTCTCTCTCTCTCTCTCTCTCTCTCTCTCTCTCTCTCTCTCTCTCTCTCTCTCTCTCTCTCTC
>BTPG01000004.1:213902022-213962022 GCA_036245525.1 Semisulcospira habei | reverse complement strand
ATTCGGAATACACCAAGTTTGACTAAAATAGTTCAAAGGTAGTCCCAGAATAGCTTGGCGCCTCTAGGCGCCAAGCTATTCTGGCACCATCCTTAAACTAAAGCCTTTGGTCTATATCCTTATCTGTAAGTACTATAATGTAGCTTGAATTTTTGGCAGTGTACAAATTAATGCGAAGCTTTTAGCCTGAGTATGATATGGATTAACCCTTATCATTCGGAATACACCAGTGTGTGAAATAAGTTTGACTGAAATAGTTCAAGGGCGCTATTCTGGCACTACCCTTGAACTAAAGCCATTGGTCTATTTCCTTTTCTGTAAGTACTATAATGTAGCTTGCATATGGCAGTGTTAAAATGTGAAGCTTTTAGCTTCAGCATGATATGGGTTAAGGACCGTATATGTATACACAGCAGTCTTCGCTTATCAAATGGTCGTATATTTCAAGAATCGGCTGTAAGTTCAACACTTTTTTCAGAGGTCCCAACCAAAACATCTCTATGTACAGTAAACCCCGGATATAACAAATCGCCAGGGGACCCCATTAAAAAAAAAATGTTATATCCAATGTTTGTTATAAGAGAAGTAATTTACGTTGAAAAACTGCTGTTGGGACTTTGAAAAAGCGTTGCTGTATCCGACTTGTTATACCCGACCTTGTTATAAGCGGAGTAGACTGTAATTCGCTTCGTTTATAACAAAAAACGTCGGATATAAAAACAAAAACGTTTGGGTCTCAGGTGATTTGGTACATCCGAAGTTGACTGCATGTAGTGCCTTTAGTCTTGGGTCTTGAGAACCGCTCCTCACTGTCGATCCATCTTACGCTATTGGACAAATAAACACCACCTCTTTGCCTACACATTTCTTGCCGGAACCCGCATTGCAAATGGCACACTGGTTGTTTCCCTCGATTCGCTACCGCCGACGAGCGGTAGCGAATCGAAGGAGACAACCAGTGTGTGAGAAGAAGCTTGTTGGGGCAAAGGGTACAGCAGTGCAGGGTATTGCTTGAGGAATAAGAAACCTCTGTAGACTTCACTTCGGACGAAGAGAACATGACCCGGTCTGAAAAAATATATATCTGTTTTCTGTGTCTTTGGATCTAACGTCTGATGGCGGTATGGTACAAAATCACAGACAAGCAGACAGACAGTGTGGGCATGTGACATTTTTGGAATCATCGGAAACACTTCAGTGCATTGACGAGCAAAAGAAATGGGACACTTGAGTGTTTTCGATGATTCCAAAAATGTTGCATTTCTTTTGCTCGTCAGTGTACTACAGAACACGCAACTTCGTTTATATTTCATATTATCCTTGACTATGTTTCCAGGCGACCTGCTGGGCCCCACAGTGCGGGGTATCGTTGACGGGGTGGAGGAGCTGCTCAGACTGCCCACGGGATGCGGGGAGCAGAACCTCATCTACCTGGGCCCCAACGTCTACGTCATGCGGTACCTGCGGGCGGTCGGCAGGCTGACGTCGGCAATGGAGAAAAAAGCCCGGGCTTTCATACGGCAAGGTTTGAACACAAATTTTAGTTTATTTTATATTTTATTTTTATTTTTGTTTAATTTTTGGGCGCGATAGGCGTGGGTGATGGGAGAGGTGGGGGTTGGGGGTGGAGGTGGGGGTGGGATGGTGGGGGGGGGGGGGGGAGGGCAGAGGGGGTAGGAGTCAGGGAGTTATTTCATAAGGTCGGTCTTGTGTAGTGTCTCGCCGAAAATCATGATGGTCAAGTTACTTTTTAGGCGTGGACAAAATACCAGAGTAGCGACTGTTCAGTGCCAAAGACCCTGATTTCGTGTTTCCTATTATGATTGGCTTAGCTTCAGAGCCGTTTGCAGGTTTCGTATGACGCACAATTGCGCACTAATATGGTTTTGTGAACCCTTTGGCTGTCGGTAGCGCGGCTTTTTGTGGAGATGATTCCTGCACAAAAAGCGCTACTGACAGCCAAATGGTTTGCACAGTAGACCGATTGGTTTCACAGATTAGCACAGATTATTCATTTTTGTGCTGGTGCAAACAGGTCTCATGCGTCAGATGACCTTCAGGAAGGACGATGGGTCGTACGGCACGTGGCCCCACGCACAGTCCAGCACATGGTAAGTGCTGAATCATTATTTTTCATCCCCCGCTTTGAATTCTCAATTGTTCAGTTCCATAGTATTCACAGTTGCTCAGTCCGCTCCGCATCACAGCAAAAAGACTGTGATCTTGGCGCCAAGCTAATCTGGAGCTGCGCTTGAATTATCATGGTCAATCCATCTCCCGAAAGTGGTAAATATACGTTAAGTGACACCTCCAACATTTTGCAAATGAGATCGTCGGGTTAAATGAATTAATGTGTGTAGTATGTGGCCATGCATGATGTCGCATCATGACATTTAAAACAGTGTATTTTACCTATAGCTTGTCTAACTCTTAATCGAATCCCCAGTAGCAAGGCGTCTTCGGACCCACGACGGCCGCAGTGGGCCCGCGCACAGCCGTGCGCGGGCCCACTGCGGCCGTCGTGGGCCCGAACACCTTTGCTTACTAGGATTATTCTTTCAGGCTGACGGCGTTCGCCATGAAGGTCCTGTGCCAGACGAACCACTTCGTCCCAGTGGACATGAACGCTACGTGCAGCGCGCTGGACTGGCTGCGGACGCGACAGAGGACGGACGGATCGTTCATAGAGGACGTGTGGGTCACGCACAGGGAGATGCTGGTAAAGACGCGATATGCTTGGGGATTTCTGTCGCATGCAGCACGCTTGCGATACTTTGTCTGCATGGTGTAATGTGGACATTTCTGGGGTGGCAACACCATTGCAACACGATTGCAGCACTTTGCATGCTTTATGTGTTGTGAATCTGTGGCGCGACATCACCCATGCAATACATGCACTTATGTTGTTCGCGAGGCAATCTCCATGTGCATTTGTCACGCCTCTTGAACTGAATGTGGGATGTGGGAGAGACGACGACGATGATGATGAAGAAGAAGATGATGAAGAAGATAATGATGGTGGTGATGATGATGGTGATAATGATGGTGATGATGATGATGATGGTGGTGATAATGATGGTGATAGTGATGATGATGATGATGATGTATTTTTTTTTACCGTGTTGTGTTCCAGGGTGGAGTGAACAGCGACATCTCCGTCACAGCTTTTGTTCTCATCGGTATGCTGGAGTGCACTTGTCCTGATCAGGTAGATCCACCTTACAACCTAACATTAATCATAGTGTCCTTTGTCTGTGATTAGTAGGAATGAAGCAGTTCATTGACGTCTGAATGCAACACATAGGACTGTGATTCAGTTTGAATTATGGGATTAACCAATTCACTGCCGAGAAAAACCTGAGCAGGATCCAACTGCAAGAGACATAGATCATCATGAGCCCCCGCAGTTGCGGGAGCTCATGAGGATCTATGACTCTTGCTCACACCACTGTGAACCACTGATGTTCCTTTGACGGCCGGGACTCTGTCGTTGAATTAACGCAATTTTCAGAAAGACGGTCCGAGTCCACTGCCGCGCAGGGAAGGGGTTCAACATGTCAGCAAGTACTTACAAGCACGTAACTTTCTGTCCTTTAGTTGCAGAGAAACTGCAAACTGCAAAACTGGATTAAAAAAATTACTTTAGTCTATATAAAAAAAATCTTTAACTCATTCTACCCCAACACCGAAATCCTTAAATTTTGCCGTTGTCCTCTGAAGACTGCATTGCAGTGCAGGACACAGATCGACCATGATAGTTCAAGGGTGATGCCAGAATAGCTTGGCGCCTATGGGCGCCAAGCTATTCTGGCATCACCCTTGAACTATCATGGTCGATCCTTATCTTCCTGTGGTGTGTCTGGGGTAGAATGAGTTAACGTATCCTGAGTCCCGATGTCTGAAATCCGCAAATGTGGTTTTTGTCCTTTACAAAACGACATTAGCGTTCAGGGTGTAGATCTGCCATTATCGTTCTAGGGTGTTGCCGGAATAGTTATTCTGGCACCACCCTTGAAATATCATGTTCGAACCATATTCTGTAGCATTGGCTCAGAGCTGAATGAGTCGATGTCAGACTGGACTTGATTTATATAGACCGTTGTATTAGGTCCTTGTTGAATGAGTCATTGTCAGTCCTGTGGTGACCATTGACCGTTGTCATGAAATGACTCAGAGTCCACTTTGTGTTGCAGGATAGCAGCGATATGGTGGACATGGCTGTCCGCTACCTGGAGCATCGCCTGGAGGACACGCAGCGCCCCCTGGCGACCGCCATCACCGCGTACGCCTTGGCCCTTGCCGACAGTGTGTGGGCCAAGGAGTTTAACGATAAACTGAAGGGCATGGCGCTCACAACGCCCGACGGTTCGTGTGTTTGTTTGTTTTTCTGTGTGTGTGCAAGTGTGGATTTTATCACTCGCGCCTTGTTTCGCTACGGCGGCGATTTGTGGGGGTCTTCTGAACGAAAATTCTTTAAAATGCTATAACAAAGTCCCTTTCTGGGGCGCTTGGACCCCCCTATTTACAGGTATGAAATACTGGAGCTATGCTGGCGAAGAAGATTTTGGCGAGATGGAGAAGCCATACTGGTACGTCAAGAAACCGGGAGCACTGGCCGTGGAGACGACCGCTTACGCACTTCTGACGCAGCTCGCGCTCAATGACGTCACCGCCAGCAATCCAATCGTGGCCTGGCTTCTCCAGCAGCGGGAAGAACACGGGTCCTTTGTCTCCACACAGGTGATTTGCTTATCATTCGCATACGCGAGACTGCATTCTTGTGAGTCCGAAATAGCTCAGGCGGTTAAGCGTCGGAGCAGGAGAGCGAAGGGAATCGCCGGGTCGTGGGTTCGAATCCCCGTCCCGCCCCGGTAGCTGGACTCGCAATCCAGGAGAAAGACGAATTTGCTCAATAGCATATCCGTGAAAGGTCCTGTAAATCAAGTGGCACATTTGGAGTGCGCCTGAGTTGATCAGTGTTCAGATCGTACTCCATAGCAATAGATTTCCCTGTCCCCCATAACCCGCCGTCAGGGCCGTCCATTATCACTTCCGTGCCGTGGACGTTAAACCCGGAACTAATCAATCAATCAACTGCATTCAGGAAGCTATTTTGTTGCTGTTGTCTCAAGTCAAATACAAACTTGAAACAGTTTACAATAACCACCAAACACGTTAAACGTTTAGGGCTTAGCGTCTTTTGTCCACCACGAAGGTGATTTCAAAGACGGGGCACCGAAAAGAGGCCTGCGCAAGTTATGACCCCAGCTGGATTCGAACCCAGGACCTTTCGGACGAGAGTCGAACGCTCTACCACCGAGCCACCCAGTTCCCCTGCCATAACCACCAGCTTCGTTGCTACTGACGATGCCGGCGCGACTGCCGTCTTTTACGGCGAGCGGTATCGTCAGTAGCAGTCCACAGGTTACTTTTTACAATCTGAATACAGGCGATTTCGCTTATAACAAGATCGGATATTAAAAATTGGATGTAACAACATTTGTTTCCAAAAGTCCTGAACACACGTTTGCAATGTATAGTAAGCCAAGAATATTATAATAATTCGTCAAGAGCCAATTTTTGTTGTTATATCCGACGTTTGTTATGAGCGAAGTATTTACATTGAAAAGTGTGTTCGGGACCTTTAGGAAAGTGCTGTTATAACCGACTTGCTTTATCCCGCCTTTTAACCCATATCATGCTGAGTCTAAAAGCTTCAAATTTGTACACTGCCATACGCACGCTACATGATAGTACTTACAGTTAAGGATATAGACCAATGGCTTTAGTTCAAGGGTGGTGCCAGAATAGCTTGGCGCCTAGAGGCGCCAAGCTATTCTGGCACTACCCTTGAACTATTTTAGTCAAAATTATTTCACACATTCCGAATGATGAGGGTTTAATTAATAAACGAAGTCTGCCGTAAGTACTTCGCTTATCAAAAAAAAAAAAAAAACAACCCCAAAACTTCGCTTGCTCTTAGCACCACGTGAATGTTCTGTGTTTATGTACAGTGTGTGAGAGAATGCGCGTGATTCACGTGAGCGTGCTCAGTTGTTGGGTTCAGTTCGCGGCGGCACTTTGAGCGATTTTCAATTTGGATAAAGCGCCTATTTAATGCTCTGATTTATATTATTATTATTATTATTATTATTATTATTATTATTATTATTATTATTATTATTATTATTTCTCTTGTTGGATCTCTTAGCCATTTGTTATGCTCGAAGTTAACTGTTTATTTATTGTACAGGACACAGTGATCGCACTGCAGGCACTGTCCGAGTACAGCATCAAGTCTTTCTCTGCCATTCTGGACATGACGTGTCACGTGAGATCAGAGGTGGACGAAAAGTTTCAGCGGACGTTCTCCCTCACACGGGAAGATGCGCTGGTGCTCAAGTCTGTGCCACAGGTTAGTCGCGTGTGATTGTTTTGTATCATTGCGTGTATTGAAGTGGTCGTGGTGATGGTCCAGTGCGCAAAGGTCCACAGGCCGAAGTAGGCTGCAGTTTGCCCGCGCACGGCTGTGCGCGGGCCAACTGCGGCCGTCCTCGGCCCGAAGATCTTTTGCTACTAGTGTATCAGTGGTGGACTAGAGATCTGAGATGTTCTCCAACACGCTTCAGGCTCCGTCGCTTGATGTCTTCATCGGGAGGTATTAAGCCACGTTTCCATAAGCACAAATGCGATACGAATACGAGCCGTATCCGAAGCGGGTCCGAGGCAGAACAGTTCGTGCAAATCGTTTTTATGATTGTGTGGTTTCATTTATCCGACTGTGAGGCGAACACGACACAACTTTTTGTTCGCCCAGCGGAGCGATTTTTTTTTTTTTTTGATGTCGGATGCATTCGGAAAATGTGACCTAAATTTTGCCATACGTCAAAAGTTCTCACACCACAGGGGCAAAATTCGGATGTCGCACTTTTTGTATGGAAAAATGCGCTCTCCGAATTTTGAACGAATATTTTATTGCCCAATCGGGTTTTGAAATGGATTCATTTCAGATTCTTGCTTATGGAAATGTAGCTTTTAGGCTACAGCTGATCACACGTCACCCCTCATTGAAACTTCATAAGTTAATTTAGCCATTTTGCGCAGCGTTATTGTCAAATATACACAGACTATTTATTTTGCAAAGAGGATACTGCGAACTCTTAACACATTCTGCTCCAGGACAGCAATCCACAAATTTTGAAGTTGCCCCCTGAAGACTATATATATGTATATGTTGCCCCCTGAAGACTGTATTACACTTCTGGAAACAGATCGAGCGTGATAGTTCAAGGGTTGTGCCAGATATGGGCGCCAAGCTATTCTGGCACAACCCTTGAACTATCACGCTCGATCCATGTATTGCCGTGGCGTGTCGGAGTTGAATGGGTTAACCCTCTACTGCCTGAAGCAGGTCCCATTAATGTAAAAGTGTGACCTTCAACGCAAAAACTGATCTTAAAAGTAGGGAAAAAGCACCGACGACCAGTCCAGTCTGGCTAGCCAGAATCACATGGAACATGAATCTGCATTGTCTGCAGTGATACACTCAGAATGTGAAAGACGTCAGTCGAGGTGCTGAAGTAGGACTAATGAAATCGACAACTAAATTGTTGGGTTTTAACTCTGTTCCTCCTGATATACTATTGCTTGAAATAAATTTGACTATGATAGTTCAAGGGTGGCGCCAGAATAGCTTGGCGCCTGAGGCGCCAAGCTAGTCTGGCACCACCCTTGAACAAAAATGGTTGATCTATCTCATAATCTGTAAAGTAGCCTTCATAGGACAATAAGCATTAAAAGAAAATTCCGCCTCAGGATGTAATGGGTTAAGCCCGACACCCGGCGCAACGGTCGCTAAGCTGGCCTAAGCCGCAGGCATTCAACTCCCCCTCCCCCTCCCCCCCCCCCTTTCCTTCCCACCACTACCACCACTGTCACATTTTATAAAGAAATTATGTGCTTAACATTCGCAGTCACCACATGCACCCTTCAGACAGCACGGCGGATCGGCCATGATAGTTCAAGGATAGTGCTGGTTGCGCTGTGCCATTATAACAGTCATAAGAGCCCTACGTTTTCAGGTACCGACAGGCGGAAAGGTCCTGTTTGAAGCGTCAGGCACTGGAGTGGGCGTCATGCACGTGGACGTACGTTTCAACGTGCCACATGACGACACTGTGTGTCGGTTTGACGTCACCGTCACCAGCAGGCGCCTGTCCAGCATGTTGCAGCACTTCTTTTGGCAGCCGCAGCAGTGAGTATAGTTCACCACGTTAGCTAAAACAAAAACCGGCAAAACAAAAAACCGAAACAAAAACAACAACAAAACCCAGACAGACAAACAAACAAACAAACAAACAAGTGCTCGCTTACAAAAAAAGTAGTGAAGTTTTGTAATTTACCGGTGAATGTGCCTTGAGACGGTGGCGTAAATGAAAAGATGACGTAGATCACGGTCTCAAAACCGATTCTGCAAGTAAATGGAGATTATTTTATTCTTGTCATTTCGACGAAGCTTGTTTCTTGTTCTGCAAGCTATTTTTCTTGCTTTTAAGTCCTTTCTATTTATAGAAGGGAGACGGGTCGCGGTGGGGAGAATTTAATAACATGTCTAATGATGTAAAAGGCGGGCAGGCCTAAACCTCTCACAATTGAAGTAACAAGATAATAATTACGTCATGTCTAGTTACGCTAACCTCGCTGCTGAATGTACATTTGGCGCGAAGCGCCGTATGTATGTATGTGTGTGCGTATGTATGTAAACAAGAGATTCTCGGACATTTCTGTACACACAAGCTTGAAACTTGACGAAATACTTATTTAAAAGGGTGGCTAAGAGAGCCTCCGAGCATATTGTAATTGAATGTCTCATTGAAAACATACACAACCGTTTATAGGAAGTCGGTTGACCCAGATTAGAGGTCGTAATTATTGTCATGTTTACTTGAAATTTTGGATATAGCTAGTTTGGATAAAGACATTGCATGAGTTCGTTAGCCAGCTTTGCATCCTTTCAACTTCTTTAGTAAAAATTAATTCTTTTCAGAAAATAATTAAAAAGGTAAAAACAAAACTTGACTTCTGTAGAAAGTCAGACAGTTGCAGTGACGTAAAAGAGGCAACTCCGCCACCACGCAGACATCACTTGACATAATACTCCAAATATGACGTAATTCTCTCTAGCGCGCGCTCTCTCTCTCTCTCTCTCTCACAGACATGCGCACATCTCCAAGAGACATAGATCCCTTTGCGCCCGGAGAGCGCATGAGGATCTATGTCTCTTGGAGATGTTTGGATAGCGCGCGCATGCACGCACTGCGATTGCATTTGGAGCTCTTTTGTATGTTTTACAAAATGTCAGTCGCCAACGATGCGAGCCGTGCTCACTGGACTGTGACGAGGAACAAGAGGAGGAAGAAGAAGAGGAGGTAGAGAATTTCACCTTCCCCGCCATCGTCCCGCGCATTCGCGAAAAACTGGGGCTGGACAAAGACAGGGAAGAGAAGCAGAGAACGACGCACCCTGGTTCGAGAGTAGGGCACCCGCTGTCCAGGATCGGTAGACCCCGTTTCAAGAGATCAGAGAGCATTGCGTCCAGCGCGCGAGTGTTGTGTATTGAGGTGTGCGTGAGGTGAGACAACTGTTTGCTGGCCTGTGTGCTGCTACGTGATTTTGGACCTTACGGCATAAACCGTATTGTTCGAAATCACTGACCAGCACAGTAATTAAAAAATAGAACTTTGATTAATTTTGTAAAACGTCTGCAATATGAGAGTAAGCTTTGTTCATTTCCGTGGCTGCTACTGACGTTACCACTCGAAGGAAAAGACGCGTCTTTTCCTCCGAGTGGAATCGTAAGTAGTCACGGTCATAGGGTTGAGTCAATGCTGAGGCAAATGAACACCACTAAAGTCACTGCACACTAGTACGTTGTGTGTGTGTGTGTGTGTGTGTGTGTGTGTGTGTGTGTGTGTGTGTGTGTGTGTGTGTGTGTGTGTGTGTTAAGCTGTGCTTGTTTTGTAAACATTGCTATTACCAGATGTTCTTGATGTTTTCTCACACTCCAGATAAACTTCCCCACTAGTATTGCCACTTAATCAAATACAAACAATACATTGATAATTCCGAGTACCCGTTAACGATTCCGCGATATCTGCCCCTACAGTTAAAACCGTAAATGTCCTGAAAATGAAATGTTGCCTCTCGTCAAAGATTCCACTTTGTTGCCTGAATTCTTTTTGAAATGGAGAGTACACATTATTAGTTGGTTAGATCCGCGAGAAAATTATAGCTTTTGGTCATATCTCGACGTCGCTAGAACACACTCGCGGCTTCAGCCGCGAGTGTGTTCTAGCGCGGACGTCAGTCGAGATGTGACCCAAAAGACGTGACCTAGCGATTTGTCACCACTTTGCCTTTCTTCTTTACGCCCATGTGACTTCAGTCACGTTTGAATCGAGACAAATTTATTTGTGTGCTACAATGACATCTCCACGAACGACGTTTCCTTTATTTTACAAGGTACCTTGGAGATCGGGAGACCGGCATGTCTGTGTTGGACGTGGGGCTCTTCACGGGATACAAGCCGATCACCAGTGACCTCCAGAATGTAACCCACTTTCAATACTTCCTTATTTCTTGACGTACTGCTCAGGCCCAAGCTGCATAGTGAAACCAAATCCACTATAGATCCACCAAATCCACAAAAGGCAGCAAATCCACTCTTGTGAAAAGCGAATTTTCATTGTTTCACAATTACAATCTCGCTTTTCAATATGGTCTTACTGTCTCCTGCTTTCCACCTTTTTATCGTGATACATGACTTTGCTTGAAATAAAATTTACTATGAAAGTTCCGATGTGATGACAGAATAGCTTGGCCCCTGAGGCGCCAAGCTATTCTGACACCACCCTCGAACTAAAATGGTTGATGAGTCTATCTTGTAATCTGTAATGTAGCCTTCATAGGACAATAAGCAAATTCCGCTGGTCACAGTTATAATAATTCATTTTGGGTGACGACTGTGAGGACCGTGTGACAGCTGTGGGGGATGAATTTACTATATGATAGCTGTAGGGTAGGACCACGTCACCTTGGTGCCTTTTTGTGGCGTGCTGCCTTTAACCCTTAACCCTTATCATACTGAGGCTAAAATCTTCAAATTTGTACGCTGCCATATGCAAGCTACATTATAGTACTTACAGATAAGGATATAGACTAATGGCGTTAGTTCAAGGGTGGTGCCAGAATAGCTTGGCGCCTACAGGCGCCAAGCTATTCTGGCACTACCCTTGAACTATTTTAGTCAAACTTATTTTACGCACTGGTGTATTCCAAATGATAAGGGTTAACTTCCGGGGCAAGGCAAATGCTACACCGCTGCAAGAGACATAAGACTCATAAGCCCCTGTAATCGCGGGGTCCGGTCCACGGCTCTAGTTAGTCCTATGTACTGTATGCCTATGTCGGTCGCATTTTTCGTCTGAGTTCCTCACGCAGCGTCGGCCAGTGTGCAGTCGGGTCAGACGCGCAATTCGCCATCACTGGCAGCGAAGGGATTTAAGGTTGAATGCACTCAGCATAGTATTGTGAACTCATCCATAGGGCCGCCCATCAGTAGCTAAGTGTCGTACAGCGTGGCAACGCTATGCGACACTTCCGCAGCTACTGATGCAAAGCGCCGGCCTTGAATGAGTAAAGTGTGGAAGGGCAAACATCCTTTACATCTATTAGTTCGATGAATTTGCAGTCTGAGCTGGAGACAGCCCTTGTAAAACTTACGGTGCCGTGAATATCAGATTCTCCGATTCAGAAGTAGGTTAACCTATATCACCCCACAGCCGCTCTCTCAAAATTTTGGAGGTGTTACCTAACGACTGTGTACCAGCTGCAGAAGATGGATGGACCATGATAAATCAAGGGTAGTGCCAGATTAGCTAATCTGACACTACTCTTGATTTATCATGGTCAATGAATCTTCTGCTGTGGGGCGTCCTGGCAGAATGGGTTCAAAAGTGCGCGTGCTTTGACGCAAACAGTGGATTAAAAGCCTGGAAAAAAACATGATGGATATGGCATGTTTGTCCGGGCTTTTAACTCATTCGCGGGAAGCCGCATCCGGATGTGCGGTATAAGCCGCGCATCCGGATGCGGCTGGCCGCGAATGAGTTAATCCGCTGTTTTCATTGAAACGCGTGTAGTTTTGACCTATTTCTGATTTCCGAATGTCAATCGCTCTTTGATTTACCGACAATAATGATGTTAATGATAACGATTGTGACGACGTCGACTACGACGATGATTATGACGACGACGACACCACCGCCGGTGACGACAGCGATAACAGTGACGATACTAATATATTATTGTCGAGGCGTGTGTTTCAGCTGAAGGCCAAAGGAAGAGTGGATCACTTTGAAATGTCGCAGCGCTCAGTGGTACTTTACATTGATGAGGTAAATCAGCGTCTTGCCCCGCCACCTCCCAACCCCCACACACCGCTCCCCATCCAGTCATAAAGTAAAGTAGCCATGATACACTGTATCGTCTTCCAAGTTGTAATTTGTATACAATAGAACCTCGAAAAACTGGTTCTCTCTGAAGACAAGTTGTGATATAATGTACACAGTACAGATCCCTTTCTGCAAATAAAAAAAAGGTATTGAAAGACTAGGTCAAGACAAGTAGGCCCTGATGAATCACAGAAAGTGTGTCCTGTCATTATCAAATTCTGATTAAGGAACAAGTCATATTCGATAAGTTATTGTCATCGGAGAGGTTTTGAACGTACAGGTCAGCCTCTTTGTATTGTGATACATCTGCGCCATAAAGTTAGGTTATGCTATTGGTATTCGCGTTCATATAGTGTTAAACTTATAAAAGACTTTTGAAGAAAAAGCACACAGTAAGCTAAAAAGTCCTCTGGTCGACTCCGGCCTTAGTTGGCCTGCGCACGGACGTGCGCGGGCCAACTAAGGCTGGAGTCGGCCAGAAGATTTTTTGCTCATTGTGTGTCTACTTGGGAGCCACACACCTGACCGCGTAGTATGCGAGTTAGCGATATTCTGCTGCGCGTAATACTCAAGCTTACATGTATGCTTCTGTCATTCAGATCTCTCACCAGAAGAAGCACTGTGTCAAGTTCCGCGCCAAACAGAACCATTTGGCCGAGAACCTGCAGCCTGCCAAAGTCCAAGTGTACGACTACTATAATCCAGGTTGCTGGTTTTGGTTTAAATAGTTTATGGCTTTGCAAAATACGTGAAAGAGTATAGACTGTGTTACTTCGGCGACAGAGGATTCAGAATCCTAATTTATTTATCGTCTTTCCACTAATAGGTGATATTAGACAGACACAGCAACAAGAACAAAATAAAATAATAATTAAAAAATGCACTATTATCAAAAAACGCAATGATTAACAACCAGACAGGTGAGGCTAGTGCTGCGCTGGTAGAACTGTACACATACCAAGTGGAATTACTCTGCGCTGGTCAGACAAACAGTTAGATCCCCTGCCACCGCCTATCAGGCACCCAATCGCCAGCCCACAGAGAAATACGCAGGTAACACACGACCATCATATACATCCCTTGCGATTGGGTGCCTGATAGGCGGGGGGGCAGGGGATCTAACTGTTTCTCTGTCCAGCGCAGAGTAATTCCCCTTGATATGTATCATCAGTTTGCTTGCCGCACAATGACTGTATCACATTCACTATTGAAACTACGACGTTGTTATGTAACACATTATTTATTTATGTCGCCAGAGGAGCGGTGCACTGTATTTTACAAGCCGGACAACGCCAGTGGAAACATCGCCAACTTCTGTGACGACCAGAAACGCATCTGTCAGTGTCTAGAAGGTAAGCAGTCTACAATCTAACATTCCAAACATAAGCTTGTGCTCACTACTTCAGAGAGATTCACAACGAAGAAAGAAACACGCTTAGAAAAGATAATTACAACACATATGTGTTGTAATTGTCTTTTCTATGCGTGCTTCCTTCTTCATTGGAAATTTCTTTGCCATTTACACGCTTGTCAGTCACGATTTTGCCTGGAGTTACTGATACAGGGTTTCCTAATTTAATTAAAATTTCCTTCTGAAGGGAAACCGTTGTTGTATTAAACTTTTCCGCCAAAGTAAATCAACTTTCCAAACCATATAAAAATGTTAGTAAAACAGGTCTATGGACTATGATGCACAGTTCTCTGTGTCACTGTATGGTGCTTCCTACTCTTTAACTTTTATAAAAGCGCTGTGAATAACACCCTTAAAACATAATAATAACAAATTAGAATAACAGATTTTAACCCTTTCACCTCCTGAACAAGACAAACGTCACCCAAGTGCAAAAGACATAGATCTTCATGCAAACACCTTATAAGATATGGCCTGTCATTAGCGCCTTACATCCTGAGGATGTTTTGTTTTAAAGAGAAGCGCTTATTGCCCTATGAAGGCTACATTATAGATTAAGAGGTAGATCAAGCATTTTAGTTCAAGGCTGGTGCCAGATAGTCCATAGACCTGTTTTACTAAATTTTTATATGGTTTGGAAAGTTGATTTACTTTGGCGGAAAAGCTTAATACAACAACGGTTTCCCTTCGGAAGGAATAAATACATACTTTTTAAAACTTGCTGCCCGTATGTGGTCGAGTCTTTGACATTTATTTATAATCTCGTTTTACAACATGGTACATTTCCAAACAGCTGGAAAGTAGCCAAAGTTATTCCTCTGCCTAAAAGTAAGAACCTCTCAGACCCTAATAAGTTTAGACCAATCTCGCTCTTGTCAGCTCTGTCAAAAATAATAGAAAAACATTTACACAGGCATCTGAGCTATTTTTTTGAAAAACATAACTTGCTTTACCCACTACAGTCAGGTTTTAGACATCGCCACTCATGCCACACAGCTCTAGCTCACCTGACCAATACTTGCCTTACGTCCATGAACAAAGCTGAAATGACCGGTGCTGTATTTCTAGACTTTTCTAAAGCCTTTGATCTAGTAAATCATGATACGTTGATACTAAAGCTATCAGTGTATCACGTAAACAAAGCATCCTTGGATCTTTTCAAATCATACCTGCACGGAAGACGTCAGTATGTGTTTGTTAACGGAAAACGTTTCGCTGAAGGCATACTAAAGCATGCCGTGCCTCAGAGCTCAATATTAGGGTCCCTCTTATTTTCCATTTACATCAATGATATACCATTGCATTTTTTTTTTTTTTTTTTTTTTTTGGCATCCTGTCTCGGAAGACAATGGAGTATATGCGCTTGCTGGGTCAGTCACTGGAGTGACCTCTCCAGGGCGCAAGCATATACCATTGCATATTTCAGATCTAAACGTACGCTGTAGCCTGTTTGCTGATGATGCGACTCTCGACGTGTCGTCAGCGAAAATCTCCACAATCAATTCCTCACTTCAACAGGGCTTAACTGATGTTTCAAAATCGTGTGACACTAACTATATGGTACCAAATCCATCTAAAACAGAATGCATGCTAATAACTACACGACAAAAGCAGCAGCTACATCCACCCCCACTTAGCCTTTCTCTCAAATCTGAGCCGATTAGACAAGTTAGAGAGCAACGCTTGTTAGGCGTCATTATCGACGGCCAACTCACATGGCACGCGCATGTCAGCAGCGTATGTCGAACGGTGTCCAGGAATTTATATCTTCTTTCAAAACTGCGTTATTTTACAGATACACCGACATGGAAAATATTTTATAACGCACATATTCAATGCCATATAGATTATGCTTCCACAGTTTGGATGTAGCGATGCGTGCATTAAACGGCTTAATGCTCTTCACCGTAGGGCAACCAAATTAATCCACCCGGATAGTAAAGAAAGCACCGACGACCGACTCAACACCCTCGACATGCTGCCTCTGCGTAAGTTACTCATGTACAATAAAAGCGTACTTATGTTTAAAATCTACCACTCTAAAACGCCTAGTTATCTAACAGATCTATTTAGCCCTGCTCATACGCCTTATAAAACGACGAGGAACAATCTATCTATATCAAGGCCGCGCCTCGATATATTCAAAACTAGTTTGTCTTACTCAGGAGCCAAACTATGGAATTTGTTGCCTATCGACATTACTAGGGCTCCTTCTTTGTCCACATTCAGGGCCCGCTTATTTCGGCAGCTGAAAGAAACTTAAGCCCATACTTGTGTAGTTGTGTCGGCGTTTTTCGAGCGCATTGAGTTGTATTGTCGAGTTTGCTGTTGCTGCTCAAACTAAGCTTCTAACGTTCATGTTTAATCAGGTTCTTAGTGTGTGTGTGTGTGTGTGTGTGTGTGTGTGTGTGTGTGTGTGTGTGTGTGTAGGTGTGTGTGGTGTGTGTGTTTGTGTGTGTGTTTGTATGTGTGTGTGTGTGTGTGTGTGTGTGTGTGTGTGTGTGTGAGAGAGAGAGAGAGAGAGAGAGAGAGAGAGAGAGAGAGAGAGTGTGTGTGTGTGTGTGACTGCTGAATAGTGTTTTTTTTAATTTTTACAATTTTTTTTTTATCACGTTTTGCCTTTCCAATTTTTTTCGTTTTAGTCACGCGCGTGAGATTGTTGTGTGAGTGCGTGTGCAAGGACATGATTGAAAAAAGGTCTGTGTACCTAATCATTTATCTTTGAGAAATAAAGTTTCATTTCATTTCATTTCATAGGCCATTTATTTCAAGCGATAGGAGTATCATAAAAAAATGTTAAGCACCATCATTGATGGTATTTACGGACAGGTGACACTTTTCGCCCTTCGAGACGTCTCCTGAGAGACCAAGTGTCTTTTGAGATATTTTTTTTCTGGCAAAAAAGATTGTTCTTCAATACAGGTTGAACATTATTTTGGTATTATTTTGGTATCTTCAGGACACAGTAAATAGACTTGAACTGTTTCAGGGCGGTGTGGCACATGCGAGGAATCGTGGCACAACACGGGGTGGATGGAGTTCTACAAGTACGCGTGTGACAACTCCTCCAGTGCTTTGGTGGTCAACATTCTGGACCGGGATCTGGAGAAGGCGGGATTTGAACGTCTCCTGGGGGTGGTGGAAACAGCCGTTCATCAGTGTAACTTGAATTTGTTTGTTTTTTTGTTTGTTGTTTACTTTGGTTTTGTTTGCTTTTTTTAGTTTGTTTGTTTGGTTGGTCAACTGGTTGTTTGGCCTTCAGTTATTTCTTTTTGTATTTCGTATATTCTTATTTGTTTGATAATCAACCGTTCTTTTGTTTGTTGGTTCCTTTGTCTGTTTATTCGTTCTTTTGTTTGTTCGTTTGCAAGTTTACTTCTTTTTTCGTTTGATTGTTGCTAGGTATGTATAGGTCGGTAGAGGTTTAATAAAATCCGGCTTTAAATCATCAATCTGTTGGTGTATGGGTTGCGTCAGAATTTGTGCCGACCCTTTCTTCGCCGCGTCGTAATGAAATCGCGCTGAAAGCAAAAACATCAACAACAACGGCAAAAGCAGCATGAGCAAAATAACAACAACAACAACAACAAAAATAGCAGCAGCAACAGCAACAAACCCAACGACATCAACAATAATGAAAACATCAACAATAACATGACCCTCAACAGGTAAAACAACAGCAACTTACGCTTTAATTCTTTTTTTCTAACAATGTGTTGTCCGCACATTGTTTCAGCGGGTGTACACCAGGTGGCGCCAGGGGACAAGGTAGTGCTACTGAAGCGTGACTCTTGCCTGTGTCCGCGGGTGAAAGTGGGGGGCAGCTATCTCCTCATGATGCAGCCGCCCAAGCGATTCAAGGACGTGGAGGGCAACCAAGTGTACGTGTGGCATTGTCTTGAAAAGACCTCCAGTTGATATCGCCTTAACCCATTCAGCCCTGACGCACTACAGAAGATGGATCGACCATGATAATTCAAGAGTAGTGCCAGATTAGCTTGGCGCCTGTCGGCGCCAAGCTAATCTGGCACTACCCTTGAATTATCATGGTCGATCCATCTCCTGCAACTGGTGCATAGTCATTAGATGACGCCTTCAAAATTTTGGAAATACGGCCGTCGGGCTGAATGAGTTAATAAATGTTCTTAGTGTGTCTTACAATAATGCTGGACAAAAGGGTCAGCTTATGAAGCCTGAATGTCATAAATTGAAGACCTGTGCTCTTCTTCACCTTTATACTTGGGAGAGCTCCTCCGACGCGCACGTGGGGCAGGTGAAGTCTCTGATTCGCGTGCCTAACTCAAATCGAGGTTGCAAAAGGAAGGATAGAAAAGTCTTGGTAGAGACAAGAAAACGTTGATAACCGGTTGAATCGGCGAATGTTAGCGACCAAAGCCTGCCATGGAGCAGATCGCTTTCACGCGATCTGCCCTATGGCGGACTTTGATTGCTAAAACTAGCCGCGATCTATTAACCCTGCACTGTCTGGAGTGGGGCTTTGATTGCTATAATTAGCCGAGATCTGTTAACCCTTCACTGCCTGGAGTGGGGTTTTGATTGCTAAAACTAGCCGATATCTATTAACCCTATTCTGCTTGGAGTAGGTAACTTTAAACGTTATCTAAACTACAGCCTACGATCATTCTTTTAGTAGTAGTAGTAGTAGTAGTAGTAGTAGTAGTAGTAGTAGTAGTGTGAGGACAAAATAGGCCGTGAGGCCTTTACAAATGTCCTTTCTTTCTTTAGTTACTTTATGGGTCTGCTATGCATACAATTTTCCTATAAAATCATTCATCATAGGAATAAAAAATCTCTTTAAATTTTGGTAATTCGTCCAGCTGGTTTTTAAAGGAATTTATATTAGGTGCTTTTTTTAATGAAACTGGTAAGTCATTCCAAACAATGGCAACTCTGTTAGTAAAACAGAACTTCCGCAGGTTAGTGTCGCAGTGCTGTACAAAGATTTTCCCTTCAGAATTTCGGGTTCTATCACAGAGTGATGCTGCAAAAAAGTCGTTCCACTTTAGGTCGTCGATGCCATTATAAATTTTAAAAAAATGGATTAAGTCTCCACGTATTCTACGTCCGCGTAAGGAGTGTAATCCAAAGTATCTGAGTCTGTCTAAATAAGTCATATTTCTACATTCTTTGACCAGCTTTGTTGCTCGTCTCTGTAACCTTTCGAGTGCAGCTGATTGTCTCTTTAAACCTGGGTACCATACAGTGTTTGCATATTCTATGTGGTCTGACTAGTGATTTATACAGTTTACTAAAAATGTCCTTGTCCAAATAGTTAAAGCTCTCTTAACTACTCCAACCATTTTGTTGGCTTTATTGATGCAGTTCTGAATATGGAGGTCAAAAGATAGAGCTTTGACGAGGACCACACCTAAATCTGTTTCCTCCTCACAAGATACCACCTTTGTAATGTTGCTGTTGACTTTCATCAAGTAATCGTGTTCAGGATTGTTCCTTCCAGCATGCAAGACCTTGCATTACACTACATTAAAATGCAAGTCCCATGTGTCGGACCACTCTTGCAAGTGGTCCAAATCATGCTGCAACACGTCTTTCTTGCTCGATTCATTATAGATTTTAGTATCATCTGCGAAAATTTTGCACATGCTATTAACACAGTCTGGCAAGTCATTTATAAATATCGTAAATAATATAGGTCCTAAGATGCTACCTTGAGGTATACCGCTCAGTACCTTTATTTTGTCTGATTTTGCTTCTCCTACCTTTACCACTTGTTCTCTTGCATGTAAAAACTTCTTATCCAGTTGGAAATGTTTCCACATACACCATAGGCCTCTAGTTTCTGAAGAAGCCGTTCATGAGGAACAGTGTCGAATGCTTTTCTAAAGTCTAAGTATATATGATGTCAACCGTTCTTTTGTCTTGCTGTTCCCACAGATTACGGACCCGAAGTAGGTCGCTTTAATCATTTAGTCCAGACAAGCTACATCACTCGGTATATGGATGGACCATGATAGTTGGAGGGTGGTGCAGGAATAGCTTGGCGCCTGAAGCAGGTCGCTTTAATCCATTTAGTCCAGACACGCTACATCACTCAGTATACGGATCGACCATGATAGTTGAAGGGTGGTGCAGGAATAGCTTTGCGCCTGAAGGCGCCAAGCTATTCCTGCACCACATTTGAACTATCATGGTCGAGCTCGTCGTTTATTTTGGGGGAGCTTTATTTTGGGGAAGCTGGGTAGCTCAGTTGGTAGAGCTTTCGACTCTCGTCCGAAATATCGTGGTTTCGAACCCAGCTGGGGGTCACAATTTGTTCAGACCTCTTTTCGGTCTTTGAAGTCACCTTCGTGGTGGACAAAAGACGTTAAGCCCTAAGCGTTTAACGTTTTCGTCGTTTGAGTGATTTTATGCATTAATTCATTTTCTAAACACAGATATGTGTTCCTGCTGGACAAAAAGGCGGTGGTGGCGGAGTACCTGGACCCGAAAGAGAAGGACATCACCAAGATACAGCGCCGTCAGGCTAGCAAACTCGCGCGTGCTGTTCGCCGGCTCTCGCGCCGCGGTTGCCGGGCAGGCGAGGTCAAGGCCGGAAGCAAGCGGAAACGCAGGGTCAAGGACGATCAGAAGGGCAAAATCGCACGAAGACACAGGAAGCACACGAAGCGCACAGAAGCGTGAATTCTGGGAAAAAAAACTGTTAAAATAATTATGTTCTTGTTTTCACGCATTTAATCTGTAATTCTGTGCATAATAGCGTCAACTTTGATTAAAACGTTACATATTCCTTACCATATCTGGTCATGTGATTTTGTAAATGTAAACATAGATGAATCAGTAAGTTTATCTTAAAATATCTCGCTGACCATAATAACTCTAGGGCAAATGAATGGTCAGACTAATCAGGCACTGCAGTTCATTTATCAAGGATATTTCTCCCACTTTTTGGCAGTTTGCGAAAAAAGTGAAAGGTAGTTCTGTTGTAGATATGACAGATATCGATCGGTTTTAATAAATAACAGATTAGGATGTTACTGATTTTGATTGTGCTGCGACTGTGATATCACTGTAGTGGTGGAATAGGATCCAAGTTCCAGGTGCGCAAAAGGCCTTTGGCAGAAGTTGGCCCGCGCACAGCTGTGCACTGGGTAAGACATGGCTGGAGCAAAACACGATGCATGTCTTCGTACTATATTAACTCATTCGAGACGAACGACATCCGTATACGCGGCTTAAGCCGCGTATCCGGATTCCGTTCGTCTCAAATGAGTTACAAATCGAGTTTCGCAAAATGGACACACTCCTATCGAGACCAAAGAAAAATCGCATCGAAATACCCAAAGAAAAGAAACAATTTAAACACGTTTAGACAAACGAACAACAAAGTGCGTTAAATTATGATGAAATAGGCATACAGACAGAAGTACAATACTTTTGAGAGAATGGAAACAGCTGATTTTGGCTGGATTTTGTCTGATCAGGGCAGTGCCTGCAAATGTTGTGTTCAAACTGTGTTGACTGATGTTAATGGAACTGCAGCTTCAGTTTTCACTTTCGCTGTTTCATAGCCTTAATCTTCAGTATTACTGCTGTAAGACTGATTTCACAAAACACATACATTTCAACACATAAAAATATGTATCTGGGCAATTTATCTAATCGGGTTGTACTGTCTTTTCTAAGCGTGTTCCTTTCTTTGTTGGTGTGTTCCCTCCATTTTGCACGCTTGGCAGGCACTTTTCCGGTCCGGATTTGAACCCCATCACTGCCACTGATCGTACGTTCTAAAAAAAAGAGCTCCCATCCGTCCCGTGAACAACGGATACAAAGTGGTATCAGCAAAAGGCATAGATCCTCATTATGAGTTTAAGTTTAATCTTGAGTCATCATGGTGGATCTCTTGCTGCAGGGCGTTGGGGTAGAATGGGTTAAGACGCAGTTCCATTCATGGCATGATGTATTTTACTGGGTTTTGTTTTCCCCGTCTGTCTAAATCCTGCTAAAATTCAACCAACTTTTACGCTACAATTTCAAATGGTTCCTGAAAACAGACTCAATATGACTTGGTGTAATAATGTTGCCGCAAGGATTTCGTGTGAAAATAAAACTAAAAAATAAGAGGTTGAAAACCCTTTAAGTATGAGATAAATTAAACACGTTTTGGATCAGAGATCCTTCTTCACGGTGATATGGAAACAACGCTGTTTCTATATCACCGTGAAGAAGGATCTCTGATCCGAAACGTCACGTTTCATTTCCCCCACATTTAAAGGGTTTTCACCTTCTGTTTTTCGTTTTATTTTCAAAATGACTTGTAAAAATGAGCGGCCTAGCATAAACAAGACACCCTTACGAATGTCCAATTCTAGAAAGGCAAGGCAAAAGTGAGATCGCGTTTTCGTTACTGCTCAGAATATTACTTTAACTCCCCAGCTGCAAGTGGGCACATGCTGTGTTTTTGAAGTCATTGTAAGTTTTATTGAACGTGAAAAGATCTCAACTGCCAAAGGAACATTGACACAAAGTGGTTTCTGCAAGAGGCATAGATCCTCATGAGCCCCCGCAATTGCGGGGGCTCATGAGGATCTATACATCTTGAAGGTTTGGTGGTGGTTAATTTTCCTTCGACAGTGAAAGGGTTCATTACCTCATCGCATTCAAAAGTCCCTTGTGTGATATGTACGACACTCACGGGCAGGACGCCAGCAAAAGACAGTCGAGCCGACGTGCACCGCTCTGTGCGTTAAACCATAGCCTACAGCTGCCCAAGGAACGGATGCTTACTGACGGAGACAGAATGATCAGTTGATGTGTGAACGTGTCAAGGGTTGCGGGGAGGTGCGATTCACAGTGAAATATTATGAGCAACCGGATGTCATAGTCACGTAATGCCGATACCGATAAAAGGGCAGGCAATGCCAATGATAATTAACCCTTTCCATCCTGACACACTTGCATGAAATACATTTGACTATGACAGTTCAAGGGTGGTGCCAGAATAGCTTGGCGCCTAAGGCGCCAAGCTATTCTGGCACCGCCCTTGAACTAATAATGGTTCAGCTGTCTCCTTAATCTGTAATGTACCCTTCACAGGACAATAAACGCAATTGAAAAATTTCAGCCTCAGGATGTAATGGGTTAAGGGCAATTTGTATCAACTTTGATCCGCCCTAGGGATGTGATGTTAAAGGTACAATTTGTGTCCGCCCAGCGCGGTCAATTACGTGACTAAGAGGTTAACTGCGACTAACAGGTTAAGCGGTTTTGCTGCCAGAGGTTAGAAATTATGACTTTGAATCTCTACCGTCATAATGATGCTGGGGCGGATCAGTTACCAAGAGTGGGAGGAGTTCCAACTTTTTGTTTGGGACCTTCAACCGGACACAAAAGTCCTCCCTGACGCTAGACATTTTTCCATTGCGGACCGAACAATCAAACAACGGGGGGAGGGGTTTGGGGGTGGGGGTGGGGGGTTGGGGAACGGGTTAGAGGGAGATGGCGTGTATGTGTTAAGACTCTCAACACTCAAAATATCAAACAACAGGATGTGTGTGTGGGGGGGGGGGGGAGGGGGGGGGGCAGGTAGCGTGCTCAAACTCGCCAAATTAAAAGTAACAGGGAGGGGGTGGGGGGTGGGCGTCCAAACATCCCCGAAAGTGACTTTGCTATAATATTTTTTGTAAAATTTGGGTCGGGGGGGGGGGGGGGGGGCTGGTGACCCGGAACATCTGGACCCCCTCCCCCCAAGCCCCCTCCCGCTAGATCCGCCCTTGTAATGTATGGCAAGAGCCCGGCAGTATGTCCATTATGTCCATTTTTGAGACAAGCGAGATTTTTTTATTTATTGCAGTACAATAAAAATCTCGCTTATATAAAAATAGACATACATGTACTGGTTTTTTGTTGTGTAGCAGCGGGAAATAGAGATCATCCCTCACGCAGCAGAACGTGTTAACTCACTCAGTCCGACGGCCGTATTTCACAAATTTTGGAGGCGTCATCTAATGACTATGCACCAGTTGCAGAAGATGGATCGACCATGATAATTCAAGGGTAGTGCCAGATTAGCTTGGCGCCGACAAAATAACTATATGCACGCGTTGTGTTCGGCCTCCCAAGAATATATTACCAATTTCATGCAAACGAACGACTGAATATTGTGCTTAATACTTTCGTGTGTCGGTCAACAACCTCGCGCGAACTGCATTCGCCTGGAATTTCTCTGTAAGGTATTTAAAAAATTAACACAATATTCAGTCATTCGTTTGTATGAAATTGATTTTTTGGTTGGTATGAAACTTGTACCAAGGGTATCACAGAACTCTTAGATATAGTACTTTTTGTTGTGTAACCACCTACTTTTCCTCCCATCTTTTTGCTTAGAGGTTTGGCTAAATGAAGATTACGGTATGTTTGTACCGAGAAATGTGATTGACCAAAGACGTATTTGGGGGAGAACTCTTTGCCCAGCGAGGAAGGTTGTTAGTCATCGTAACATGTAATAAGTCAGTCTACTTATCATTTGTTGCCTTGGTAACATGTGACAAGGGGACTCGCCTTACCGTGAGAACGGGCGATCAGGGGAAAATTCGAATAGAACCAGGCCAATGAGAAAAAGTGTAAAGAGACTGAAAGAAAACAAAGGTCTATTACATATGACGCATTCCGCCTGGTGGATGCGTGCGCAGCTACGTGATATAGAACCTTGCGCGGCTCACTCCATGACTTCCGACGTGACCTTTAACAAAATGCGTCGGTCCTGCAGGCCGTTCTCATATAACTGGATCCGGCGCCGGCTCAGAGAAAGGAGAAAGGTGTCGGTCGAGTTTGATACTGATATGTAGCGCATGGTGTAGAATTTTTTTTTTTTTTTTAATGAACTATGAGCGGCGATGTTCTAAAAGACTTTGACTGCCAGTGCTTGTAATTTAGAAAAAACTACCAAGTGAGTAGGAAAAGCACTGTCAAGGGAGAGAAGTGTGCATGATAGTTGGTAGTTTTTTCTAAATTACAAGCACTGGCAGTCAACCCTTTCGGTCTAGTTTTTTACTACAATTTCGACTGCAACCCCTTCCCCCTTTTTAGTAGGTTCTCTCTTAGGGTGCATGGAAATTTGGCTCTAGGTGGAGGCATGGAATGTATGCCCCTGCAGAAACCACAGTAAAATGTGGTCTTCTTTGCAGGTAAGCAGAAGTTCCTTCTCTTCCTCCAGTATTGCCGATGGTGTGCTGAAGAGGTCGCCAAGACCGAAACAGCTGTCCACACCGGCTCAATATCTGGACCCCCACTTGGGGGACCTAGATTTAAATTTCCATGCACCTAGGGGCTGGAACAGTGGGATATGTGATACGCCCCCCTTCGGGGGGGGGGGGGGGGGGGGCTTTTTTTTTGTGTGTGTGTGCTTGGACCAAAGTAGATCTATGATCATTGGTCTATCACGCACACTTCTCTCCCTTGACAGTGCTTTTCCTACTCACTTGGTAGTTTTTTCTAAAATACTTTGTTTTAGCCGTGAACTCCGTCATTGCCTAATCGGTGGTGTGGGAAAGTACGTTCTCCTTTCTCTGGCTCACTCTACACTATAATGATGATAGAACTGGATACGTATAATGGTAATTGGTAACGCGCGTGATTGTTTTTCCTGTATATATTTCTTGTGTGTACTGCTCTACTTAACCTGGTCACTGCCGGGGCTCAGTGGCAAGAAGAACGTTACCCAGCTGCAAGAGACCTAAATCCTCATGAGCCCCCGCTGTCGCGGGGGCTCATGAGGATTTAGGTCTCTTGTTCTTCGTGCCCGCTTTTGTCCCAATGACATCTGTGTTCTTGACGAACAACGTCAGTATGTGTGCGGTCTTTCCTGACGTGAAATTCGTGATCGCCAGCAGCCAAGGGGTTAACCCGCACCACATGCCATATGTGACATAGACCGGAAACTGGTTTAGTGTAACCAGATCAATGAGTTTGGATGGTTGCAGTTGGAAAAGTAAAAAAATCATGAAAAATTTGAAATTTTGCCAAAAAATCGCTGTGCATGCAGTTTTATAGGCGTTTTGGCATGTTTTGCATGGCAACACCCTGTTTACCTGCACTGTGAGCTAGGTTTAGTGTGTTTGCTCATTTATTTTTTGTCTTACAGGTAGTCATGAGTCTTTCCTTCGACCATGAGCTGTGACCTTTGACCTTGACCTTGAAAGGGGTGGGGTTTGGGGTGTTCAGTTTGATAAATGCGTTAAAAAAAAATTCACTCTTTCAGTTTTTGAAGTTGTGTGGGGTGGGTGTAGGGTGGGGTGGGCAGGGGTTTGGGTTGGAGGCCGGGAGGGGGGGGGGAGGGGAGGGGGGGGGGGGGTTGGGGGCTTAAGGTCAAAGGTTAAGATAAAAACTACAATGAAACAGTGTTAGCATGTGCATTTCATCAGACAGCTGACCTCAGAGTGAAATAAGCGGCCAAAATAATGTGACCTGCAGAAGTGTTATTTTGCATGGTACTGCTACACTGGTTGCATCTGAGGTGTCATTCTGCTGTAATTGTCATGAGGGATGTCTCTGGTGTCTATTCTAAGCCAAACACAAGCACTTGTGCACTGAGTAAAGCTCATTTGAGTGCATTGTTATGGGACCAGCAGTTGCAGGCACCAGTACAGGGTTTTACAGGAGTGTTGACAAGTTTGGCACACACATGCCTACTACATCTGCAAGATGAGCTGAGGTGTTTTGAGACTCTGACAAGTGTGTTTGATATAAAAATGAACTGTACATAACCATTTTTCTATGCTACCTCCTAAATCAGCAGTCCAGACACTAATTAGTGTATGCGGCGTGTCCCGCGTAGCATAGTTTTGGTTGTTTTGTGTAGTCTTTTTCCTGTGGGATAGCTCAGTAGACTTAATGTTTAAACTGCAGAGCTGTTTCATGACCCCTTTTGCCTAGGGAAAGATTGCCAGCAGCACATAGGGCATGGCAGCTGGTTACAGGCCTCTTCCAGCTTGTTGTCACCAGACAACAGGGTCAATGAGGATGCCTGGGTGTTGTCTTTTGGGCTGCCCTAAGATACACAAGGAAATGGCCTTGGGTCTGAAAGCTCATTTTTCATCAGTGTCAGTGTCATGGTAACTGTTTTAAGTTGTCCAGCCCACCAGAAGTCAGTTTGACTGTATTGCATGCGTGTGTAAACTTGGAAAAAACAGAAAAAGTAGGGGGGTAGGCAATGGAAAAATATGAAAAAAAACACTTTCATGTGCCTGTGTCTCAAATGCAACATTTCTGAAGATCAGATATATTACTTGATGTACATGCCAATTTTGGAGGCATTCTGACCATATCTAGGCTGTTTTTCATGGCATCAGATATGCATGATCCAACACGTCAGCAGCGTTGTGAACGCCACATCAAGGCACTTCACATAATGGGCCATAACTTAAAGATGCAGCAACGTTCAAGGGTGTCACTTTGGATTTGACTTAGCTATTGTCTAAGGGTTGCACTGATAGCATATTGAATGGTGTTCAGGTGGGACAAGTGTCTCTGACAGGTCACGGTATACATTTAAATTGGGAAGTTCAGGCAGTAAGAGGTCCCGTGTTTTTAAAAATAATTTTTGCCTTGTTTGAAAATTTGCAGTTGGGCTGAATGTGGGAATTTGCTGGAAATTTGTGGTTAGCTGAGAGGAGACATGTTTGGTGCTTTGATTCATACCATCCTGAGCTTATCCAGTGGACATTTGTGGGCCTATGTTGAGTTGCCTTTGGCGTAGTGATTTGAGGGGCACGCTGATTTCAGCTGTGCTTGGGTGTGGGGTTGGTAAGGAACCAGTTTCATAGCCAAGAAATGAGACGGGTCATGTGCTGTTTTTTTTGGTATTTTATGCATGGCAAATGTGCAGCTGGTGGGCGGTAGTGCTTTTTAGGGAATTGAACAATTAGGGGATGACTGGGATTGACTAAGGCTAAGAGACTGGACAGTACGGAAACACCACTGTGGTCCGTGGCCTGTCAAGTCAGTGACGACCGGACGCTAATGGCGGCAGTAGACCACAAGTGATGGCGACGGTAAAATAATAATAATCAGTATTTATAATGCGCTTATCTTATAATAATTATAACTCTAAGCGCGCACTCACAACTCGCGCACGCATGCGCACGCTATAGGCAATGGCTCACGTACCACAAATAGTGAAATACATTACGACGGTCAGCTTGGGGTGGGGAGTGTGGTGATATAGTGCTAAAACTGTTGAAAGAGGTGGGTTTTGAGGGCGGACTGGAAGGAGGAGAGAGAGTGTTTCTGACGGAGAGAGAGTGGGAGAGTGTGCCAGGTGGATGGACCGTAGACGGAGAAGGAGCGGGGGCCAAAAGTGTTGAGTTTGGTGCGAGGGATGTGGAGGCAGAGAGGGGCGGAGGGAGCGGGAAGGTGTGTAGGGGTGAAGTAAGTTGGAGAGATAGGCAGGAGCGCAGTTGTTCAGGGATTTGTAGCAGAGAGACAGAATTTTGTATTGGATGCGTTGGGGGATGGGGAGCCAGTGAAGGTTTGAGCAGGGGTGTGATGTGGTCGGATTTTTTCTTTCTGAGGACGAGGCGGGCAGCATTGTTCTGGACGCGTTGGAGAGTAAAAGTGGTGGAGTGAGGGAGGTCGGAAAGGAGAGAGTTGCAGTAGTCGATGCGAGATAAGATGAGAGAGACAGCAAGTTTGGTGGCAGCTTCGGTAGTCACGAGGTATTTTCTGATCTGACTGATGCGGCGGAGGTGGAAATAGCATGCCTGGGCCGTGGCGGAGACGAAGCTGGTCATGGACAGAGAGGAATCGAGGATAACGCCGAGGTTCTTGGCCGAGTCAGAGAGGGAGATGGGGGGTACTATCGAGTTGAAGGTGGAGGCGGAGAGGGAGGGAGCTGGGAGAGTTTCTGGCGAGTGCCTACCAGCATGGCTTCCGTTTTGTCGTCGTTCAGTTTAAGCTTGTTTGCTGTCATCCAGTTTTTCAGTCACGTCTTCGTAGCAGTCAGCCGTGCGAGTCAGTAGTGACTGGGTGTTGTCGAGTTTGTCTTTGTCTAGCAGTTGTGAGTCGTCACACGGCGTAGAGGTGGTGGTGTATGCGGTGAGACTGGATGATGTTGGACAGAGGAGAGGTGTAGAGTGTGAAAAGGACCGGGCCCAGGACGGACCCCTGTGGAACTCCGCAGGGGAGACTGTGTGACTGGGTTGGAAGAGACGCCGTTGATGGTGACGGACTGCTGAATGTGGGTAGCGATGGCAGTAGACCACTGTCATTCTGCAAGGACATGACTGAAGATCTTTGTGTCTCAGAGGAATCATTTTGCGCTGAACTTCAATTCTTTCCAAATATTGGACTCCATTTCTCATTACTATTACGAGAAAAAAAAAATTCTCAAAACACACACATGGGAAGGAACCGAAAGATACTGAAACCTTATCACTGATTTGCAATCGTGTCCTAACCCTTTGCGTGTCTGTAGCGGTTTTAGTAGCGATGATTCCTTCAGGATGTCAGGGTGTTGTTATTCCTTCAGGAATCATCGCGACTAAAACCGCTACCGACACGCCGCAAGGGGCTAAGAAATACACGACAGCGACCAATGCAGTGGTATGACATGATTCTAATGTGCAACACTCTGTATTGATAAAAAGGTATATGACTGCCTACAGTTGTATCAAATAATTGGTGTACGTGTATATGAAACTCTCTTCTCCACCGCGCAGGCTTTAGGAGTGGGCAAGCCCTATAGAATCTTCGTTCGCGAAGTCAAGCCAAGAGATATGAAACTCTAATATGAAACACTGTAGTCATTATTTGGTACTGGTCACAAATCGGAGAAATTGTGGTCCTGCTGTTCCACTCTCTCCCACCCACCGCCAGCCCAGCCCACAACCTCCCTCAAATTCCGCCACGGCGTATTTTAAATCGATCTGCTCCGCGGCAGGCTTTTGGATGATAACACTAGCCCGGCGATACAACGGGTTTCCACTGTGTTGCTCAACGAAGACTATAGTCTACCCTAGTTCTCACAAGCCATTCGAGTCGGCCCAGGCACCAGAGATTTTCCACTGCCTTTAATGAACATAACGGAAGACACTCTCTTCGTACAAAGGACAAGAGCAGAAAATACCCTTTGTCAAAATAGACAAACAAACAGAGAGATTAGCCGCTACTTATCTTCATTCGCAGAAGGAATGTGGCCATTCCTTCTGCGAATGAAGATAAGTAGCGGCTAATCTCTCTGTTTGTTTGTCTATTTTGACAAAGGGTATTTACCCGAAATTTTAATAAATTGTGTTGTACCCGTCTTTTCTAAGCGTGTTTCATTCTCCGTTGGGTACTTCTTTGCATTTTACACGCTTGGCAGTCACCTTTTGGTCTGGATTGATTAGTCAGTGTGCAGTGGTTCAGCTGCGAGAGCTGCGAAGGAAACGACTGCATGTTTACGTATGCAGCGATATTTTAAGTGCATTTACGCGTACCATGGCATTTCATCGAATTAGTCGGTAAGTCGCTCAATCAAATATTTGACAAACAACCACGCAACTAATTGGGTGCATAGTCAATTAGTCAATCTAAAATCGTAATAAGTACTTTGTTTATGCACGACATTTCAGTTAGTTCGCTCAAGCAGGGGTCACACAGCAGTGTGACTACACTTGCAAGTATATCGCTCACATGCCCATGGTGATTGAGAGTCATTCGGGCTAATAGAGGTAAATTGAGGGGGAGGGGGGGGAGGGGGGAGCGGTGGCGTAGTTAACCTTTTCGCTGTCGGGAGCCATTGAATCCCATCCAACTGTAAGATACATAGATCTTCATTAGCCCCTGCAACCGCGGTCGGGGGCTCATGAGAATATAATTATGTCTCCTGCTGGCCTTATGTTGTGTTATAATGTATGTGCTCTGCTTATGCTAAACTGGTTACTGTATGGTTTAAATAATTTATTACGTTTCAGTGAAGTACAGCATGACGCAAACAAGCATAAGGCCGGCTTATTTAATTGCGATCTTTATCTAAAGTGCGTTGACTCATTCAAGACTTGCCGCTTCCGGATACGCGGCTTATGCCGCGTATCCGGAGGCGGCACGTCTCGAATGAGTTAATATCTTAATTTTGAGCATGTTTGTTTCAAACAATATTACACTCAGTAAGTGAACTACCATGTCTTTAATGTCTGTGGGGCTGCATACACTGCGCCGTATTAGCTCTATTCGCCAGTATCTCATCCACAGAAGCCACAAAAACATTGGTGTGTTTGTTTGTTCTGTCCAGGCTAGACTATGGTAATGCCTTGCTTGCTGGTTGTCCTTAGTACCACATAGACAAACTAATGCTGCCGGCTGCTCGTCTTGCGCTTAGAGCCCGTAAGATAGACCACGTAATTCCCCTTCTTCACCAACTCCAGTGGTTGCCTGTCCCTGCTAAGATACAGTATAAAATTCTCTCACGGACATACTACTGCTCTATTTGACTGTGGACCTGTCTATCTCTCTGTTATGTTGTACATTTACACTCCATCTAGACAGCTACGATCTTCATCTGACAGTCCGCACTCTTTGTGTTCTCTCCGCCAAAACCAAGTCAGTCCTCCGAGCAGCGCTGCTTTTCGTCCTCTGCTATGGAACAGCGTCCCACAAGAAATACTCTACGTGCAGTGCAGTCATTCGTTGAAAAGCTCACTCAAAACGTACCTTTTTAATACAGCCTACTGATGATTTGTTCGCGTTAGTGTTAGTGTTAGTGTGTGTGTGTGTGTGTGTGTGTGTGTGTGTGTGTGTGTGTGTGTGTGTGTGTGTGTGTGTGTGTATGTGTGTGTGTGTGTGCGTGATCGTGAATGTGCACATACACACCAGTGTTTTTGTGGCTGTTTGGTTTTGTTCTTTTTGTTTTGTTAATATTTATATTAATTGTATATTTATGTCTGCATGATGTTTGACCATTGCAAAGCGCCTAGAGCTCCGTCAGGAGGCTAGGCGCCTCCTGATATACATTATTTTTATTTTTATTATTATTATTATTATTATTATTATTATTATTAACTCATTCAGCCCGACAGCCGTATTTTCCAAATTTTGGAGGCGTCGTCTAATGACTATAATTTATGCCAGTTGCGTCAGGGCTGAATGGGTTAAACATGAATGTACTCAATACGTTCATAATGAAAGCTGGAGATAGACAGCCAGACAGACAGATAGACAGACACACAGACAGAGAGAGAGCCAGACAGAGGCAGAGACAGAGAAGCTGAAACTGAATTACATTGTCAACTCATTAAGCCCTGAAATCGATGGTCTCTGAAGTCTACGTCACAGTTCTGGATACTCATTGACCATGATAGCTAAAGGGTGGCTTTGCAACCAAGCTATTTTGACACCAGCCTTGAACTATCGTGGTCTATCATCATCCTGTCGTATCGTTGCCGCATGCCGTTATGGGTTACATTTGGCCTTCTGTGGGTGTTGCCTTCAAAAGGTTAGTTTGTGTTCACAGCCAATAAAAGAGTTAAGCGAATTTGTATCACAATTTCGGGTTCTCACGTTCTCAGCGTCGTTATGAAAGACGTTATTCCGCCTGAAGCATGTTGTAATCCGTAATGAGAAATGTGGGAGGAATAAGGGTTGACTACCGACAGGCATTAACCGGCAATGGAATTTACATGTATCAGGAAGTTCGGATGCACTCTATTACAGTGCAATGACTCTGAGTACTCATAAATATAGGTATTATACACAATAAGGCAAACGTACATCAGTGAAAGACAATACTTGATTTTAATACTGCAGATATACTATACGCCAAATAATAAAGTATATGTACATCATGTAGTATCCTACCACGACACTAGTGGGTGTTTGTTGCGCAACACGAGTCAGTAACTGCTCCCTCTGTTTCCCTGCACCACATGCTGGGTGGTGGCTTGTGTAATCGCAAGTCTTCAGAAGGGTGGTGGTGGGGTGGCGGTGGGTTGTCAAATGCTGCCAGTTCACAAGGAGGTTCTATGCTAAAGGTTTAGCAAGCCAAGGCCTGAATACAGCAGACCGCAGTGTCTTACATGGCAGAGGGAGCTCAACTGACCAACACTGCGCAATCAGCATACTATTACTCTCGGCATTCAACGGCAGGCTCACTGTCCCTCTCTTGTAGATGGTCGGAGGAGGGGGGGCGGGGGGGGGGGGGGCGTCCCTACACGCGCTGTTGCCCACTATCGTTATAGCTCAATATCCCACTTACGCTATCGTCGGCGATGCCACGGACCTGCAGGTGTCCTCAATACCCGAGTCCGCTACCACGGACCTGCAGGTGTCCTCAATACCCGAGTCCGCTACCACGGACCTGCAGGTGTCCTCAATACCCGAGTCCGCTACCACGGACCTGCAGGTGTCCTCAATACCCGAGTCCGCTACCACGGACCTGCAGGTGTCCTCAATACCCGAGTCCGCTACCACGGACCTGCAGGTGTCCTCAATACCCGAGTCCGCTACAACACGTGCGCGCTAATATACACGCAAGTGCCTAACCAACTGAATTGCAGCCTCATTCTCTGAGTTCATATCCTAAGTAGGCAATAGGTCAATTTTTATACATTTGTCAGAGCAAGACAAGCTGCAAATGCAACACCCTGTTCGAGTCATGCAATGTCGTAATATACACGCGACATGACTTTCCTGGATACGATGCAATAACCTACAGACGGGGAGCGGGAGTCATGGCGAGTGGACTTCAGTAAATACAAGGAGCAAGAACAAGAACAAGAACAAGAACAACGTTTATTGTCGAGGGGCCCATTGGGGCCAAAGGACACAGACGGATCGGACTTAACTATCATGTACATTACTTTATATCATTTTTTAAGCTTCTTCAGTCCACACGGAATTTTGCACTTTTTTGTCGGCAGTAAGTCAGTTCATTGGTGTTCACTGCGCGGCGTCTGTGTTCGTGGAGTCCCGTCTGTATTATTCCTGTGACCGCCGATGATTTTCGCGTGGTCCGTGGTTCCGTCCGGTCTTGTAGCGTCTCCGACGGTCCGGGGCGTGAAAAAGAAGATAGAGGAGGGTACGCAGTATCAATGCTGTATGGTCGTTACGTTTCTCTCCCTATGGAGAAGCAGTCAAATACGAACTTTGCTAGAGTGCATTGTGCATCCTCCCTGGCTAGTAGTTGGCTTGGCTTATGGCAGTCTGTACTTAGAGCTAGCTGAGTTCTGAGCTAATTATATAAGCTACAATTGTCTAGCATGTGAATTTCGTTTTATACTACTCCACACGCGCGACATAGTCTATGTTCCCGGGGTGTGTTTGTATCCTGCCTCTTTCTACTTCTAGCATGTGGGCACTTACTCGTAACTTGGTGAGAGCTTGTTTGTGTTCTCGTATTTTTGTGTGCATAAGGTAGCTTTGTATTGGGGTGGGGTGGGGTGAGGGGGCGGGGGAGGCGGAGGGGATGGGGGGTGGGGTGGGGGGCTAATGATGGTCTATGCCTCTTGCGTTTTGGGTGTTGCTATATGAATTGCTCAGACCGGAATAAGGTACCAGGTATAGGTAGGAAAAAGGGCTGTTGATGGACAGATGTGTGGGTCATAACTCAAGATCGTACATCTAGTTTCCTCGCGCTGGGACCATATGGCGTTGAGGCGCGTCACCTGCGTGGTGGATAGGGGGTCCCTCGCGAGAGGGGTGCACCGAACAAAATAAGGTGCCGTGAACCAACATGATCTAAGGGAAGGAGACCCCGACAGAAAACCCCTGGTCCTCCTGGTAAGGGGGTTGGGCGTGGGGGTAGCTTCCCCACCCTGCAAATAAGGAAATAGCTAGAGAAACGCCGACGATTAGACAAACAGCAATGCCTTTCCTGGAGGAGGCAGGTTCTTCTACCAGAAGATTTATGACGTCGTGTGGTGAAAGCCGGAAGTCTTCGGAAGCCACGGGACCGAGTCGCCTCTCTCTATCCAGGTCACGTTATATGTTATTTAAATTTGGCAGTTGAGGAAGTGCAAGGACCGGTGTTTTTAAAAATAATTTTTGCCTTGTTTGAAAATTTGTAGTAGGGCTGAATGTTGGAATTTGCTGGAAATTTCTGGTTAGCTGAGAGGAGACATGTTTGGTGCTTTGATTCATACCATCCTGAGCTTATACAGTGGACAATTGTGCGCCTATGTTGAGTTGCCATTGACGTAGTGATTTGAGGGGCACGCTGATTTCAGCTGTGCTTGGGTGTGGGGTTGGTAAGAATCAGGTTCATAGCCAAGAAATGAGACTGTCAATGTGCTGGGTTTTTTTGGGGTTATTTTGTGCATGGCAAATGTGCAGCTGGTCGGCGCTAGTGTTTTTTAGGGGATTGAAATATTAGGGGATGCCTGGGACTGACTATGGCTAAGAGACTGGACAGTACGGAAACGGCACTGTGTACCGTGGCCTGTCAGGGCACCACATGCCATATGTGACATAGATCTGAAGCTGGTTTAATGTAACTATATCATAGGGTTTGGACTTTTGCAGTTGGAAAACTGAGAAAATCATGAAAAATTTCAATTTTGTCCAAAAATCGCTGCGATTGCAGTTTTATAGGCGTTTTTGCATGATTTGCGTCGCAACACCCTGTTTACCTGCACTGTGAGCTATGGTTAGTGTGTTTGTTCATTTTTTTTGTCTTACAGGTAGTCATGAGTCTGACCTTCGACCTTGAGCTTTGACCTTGACCTTGAAAGGGGTTTGGGACGTTCAGTTTGATAAATGCGTAAAACAAAATGCATTTTTTCAGTTATTGAAGTTGTGGGGTGGGGTGAGGTGGGGTGGGGTGGGGTGGGGTGGAGGGGGTGGGGGTGGGGGGGGGGGAGGGTGGTCTTAAGGTGAAAGGTTAAGATGAAAACTACAATGAAACAGTGTTAGCATGTACATTTCATCAGACAGGTGACGTCAGAGTGAAATAAGCCGCCAAAATAGTGTGACATGCAGAAGTGTTATTTTGCATGATCCAGCTACACTGGCTGCGTCTGAGGTGTCATTCTGCTGTAATTGTCATTAAGGATGTCTCTGGTGTCTATTCTGAGCCAAACACAAGCACTTTTACACTGCGTAAAGCTCATTTGAGTGCATTGTTATGGGACCAGCAGTTGTGGCCACCAGTACAGGCTTTTACAGGAGTGTTCACAGGTTTGGCACTCTGACAAGTGTGTTTTATATAAAAATGAACTGTACATATTCATTTTTCCCTGCTACCTCCTAAATAAGCACTCCAGACACTTGTTTGGGTATGCGGTGTGTCCCGCACAGAATAGTTTTGGCTGTTTTGTGTAGTCTTTTGTCTGTGGGTTAGTTCAGTAGACTTAATGTTTAAAATGCACAGCTGTTTCATGACCCCTTTTGACTGTGGAAAAGATTGCAAGCAGCATATAGGGCATGGCAGCTGGTTACAGGCCTCTTCTTGCTTGTTGTCACCAGACAACAGGGTCAATGAATATGCCTGGGCATTGTCTTTTGGGCTGCCCTGAGATACACAAGGAAATGGCCTTGGGTCTGAAAGCTCATTTTTCATCAATGTCAGTGTCATGGTAACCTTTTTCTGTTGTCCAGCCCATCAGAAGTCAGTTTGACTGTATTGCATGTGTGTGTAAACTTGGAAAAACAGAAAACGTAGGGGGGTGGGTAGGGCAAAAATATGGGAAAAAAAGCACTTTCATGTGCCTGTGTCTCAAATGCAACATTTCTGAAGATTAGATATATTACTTGATGTACATGCCAAATTTGGAGGCATTCTGACCATATCTAGTCTGTTTTTCATGGCATCAGATATGCATGATCCAACACATCAACAGCCTTGTAAATGCCACAACAACGCGCTTCACATAATGGGCCATAACATAAAGATGCAGCAACATGCAATGGTGTCACTTTGGGTTTGACTTAGCTAGTGTCTAAGGGTTGCACTGATGGCAGATTGAATGGTGTTCAGGTGGGACAGTTTCTCTTACAGGTCACGTTATATATTTAAATTTGGCAGTTGAGGCAGTAAGAGGACCGGTGTTTTTAAAAATAATTTTTGTCTTGTTTGAAAATTTGTAGTAGGGCTGAATGTTGGAATTTGCTGGAAATTTCTGGTTAGCTGAGAGGCGACATGTTTGGTGTTTTGATTCATACCATCCTGAGCTTATACAGTGGACAATTGTGGGCCTATGTTGAGTTGCCATTGACGTAGTGATTTGAGGGGCACGCTGTTTTCAGCTGTGCTTGGGTGTGGGGTTGGTAAGGAATCAGGTTCATAGCCAAGAAATGAGACTGTCAATGTGCTGTTTGTTTGGTTATTTTGTGCATGGCAAATGTGCAGCTGGTCGGCGCTAGTGTTTTGTTTTAGGGGATTGAAATATTAAGGGATGCCTGGGACTGACTATGGCTAAGAGATTGGACAGTACGGAAACGGCACTGTGTACCGTGGCCTTCAGGGACACAATCGAACCCCCAGCGAAAGAGAAAAAGAGGCAGGCCGAGAAACACCTTGCGTCGAGACCTCCAAGCAGACATCAAGCGACTGGGAACCATCTGGAGTAAAATCGAAGGAGAAGCACAGGACAGGAGTCGCTGGAGGTCTCTCGTGAAAAGCGGAATTTTTTTTTGTTGTAACGCATCGACAATGCCGCTTTTTACAAAAGATGGTCTTGTCTTGTTTTCTTGACGTAGAGAATTATCGATTTCTATCACTGGGAAAGCTGATTTGATTCAATAAGCTCAAGCTCAGTTTGTCTATTACGAGAAAGCAAACCATTAATCCGACCAACGAACGACCACCCCCTTCTCTATCCATCCCCCTTCCACCGTCCATCCCATGATTCGCGCCCTGCGGTCGCGAATCATGGGAGGGACGAGGGAAGGGGGGCGGGGGGGGGGGGAGAGGGCGGTGAGGGGGGGGGGGGGGTAGAGCGAGGTTTGCGGTCGTTTTTTGGTGCGATTAATGGTTTGTTTACCTTTTCCGTATATCTCACAAGCAGTGTTACCTAAGACCTGGGCGTAATTTGTTCATACTGTTTACCGTCTAACCTTTTGACTGTCGGTAGCGCTTTTTGTCGAGGTGACTCCTATAGAGCAACTCATTTGATTTGTAGCTTCGTCTCCGTTTGCAGGGCTTATGGAATGGTTTATGTTTATGTTATATATATATATATATATACATACCAACGCGCACGCACGCGCAAACACACACACACACACACACACACATATATATATATATATATATATATATATATATATATATTATATATATATATATATATATTATATATATATATATATATATATATATTCACTCCAAAAAGGATTTATTACAACTCGCAACTCGCAATAATGATTACGCGCAAGCAATGTGTATATACATATATATATATATATATATATATATATATATATATATATATATATATATATATATATATATTATGTATATATATGTATGTGGTGTGTGTGTGTGTGTGTGTGTGTGTGTGTGTGTGTGTGTGTGTGTGTGTGTGTGTGTGTGTGTGTGTGTGTGTGTGTGTGTGTGTGTGTGTGTGCTAAAGCTCTCAATTTTCAACTCCGACATTGAACCCCTGATCGGACTCTCGAAGCGACAAGAACCACCGGCAAAGCCTAACTCGTTATACAACTAATGATATTAAATTTTAGATCTGCGACACACTTGATACACTGAAACAGATCACTAATCGACATGATAGTTCAAGGATGGTACCAGAATAGCTTGGCACCTATAGGTGCCAAGCTATTCTGGAGCCACCCTTGAACTATCATGATCGATCTTTCGTCCTCATTTCTGTTGTTATTATTGTTGTGGTTGTTGGTGTCTTGAACTGTATTTAGTTTTCGCATGACAACTCCAAGGGCAAAAAAAGTTAATGGGTAAAATGTTAGACTGTGAGTGGATATGTATGCGTTTTGATCTGTGATTTTGGAACTTGTGGTTCAAGGTCGCAAGTTTCGAAATCACAGACCAGAACAAATGTTTACAACTGCATACATAAACATGACTACAAATGCGCTAGCAACGAAGACAAATACACCAATAAAACGTAACAAGATGGAATGAACCATAACCCTCAAAGTCCATTCTATATGAGAGCTGTCCTCGCTGTCAATGGTCTCTACCTTTTGTCTTTGACCTGATTTTGATGTTGAATTAATCTCCTATTGAAAAAGTCTCGCACATCTGCCAATGCGTCAGTTAGTTCTATAAGGGGCGCAGGATACACGCGTCATTGATTTGTCAAACGTCATTTGTCATGACCTAAGTTTTAGTTTTTACGTAATTTTATATTTTACATGATATGAGTTTCCCTTTCGCTTCATAGGCTTGAGAAAATGGTGACAAAACCTGAACTTCACAGTACAATTTCAGTCTTGCTATAATTTGTGTGAAAGCAGGTTGACTTTACCTAGCTACATGATATACTAAGTACTCGGTCACCTGCATGCTCTTTGAAGCGCGTCGATGTGTGTGTGCGTGCATGCGCGCGCGCTCCAAACATCTTCAAGAGGCATAGCCCTCATGCGCCTGGAGGGCGCATGAGAATCTCTTCCTCCTGGAGATGCGCGCATGTTTGTGATGAGAGAGAGAGAGAGAGAGAGAGAGAGAGAGAGAGAGAGAGAGAGAGAGAGAGAGAGAGAGAGAGAGAGAGAGAGAGAGAATGACGTCATATGTAGAGTATTATGTCCGTGTCTGCGTGGTGACGGAGTTGCCTCTTTTACGTCACCGGCACTGTCTGACTTTCTCTATAAGTAATTTTTTAAAGATTTTTTTTAGTGTTTTAATTCTTTTCTGAAAAGAATTAATTTTTACTAAAGAAGTTGAAAGTATACAAAGCTGGCTAACGAGCTCATCCAATGTCTTTCTCCAAACTAGCTATATGCAAAAGTTCAAGTAAATATGACAAAAATTACAGTCTCTAATCTGGGTCAACCGACTTCCTATTAACGGTTGTTTATGTCTTCAATAAGACATTCAATTACAATATGCTAGGAGGCTCTCTTAGTCTTAGCCACCCACTTAAGAAAGTATTTCGCCAAGCTTCAAGCTTGTGTGTACAGAAATATCGGAGATTCTCTTGTTTACATACATACGCACACACATACGCACAAACAGTATACATACGCACATACGGCGCTTCGCGCCAAATGTACGTTCAGCAGCGAGGTTAGCGTAACTAGACATGACGTAATTTTTATCTTGTTACTTCAAAAGTTAGAGGGTTAGCCTGCCCGCCTTTGACATCATGGACATGCTATTAAATTCGCCCAACCGCAACCCGTCCTAAAAAGACCCTTCTAAACAGAAATGACAAAACAAAAACAAAATCAGTCATTTATATAAGAAAAACAAACAAACAAGCAAACGAGATAACTGATTCAGCCCGACGCACGTATTTCCCAAATTTTGGAGGCGTCATCGAACGACTATGCACCTGTTGCAAGCTAATCTGGCGCTACCCTTGAATTATCATGGTCGACCTATCTCCTGCTGTAGTGCGTCAGGGCTGAATGAGTAAAACAAATCTAACCCGCAACTATAATCACACTGACACAAACTTGCACACACGCACGATAAGACGATAACGACAAACACGTACACGCACACGCACACACATAAGCACCCACGCACACACACACACACACACACACACACACACACACACACACACGCACGCACGCACGCACGCGCACACACACACACACACACACACACACACACGCGCGCGCGCGCACGCGCAAACACGCACGAGCGCACGCACATACACAACACATATTATTCACTTTAAAAAGATTTATTACAACTCGAAATAATGATTATGTGCAAGCAAGAATATTACGCAGTCCAGGAATTCCGTGTGAGAGTTAATAATACGGTAATCGTTCTTTTTATTCCAAATATAAACAATTCGACAATCCTGCAAACGGAGACGCGGCAACAAATGGAAGTTAACCCTCTGGCTGTCGGTAGCGCCTTTTGTCGAGGTGATTCCTATAGGAATCACCTCGACAAAAGGCGCTACCGACAACCAGAGGGTTAAACGTTAGCGCAATAGGAATAAATTACGCCGAGGTCGGAGCTGTAACTGCATGTGAGGCATTGCGATCGAGCAAATTATTATCTCATTCGCGGCCAGCCGCATCCGCATGCGCGGCTTATCATCCCGCACCCGGATGCGGCTGGCCGCGAATGAGTTAATCAGGCCCTAGATGAAGGACGACCAAACCCGGCCCTACCAAACCCTCAACCCTTTCCCCTCCCCAATCTCAGCCTCCTGTCGCTGCCATGATCGCCTCCGAATTTTGTACAGAATGTAGACAAGCTGAGCCGGCTTGAGGATTTCGAACGAATCAAACCATTTTTTTCCCCCAATGACTGAAATCGCTTATTCTTTTTGTGCCGGTACCAAGGGGGGAATTACTCAGCTGTGGACTGACGAACAATTAAGCCCCCTGTCCCATCCCATCAGGCACCCAGTCGCAAGCCCACAGAAACATACACAGAATGAGATAAAGTACACGTCGGTTATATATATACATATATAGCAGTCAAAGCGCCAACACATAAAATATAAGCATTAAGGGATATATATTTATGTGTTGGCGCCTTGACTGCTATTGGCAAATTTCCGCCGAAAGGTAACGTCAGCAGCAGTTTAAGATTTATTTGTTGCATGAATCATCGCAACAAAAGCCTCTACCGACAGTCAAAGGGTTAATCTGTGATTTTACCCGCACTGTTTAGTGTTCATATATGATTTAAATCTACCTCACGGCCTAGAGCTGTATGGAAGCAGGCTACAATCTGGCGTTCGCTACGAAAGTGACCCTTGGCCGGGACGACCTACCTTAACCCATGTCATACTGAGGCTAAAAGCTTCAAATTTGTACACTGCCATATGCACCCTACATTATAGTACTTACATATACGGGTATTGACTAATGGCTTTAGCTCAAGGGTTCTGGCACTACCCTTGAACTATTTTAATCAAACTTATTTCACACACTGGTGTATTCCGAATGATAATGGTTAACCCAATCATGTTTCATCGGCCGTTTATAAACCGCCCCCCCCCCCACCCCCCGCCCCCCCTCCCCCCCCGCCCCCCCTCCCTCCCGCTCCCCGCCACTTCCACCCGACCTGTGAAAGACAAAAAGGCAGTAAGTCCATTTTTGTGAAAAGCAACATTGTAATGTATTGCAACAAATTCTCGCTTTTCACAGAAATGGATTTATTGTTTTTAGCCTTCTTTACAAGGCATGCACATTCTTTTCCATTCTGACTTTGAGATTAATCTTGGGTTCGGTTAAGTTTCGAAAGAACCAATGTCACACAGACGAGATATATTGCCCTATTTTCACATTATGACGCAGTTGATATTGATGCTTATTCGTCCTCTCTGATAGGTTCAAAGTGGAAATCGCAAGGTGGGTCCTTAACCACCTTAAAACCTTCCGGAGCTCCTATGTAACCAGAGTTGATTCCGACCCTGGAAAAGAGAAAACAACAACAACAAAAAAAAAAAAACAGTTCACACAATTATGAAGTGGTCTCAGTAATCGTACCCCTTGAGATGGTCTTAGTCGCATGTTTGGCGTCAACGAGATTAAAAGAAACTAGCCCCGACAGACCACAGCAAGATATGGATCGACCATGATAGTTCATGGGTGGTGCCAGAATAGGTTGGCGCCTACGGCACTGGCACCACCCTTGAACTATCATGTTCGAGTTGATTCCGACCCTTGAAAAGAAGAAGGAAAACAAGAGGAGGATTTCATCCCAACGTCTACCGTATTGTTTGGAGCTTACGTGCGTTTTTCTTTTAGGAACATTCAGAGTTGTTCATATTTTTAAGCTTATCCTTCTGATCCATTTCCCTTCTCTCTAACCCAGCCTCTGATCAACACACACCGGCGCACACAAATAAAGACGGACACACGGCGACTTCCGCCATTAGTACGCTCTGGGGTGTTGTGTTCTGAAAAAGAAGAATATCATAAAGAGCAAAATTACGTGACCTAGTTTAAAAAAAAAACCCAGAAAAACTGCTTCGAAAGAATTCACGTAGGAAAAATATCCTAAAGTTTCAAACTTGTCTCTCCACAAATGCGGCTCTAGTCGCTTTCACAAACACATACACATACACACACACACACACATAGACATTTTTGGTAAGAAATGTCCGTATATCGTACACCACTATGTGATGGCTTGATGCATACCCTTATGACATTTCACAAATCACTCATGTTTTGTGTTTGCTGTCAGGTGTATTTTTTCTACTTTTTTTTCTTCTCCAGATGCCAGAAAGATAAGCAGTAAATTGCTTACTCCCTCTTTGTCCATTTTGAAGAATGGTGTGTGTATGGGTACGTGTATATATAGCCCTCGACTTCCACCTCCGACGTTGAACCCCTGATCGTACCCTTGTAATTGTTCTTTTTAAGCATGTTTCTTCTTTGTTGCAATTTGCGTTTCATCTTACACGCGTTTGGTATGAAGTTCATGGTAAAAACATTGGGACAATATAGAAATGAACTCTGGGAAGACTTCTAAGTGGTAGGGTGGAGCGCGTATGGGCTTTTACGACGGCACAGATCCCCGTCTTGAACACATTGTCAGAACTGAACTGCTGATCTTTAAAAATGAAATGCATTGTGAAGGGTTTCATTTCAATTTAACCCGTGCAGTGTCCGGTGGCGGGAAACTGTGTTTCTGCAGTCTTCGTCAATTCAACACCAACAAGCCCTAGCGGTCCTTTGAAGGTGGAGTTAAAGTGGTGACAGCAAGAGGCATAGATCCTCATGAGCCCCCGCAGTCGCGGGGGCTCATGAGGATCTATACCTCTTGCAGTTGGGTGTGTTCAAATTTTCTCGGCACTGTACGGGTTAAACTGCCTTTCATGTCCCATTTCCTGCAGGAATCACCGCGACCACAAGCGCTAACCCAAGACAGAGGGTTTTACAGATGGGGTGGGGTGTCACTGAACCTACCCGCAGCAAGAGTATCCGTCCATTTCGCACGAGCAGTGGAAACAGATGTCATCCACTACCCGCGACTCTCCGTCCAGCAACGTCACTCCCTCCGTCACCTCACATTTGCCGCGGCCCGTCTCAGCTGCAATCATATCATCATCATCATCATCATCGTCGTCGTCGTCATCATCATCATCTTCATCGTTATCATCATCATCATTATCATCATAAAAATTCAGAGTAGAAAGGTGACTGCCAAAGCACGGAAAATACAAGGAAATGATCAAAACCCCCGAAAACCAACCAACCAACCAACCAACCAACCAACCGACCGACCGACCGACCGCCCGACCGACCGACCGACCGACCGACCGACCGACCGACCGACCGACCGACCGACCGACTGACCGACCGACCAACCAACCAACCAACCAGCAAACGACGCTTCGGAAAAAACAACGACAAGAAATACCTGTTTTGTCGTTGTTTTCCGAAGTGAGTTGCCTTTTTTGTTGGTTATGTTCACTTACCATTGTCTTCAACATTCTCATTGTCGTCATCATCAGTAAAAACACTATCAGTATAAGGACCCTGATAACCATCACAGTCATTTACAATAACTACTACAACTGACTGCACAGAATATTTTTATTAAAAGAATTCTCACACATTTTCGATTATTTTCTGTGGAAATCTCGCCTACAATAAATTTATTTTTAAGTTACTAATTCACGTGTTTAAAAATCTTGTTAAGACTTGTACTACAACTGATTGACAGGCGTAATTATAAATTGAATTGAACAGTTCGAAATAAATTATTTCGTATTTATAGAATTAAAACTAGTCATACATAGAAAACAAGACAAATGTAGAAATCAATGCTTCCATGAGTATTTTTGTTTTATCAAACTATACGTTTTGTTACGAACACGCACTAATCTTAGAATGCGTCTGTGAAACTGATGAATGAAACGTCTAGAAGAATAAAACAAACACCCCCCCCCCCCCCACCCCAAAAAAAAAAAAAAAAAAAAAAAAAAAAAAAAAAATCCGGAAAATAATTTATACTGACGATTAGAAATAAAAAGAAAAGAAAGGAAAGAACAGTAAACGAAAAACAAAACAAAACAAACAAACACATAAAAAAGTAATGAAGTAAACTACGCGCTGGTCTGTAAGTTCAGACCTGACTGCTTTGATCCGTCATGTCTGAAATCACAGACCTGCACTCATATAAGTGAAAAATCAACTTACGGTCTAAATCCGCTAGTCCGCTGTAACACGACCCGTGTGTGTAAGCCGCTAGCAACAACACCAAGAGCACTGCCTGATGGATCATTTTCGCGCTTTGATTTCTGACGGCAGTGACGTGCAGCTGTGGACTCGTGCTATATGGAGCTGTACTCAGACGACGTATGTATGGCACGACACGAGAGTTGCTGATTGGAGCAAAAGGCAAGGGGTTTTATACAGGCTAGGGTGTCACCTTTGTCTACGCGAATTTTGCTCACGCCATTGGTGATTGAGGGTAATTCGGGTTAATAAGGGTAAATAGAGGGGGGAGTGGTGGCAGCGTTAACCCTTTCGATGCCGGGAGCCATTGAATCCCACCCAACTGCAAGAGACATAGGTCCTCATGAGCCCCCGCGGGAGCTCATGAGGATGTATGTCTCCTGCTGGTCGTGTATTTTACCATATGCTATGTTTATGCAAAACTGGTTACTGTATGGTTTAAACAATGTATTCCGTTTCAGTGAAGTACAGCATGACGCAAAACAAGCCAGAAGCTTATCTAATTGCGATCTGAGTGTACTCAGTACGTATATAATAAAAGCACGAGAGAGAGAGAGAGAGAGAGAGAGAGAGAGAGAGAGAGAGAGAGAGAGAGAGAGAGAGAGAGAGAGAGAGAGAGAGAGAGAGAGAGAGAGAGAGAGAGAGAGAGAGAGAGAGAGAGAGAGAGAGAGAGAGAGAGAGATGATGATGATGATGATGAAACTTTATTTATCAACGGTAAAAAGTTTTGACAGAAACAATCGTCATTTTACAAACTTGCCGTTGCTAACATCTACAACATAAAATAAATTAAAAGATAATAATAATAATAATTTAAAAAAAAATTATATTTACACATATTATTTCATGCAACAATAAAATTTGTAAAAAAATGACACAAAATAATAATAACACTTAACATTCATCTTATACCACACACACACACACACACACACACACACACACACACACACACACACACACACACACACATACCAACAATAAGATAAATGCATAATTATATTACATAAAAGCATTAACCATCAGGGTTTGTTTAAATGCCCAGTGTTGTTATGTTTGGCTCATCAGGTAATCGAAAAGTTTCGTTTTAAAGATTCCAAGTGAGGCTATAGTCTTCAAATGTGCAGGAATAGTGTTCCATACAAACGGTCCAGAAAAGGATAAACTAGTTTTAAAGAGGTCAATTCTAGGCAGAGGTAGGGGTAAAGTATTGTTCCTTGAGGACCGTCTCGCGTTCTTGCTGTGGCACAAATTTGGTGGTTAGATACTGCGGTGTCATGTTATTTAATATCTTGTGCATGAGGATGCATTTGTTGAAATTAAGTTGTTGACGCAGGCCGAGAATGTTTAGATGTCTAAATTTGTCTATGGTAGGAATGGGCCGCGTATCTATCATTTTGACAGCTCTTTTATATATAGAGTTTAACCTGTTCATGTGAACATCACTACAACCGTCCCACACTGTGGAGACATAATCAACGTGAGACTTGATATGGGCATGAAAAAACAGTTTACGAGTATGTGTATCCGTTACTTGTCTAAGCTGGGACAACAGGAAAGTGTTTTTAGCAATGGTTTTACAGACTGTATTTATATGCGTCTCCCAACATAATTGTTCGTCAACGTGTATTCCCAAGAATTTACGCTCTGTGACTTGTTCTATCGGTTTAGCGTTCAGTTGTAAATGTAACGGCTGTGGTCGGCGTTGGTGTTTTTGTCGTGTAGTGATTAAAATACTCTTTGTTTTTCCTGGATGAAGAACCATATGATTCTCTCTACACCAGTCGGAAACCTCGCTGAGACTACTTTGTAAGCTAATGTTAATGTCAGCTGTTTTTTTTACCCGAAACATGGAGGCTCGTATCGTCCGCAAACAGGTTGCAATTAACATCAGTGTTAGTAATATGCAAAGGCAAATCATTAATGAATATTATAAATAGAAGAGGTCCCAAGATCGACCCCTGGGGGACACCGTAGTTAACTTGTCCTTGTTTAGAGTATTTTCCATGAGTATATACCTTTTGTTTTCTGTCTTTTAGGTATGATCTAAAAAATGCTATGGCAGTTTCACTTATATGGTATGCTGCTAGCTTCTTTAAGAGAATGTCATGGTCGACAAGATCAAATGCTTTTTGTAGGTCTAAGAAAACAGCTCCAGACATCAGGTTTTTATTTATTGATTCCAGCCAGCTGTCTACAATGTGTGCCAGTGCTGACTGACATGAGTGTTTCGGTCTAAAGCCGGACTGATGAATATTTATGAAATTGCCCTTTTCTAGAAAATCGAGGAGGTGTTTTTGTATGTGTTTTTCAAGGGGCTTTGACAGGGCCGACAAAAGTGAGATAGGACGGTAGTTATTGACATCTTCAAGATCTTTTGATTTAGGGATTGGAATTACTTGCCTTGAAGTGGACGTCTGTTTGACGAATTGAATAGACGATTGGATGAATTACCTTGGCCTCTTTGAAAATAGTTGGAAACGTGCTGTGTTTTATACAGAGGTTAAAGATATAAGTGAGTGCCTCTACCGTATATGGTAGTGACATTTTCAGAATTTTGTTGTCTATACCATCCATCCCGGTGGACCTTTTGTTCGGCATGCTAGAGATGAATTTGCCGACTTCAGCGACGGTAATATCAGGAATGATGAATGTCTGCAGTATATTTTTGGCCTCACAGTATTTTTCCAGTACACTAGGAACTTGGTACTCTGCGTTACTACTTGCAGCTGACTGAGCAAGTGTTTCAGCTGTCGATAGGAAGTGCTTATTTAATATATCAGCTGACAAATGGGATGGTATTTCAGGGGCTGATTTACCCTTTGTTATAACGTTCAGGGCTTTCCACACCGATGCTGTATCTTTTTTGTCCCTAATCATTTCCTGGAAGAACAGTTTTTTTGACGCTCTCACTAAGTATTTAACACGATTTCGTTGTTTCTTATATTCATCAAACTGTTTTTCTTTCTTAAGTTTGTCTCTAAATGACATGGCCTGTTTGACATCTACTGTTAACCAGGGTGGCAGGGTAGAGTGCTTAACTCGTTTTTCTCGTATGGGCGCATGCTTATTTAGGACTCCAAGGAGAGAGAGAGAGAGAGAGAGAGAGAGAGAGAGAGAGAGAGAGAGAGAGAGAGAGAGAGAGAGAGAGAGAGAGAGAGAGAGAGAGAGAGAGAGAGAGAGAGAGAGAGAGAGATGATGATGATGATGATGATGATGATGATGATGATGATAAAACTACATTTTTATTCAGGATAAAGCTTTAGGCATGCGAATGCCTCTCTTACAAACTGTCCTGTTACTCTACACACATACATATACAAGGAGCAAAACAGTAAAATATTTATAAAAAAAACAAACAAACAATCATAGTGTCAAGAATATTCATGTGTACGAAAAGCATAAAAGGCGAAAAAACAAACATAATAACAGTGACATAAGCTGAAGGTCATCTTGTAATTAGAACATGTCTCTGAGAGTACATTATCAATAGAGGAGAATTGAATCATGGTATTAGTTTAGAAGTAAAAAGCGATAAAGGCGATCCTTAAAAATACTAAATTTAGAAACAGACTTAAGATGCTGGGGTAAATTATTCTATGCTTTTGCACCTGAAAAGGTCAGGCTAGTTTTGTATATAACTTATCTTGTTCTTGGTAGGTGGAGCGACCTGTTTCTCGTGTTTTCTCTATAATTATCTGAAAACACAGTTCCCAAATGGAGTGGGGCTGTCTCGTGTAGAATCTTGTACATTAATACACACCGATTAAATTCGAATTGTTTGTTAATGCCAGCAATTTAAGAGATTTGATTTTTTTGTCTGTGGGGGCGGGTCCAGGAACTATGAGATTAACACCTCGACGATACAGGGAATTTACTTTTTGTCATATGAACTTCGGTGCAACCGTCCCAGACAGTGGAACTGTAATTCAGTACAGTGCGTTTTGATGTGCGCGTGGAAGAAAAGTTTGCAAACGTCAGGATTAACTATACGGCTGTGTTTAGACAAAAGGAACAAGTTTTTGGACAAAGTTTTGCATACGTTAGCAACATGAGGTTCCCAGTTTAACTGGTTGTCTACTGTTACGCCCAGCAAGCTATGCTTAGTTCCTTGTTCTATAGGTTGGCCATCTAAGGTAAGTGTTGAAATTGGTAGGCCGTGCTGGTGTTTCTGGCGTGTTGTAACTAACATGCTCTTTGTCTTTGGAATGCTAATTTCATGTGATTATTAATGCACCAGCCAGCTACTTTGTCCACCGACTGATAAAAATTTGCGATTTAGGAGTATTTTCTGTGTTCTGTTTTTGAGATATGACGACAAGAGGGAAACAGTATTCGAGTTAATGTGATAAAGTGGTAGTTTTTCAGGAGGATGGAATGATTGACAAGATCGAATGCCTTCTTAAGGTATAGAAAGATTGCACCTGATATTTTGTTGTCATTAATGGCAGAGAGCCATTTATCAATGATGTGATTTAGAGTAGTGTGGCAGGAATGTAAAGGTCGAAAACCGGATTGTGCAACACTAATCAGATGATTTTGTTCAAGGAAATTTAGGAGATGAGTATGTATATGTCTTTCAAGTGGTTTCAAAAGTGATGATAACATGGATATAGGTCTGTACTCATTTAAATTGATTAAGTCTTTGCTTTTAGGAAGGGGAATTACCTTAGCTCTTTTTAATTCGTTATGAAATACATTATGCCTAATTACTAGTTTGTAGATGAATGTCAGTGACTCAACGATGAATGGCAGGGATAATTTTATAAACTGAGTACTGATGCCGTCTGCGGGACCGCAAAATGATTTGCTTTTTAAACTAGAAATAGATTTACCAACATCCAGAATACTCATAAGAGGCACAGAAAATGTGTGATTAATTGTACATTGCTTAATGTCCCGACAGCAACAAGACTTTCTCAGGACGAGCCTGCACTGCTTGTGAAAAAAAAAAAAAAAAAAAAAAAAAACTAAACAGAATATTGAGTGTATGTCGCCAGCCGGTCCAATACGTTAAATAAACCTACGACATGGGGCCTAAATAAAGCTAAGACCATTTAGCAACACATCCAATATCAAGAGCTACAGACAGCGCAGACAGTAGGGAGAGTTTAAAAAAGGCAAATACAGGTGAATGGACCAAGGGTAGACAGAAACACATGCCCCAGAATAGAGGGGAAAACCCACTATGTGGGGCTGACTAGGGTGACCCTGGGAACTAAAAAGTAGTTAACCCAACCCAAGTCCCCCAGGGCAGACCCGGGTGTGGGACAGAAAATATTTGACCCGCTCTCTGCTGACTGTAGTGACGCAGTTAATCCGAGCATGTGTAGTTGTCAGGGTCATTGGTATTGGTCTGCGCCAGAGTTTTAGCAGCAGTTAGAAATAAGCGTTAAACGTATCCGCAGTTTAGATCGGGTGTTATATTAGGCGGGCGTTTACTGTGACCTTTGTTGAAATGGTTTTCACTTGCCAGACTGAGCGGATGTCCTTTCCGCCGGCAATGAGAGAAATGAAATGAAATGAAATGATTGATTGTACCGTAGCTGCGCAAGCGGCCTACAGTCGGAATGCGCCGTATGTAATGTACATCTTTAGTTCGATCAACACTTATCTATGGTCAGGAAGTCTACTTTATTGCCCCAGCTACACTTCTACAGAAGCTGCAAATCATTGACAGTAAAGCAGTTAAATTAACCCTTGGAGTGCCAATTCATACTAATACTGTAAAAACCTACAAAGAAGCAGGTATTCTGTCTTTATCTGACCAACGTAAATTAGCAACTGCAAACTACATTGTCCGAAACCTGTCCGTCAAAAATTCAGTGCGAGAAGACATATTTTTAGACGCAGATTTGGATTTCCCGAAGAGAGCGCAAACAATCCCGTATCTTTTACCTATACGTAATTATGTCAAAGATGCTATAGAAAACTGCAATATAGATATCAAGTCTATTCCCGTTTTACCAGTAACACCTACTATACCTCCGTGGGAACATATTAATGCTACTTTCGATATTGATTACACAGATTTGAAAAAAGATGAGGATGTGAACGTTTTAGCAAATTTAGTGAAAGAAAATTTACAAACAACATATTTTAAACATTTGAAAATTTTCGCAGATGGATCTGTCTTAGATTCTTCAGACTGTGGTGCAGGCTTTGTTATTCCAGATCTCAAAGTGAAGAAATCTTTTTATCTCGGTAGAGGGTTTTCTATATTTACGTCTGAACTGTATGCTATTCTCATGGCACTAAATTTTATTCAACTTCTACCTTTTGATATATTTAAAATTTTGATTTGTGTCGATTCTAAATCTGTCCTATATAGTCTAAAAAGCTGGGATTGTAATACTAGAAAAGACTTAGTATATGAAATAAAACATATTATGAGCTGTATTATGTCCAGAGGAATAGGGATCGATTTTCTTTGGATACCCTCACACTGCGGAATTTATTGGAATGAGATTTGTGAAAGACAAGCATAAAAGGGAGTTATAAATAGTGAAAACTTAGCAGTTTGTAATAATATGCAATTATCTCTACATGAAATGTACTCTGTACTAAACATCTTTTTTCACAAAGATGATCTGAAATATACTTATCATGTTCCACCTTGTTCAAGAAAAACAGCTTCATTGATATACAGGTTATGACTAAATTCTTGGAAAACAAAATTCGCAAAAGACATCAAATGCGAGTGCTTAAGCCCCATCTCTGTTCAACATATAATCTGTGAGTGTCCTATTACAATGAATCTGTTTTAAAAAAAAATAACATAACAGTTGATCTCTTAGCAGAAAATTTGTATGACATCTTACATAGAAATATTGCCATTCCAATAGTTAATATAATAATTCATAGTCTGGTGGTTAAACTATTATAATAAGTAATTTGTGTGTGTGGTTGGATGTTAATTATTGCTATTCTTTGATATTCACAAGTTGTGTGTTTGGTTGATTTGTTTTTGAGAAGAAGTACCCAACGGAGAAAGAAACACGCTTAGAAAAGACGGGTACAACACAATTTATTAATATTTCGGGTAAATACCCTTTGTCAAAATAGACAAACAAACAAACATAGAGATTAGCCGCTACTTATGTGGCCACATTCCTTCTGCCATTGAAGATAAGTAGCGGCTAATCTCTATGTTTGTTTGTTTGTCTATTTTGACAAAGGGTATTTACCCGAAATATTAATAAATTGTGTTGTACCCGTCTTTTCTAAGCGTGTTTCTTTCTCCGTTGGGTACTTCTTTGCATATTACACGCTTGGCAGTCACCTTTTTGGTCTGGATTGATTTGTTTTTGGTCTAATATCACCAATGTGTGAAAAGACGTTAAATAAATTCCTGATTCTGATCCTGATCCGTATTAATGTATTCGTATCCATCCCGTTTTGGGTACGTCCCATCTAAGATGGCTAACAACGATGTCCTAAGCCAAAATTCTTTTATAACTGTGCGTGGTCTTTTTAGGTCGCATATACACTCCTTGCATACACGAGGAATATAATAGAAAAATTATAAAAACACCAATTTTTTCCCCACGATAAATTATATTATATTATAATTATTAGCTATGTTTTATCCTATAATCATATTAACCCACCTGTCTCCAATCACCCCGTTGTGGCCAGAGACGTTAAAAATCAAGAGACAACAAACAAATCCCCTTTGTTTTTCACTAACACAAAACCAAAGTGATTCTCCGTTTGTCAACCCCTTTACTGCCTAGAAAAATTGAGCGCTGGGCCACCAAGCTGCAAGAGGCATAGATCCTCATGAACCCCCGCAGTTGCGGGGGCTCATGAGGATCTATGCCTCTTGGTGAAACCACTTTGCGTCCATGTTCCTTTGACGGCCGGTGCTCTCTGACGTAGAAGTGACAATGATTTCAAAATCACAGTACGCGTCCACTGGCAGTGAAAGGGTTAATTGAACACACTCGAGACGTGACGCATCCGGACACGAGGCCATGCGATATCGCCTGAATGTCCGGGCTTGTAATCCACTGTTTTCCTTCGAAACACACGTGTCATTTTGATCTACTTCTCATTTCCGAGGAACGTCTATTGCGTCCATACACCTTGATGATGATGATTATGGGCGGATCTTAGGGGTGTGTGGGTGGGGGGTGGGGGGGGGGTGCAGGTTTCTCACTAGAGTGTTCAACCGCCCCCTCCCCCCTCCCCCAACTTCCCCCATCCCCCCCCCCCATCCCCCCGCACTCTTTGATAATTTGGCGGGTGGTGAGATGGTGGTACCCGCTCGATCACGCCCCCTCCCCGTGATTGTCGATATTTTGGCGGGTGGTGTTACAGGTTCTCTTGACGCACCTCCCCTCTCCCCTCTTCTCTTCCCCCACCCCCTCCTACCGCCCCCCTCTCCTCCCCCTCCCCCTCCCCGCTTTTGGATTTTTCGGCCACTGACAAGCAAGGTCTGGTGTCGGTTCTGCGGTTCAGTTCATCTGCAAGAAAAATACACATTTAACTTATTGTGCCCGAGGTACGAAATACCCACCACATTTTGGAGTTATCCTCTGAGGACTGCAATATAATTCAGGAGACAGATCGACCATGACAGTTCAAGGGTGTACCCAACGGAGAAAGAAACACGCTTTGAAAAGACGGGTACAACACAATTTATTAATATTTCGGGTAAATACCCTTTGTCAAAATAAACAAACAAACAAACAGAGAGATTAGCCGCTACTTATCTTCATTGGCAGAAGGAATGTGGCAACTGCGAATGAAGATAAGTAGCGGCTGATCTCTCTGTTTGTTTGTCTATTTTGACAAAGGGTATTTACCCAAATTATTAATAAATTGCGTTGTTCCCGTCTTTTCTAAGCGTGTTTCTTTCTCCGTTGGGTACTTCTTTGCATTTTACGCGCATGCCAGTCACCTTTTTGGTCTGGATTAGTTCAAGGGTGGTGGCAGTATAGCTTGGCGCCTATAGGCGCCAAGCTATTCTGCCACCACCCTTGAACTATCATGGTCGAGCCATATCTTGCTATAGTGTGTCGCGGACAGAATGAGTTAAGAAAAATACGCTAACCCAGTGCGGCCAACACTAAGGTGAAATACGAGGTACTCAAGTTTCCACTTCTGTTTAATTTGTTTTTGCAGCTGAGTTCCACACGATATAAAGATATCAGTTGACGCGCAGCTGCGTGGAACATTAAGCAAGCACTTTGATCACAGCATATATATATGCGGTTGTAACGCGTTCGGTTTTTGATTGAACGCGTTTCACTGCCGGGGATATGAGAACGGTGTTGCACTGCAAGAAATAAAGAACCTCATGACTGAGCCCCTGCATACTCATGAGCCCCCGCCTACACGGGGGCTCATGATGTTCTTGCCTATTGTTGATGGCCACAAATTACGTCCATTAGCTAGGGACTTATTGTGTTGTTATGCGTTCAATCTGTCATGGTTCCAAATACGTATTTTGCGTCCGTTGGTAATAAAATGGTCTGATAATGTATTCTAAAATTTAAAAAAAAAATGAACACTAGTTTTGCCACGCAAACTTCCCGTTAATCTATGAATTTTTTTTTTCTTTCTTTTTCTTTTAAAACCACATCAGTTATAGTACTATATTAAGCGTAAATCAGAAGACAAGTTCAGTACCATTTGTGTTTGTTGTGCCTTGTCGACAAGAACACATAATGTACTTCTAAAATAGTTTGGACACGCAGCCAACGCACACGCGTAATCACACGTGTTTATTTTGTGCACCATTTAGCGCGTTAAACTATTCTTAGCTGCTGCTGGCACAGTTAGCGTTGTATAAAGTACAGAACGGAGCGGAGTCATTGTCGAATTACTTGATGTTAAAGTCGAAGCACTCACATGCACTGTGATTTCAAACCCATGAAAATGCTTTAGGGATGACATTTTTACGTTCTCTAGGGTCCCAGCCCTGCACTAGACACAATGCCTACTCTGTCCAAGATCTCTCTAATGTCTGTTGTTATCATTTAAAGGACGTTTTTATTGTGTTTTGACAAGACAGTCTCTCTTGTCTGCATCGTTAGAACCAAGTGCCGGCATGTTTGAAGAGTTACAAACAGCCACAGATTTGGATAGGCCAGCCATTTTTGCACCGAACAGTCAAGCTGAGACTGATCTGCGCTCGCAGGTTTTGCTTATACTCCATCACACTAAATGCAGCATCATGTCATAACATTTGTTCTTACGAATCTTGTACGGTCATTAGCACTGAGATAAAAACAAGATGAGACGACAGCCGTAAGTTGTTCCTATTTTCAAGCGTATCCCTCTGATCCATTTCCTTCTCCCTAACCCACCCTCTGATCCTCACACAATGGCACACAGAAATAAAGACTGACACACGGCGCTTAATTCCTGCCATTCATAAGATCTGTGCTTGGCGTAGCGATAGCTATTGTGAAGAAGAAGAACGGTACGAGCAGCGAAATGGCGTCACTTCAAGCTTCACGTCATGGCATCGTTAGTCCCACGACGCCGTGTTCACAGTGACGACATGATGTTATGTAATTCATCGTAGAACTAACATTTTACGTATTAGTCTAGGCAAAACAGCCACGAAAAGTACATTATTCTGGATATTCTACTTACAAACACCAAATTGTGCGTATAGCTAGCCGACAATGCCCTAATGATGAAACGATTAGGACACCATGGAGATTATGCCTTGGAACCGTTAAAAAGAAATTCCTTTGTGATTTCATCTTTGGAATGACCATTTTACCCTTATAAATTTTTAATCTAAGCTCATTCATGTAATTTTCAAGTAAGAAACATTTAACTGTCCCATTTGATTAGTTTAATTATGGTAGAATATGAATGTACTAGCAGACACGAATTCAAGTGACAAATGGCCGCCGTTTCAAGATGGCGATAACCCACCCTATTTTATTTTTTTAATTTTATTTTTTTAAAGGTTTGGGGTGCTGAACAATATAGAACACCAGGCTGTTCAAAGTATTATCAGCGACAAAATAAACATTCAATATTCCATAGTTGAGCACGCAGTTAAAGGCCCACTACAGACGTAACTGTTCAATGATACACTTTTGTAACATATGGTTTCGAAACGCTACACACAGGTATAGTTATGGTTCATTTAGACACAGGGCAATCCAGTTCAGCACACGTCGTCTTTATATGAAGTAATCTGACACTCCACTCCGTTCTATAACTACAACGCTATCAGTACAAGAAACAGCTAAAAATAGATTGATACGCTAACGGCTGCATAAAATAAATATGTGCGATTACGCGTGTGCTTTTGCTGCATGTCCAATATAGCAAAGAAGTGGAGTGTTCGTATACTATCATTTCTGGGTAGACAGACCGAGCGGCTGAGACTTCTGCAACTGTTTGATCCATAGTCACCGAGCGCGGAAAGTATCTATAAACTGAAATCTACATTACAACGCAAATGTCTAGTTGTTTCCCTTGTTACTAACATTCGTGCATTCTTGTGGTATTTCTCGCATTCTTATGGTTTTCTGTATTTAAACCTCTGACGTACTCAACTCGATCTAAACTCCTTGTTTCGAAATAAATACTGGGGAAAATGAGTATATTTTCGGATTATGCGTGGCCTGTGTACGTGTAGTAGCAAGCTTTAGCCATTCAAATGTGGAGTATGCGTTTTTGGGCGAACAATCACAGACTCTAGTTTGCGAACTGGCGCCAAGCTATTCTTGCACCATCCTTAAATTGTCATGGTCGACCTGTCTCTAAATTGTAATGCAGTCTTCAGAGGAAAACTCCAACATTTGTCGAGGATTTTTGACTTTAGTGCACTATTGGTTAGGCCAACTATATCTACTATCATGTGTCACTCACTAGTGCTTTTTCCTACTTAGATCTCGTACCTTATCGAAGTCTTAACACATTCTGCTCCAGGACCGAAATCCGCAAATTTTGAAGTTGCCCCCCTGAAGACTGTATTACACTTCAGAAAAAAAATTGAGCGTGACAGTTTAAGGGTTGTGCCAGAATAGCTTGGCGCCTATGGGCGCCAAGCTATTCTGGCACAACCCTTGAACTGTCACGCTCGATCATTGTCTTGCCGTGGCGTGTCGGAGTTGAATGAGTTAATAATTTTCGCACAACGTACAACACCCAAAATGCATGAGGAACATAGACCCTCATGAGCTCCCCGCAGTCGTCAGCTGACATCCGCGATAACCAACAAACATCCCATCGTAAAAAGAAACACGTTTAGAAAGGACAAGTGCAACGCAATTTATTACATTTTTCAACCCCCCCCCCCCTTTTTTTTTTTTCAAAACATGGACATACAGACAAAAACAATGCACTTTTTAAAAAATACTGTTCTATTCCAGATGCCAGAAAGATAAGTACTAAATTGCTTTATCGTCTGTTTGTCCATAAAAATTAATAAATTGTGTTGTAAATGTTCTTTCAAAGCATGTACCTTCTTTGTTACAATTTCCGTTTCATTTTACACGCGTTTGGTATGAAGTTCATGATAAAAACATTGGCACAATATAGAAATGAACTATGGGAAGACTTCTAAGGGGTAGAGTGGAGTACGTATGGGCTTTTACGACGGCACAGATTCCCGTCTTGAACAAATTGTCAGAACTGAACTGCTGATCTTTAGAAAAGAAATGCATTGTGAAGGGTTTCATTTCAATTTAACCCGTTCAGTGCACGTTGACGGAAACTGTGTTCTGCAGTCTTCGTCAATTCAACACCAACAAGCCCTAGCGGTCCTTTGAAGATGGATTCAAAGTGGTGACAGCAAGAGGCATAGATCCTCATGAGCCCCCGCAGTCGCGGGGGCTCATGAGGATCTATACCTCTTGCAGTTGGGTGTGTTCAAACTTTCTCGGCACTGTACGGGTTAAACTGCCTTTATTCTCCCATTTCCTGTAGGAATCACCGCGAACACAAGCGCTACCGCGAGGCAGAAGGCTTTTACAGATGGGGTGGGGTGTCACTGAACCTGCCCGCAGCACGTGGAGCCCCGAAATCGGCACGAACAGTCTAAACAGGCGTCATACAGTAACCGTGACTCTCCGATCTGCAACGTCACGCCCTCCGCCACCTTACACTCGCCACGGCCGGTCTTAAATGCAGTCACATCATCATCATCATTATCATCATCATCGTCCTCGCCATCGTTATCGTCGTCATCGTCATCATCATCATCATCATCATCATCATCATCAAAATTTAGAGCAGAAAGGTGATTACCAAAAGCGCGGAAAATACAAGGAAATGACCAAAAAGCCCCCGAAACCAACCAACCAACCAACCAACCAACCAACCAACCAACCAACCAACCAACCATCCAACAAGTTGACGCTTCGTCGGTTGGGCGCCGTCAGCCTGTGGGGTGGCGGCTTTCAGTCGTTCTAGGAAGTCGGCGTTGGTTTCGCCTGGTCTCGGGATTGGTAGAAATTCTGGTTCTTCTTGCTTTGGGGTGATCGCTGGGATGGTCTCCGTTTCGGCCCTTGTGTTGGTATTCTGTCTATTCGCCCTGAAAAGGGCGGGCTGTCGCTTGCGAGAGGCCATGGCTAGCTGTGCAGTGAACCGTCCTCAGCTGTTGATCTGTGCGAGGCTTGTAGTGATGATCTGATGTGGGATAACGTGATGTACTAGTTTTGGGTACTCGAAGTCTGCCACTTCGTTCGATACGTCTGCTGTCAAATTCATATCTAAGTGGATGTGTTTTGTCATCAAGATTGCCTGCCAGTTTGTTCGCGATCAGTACAGTGCTCTACCAACCATCCCGCCCGCTTTTCCGATTACTTTGTTAAGAAGATCTTGATCTCTTTTACATAAATTTCTAATCCAGCACACCAGTCCAAAAGTTAGAACGCTAACAATACTGAAGCAGTAAAACGTCTGTAAAAGCTGAGTACTTACATTAACCGATCTGAGTTTCTCAAACAGTAAAGACGTTTTTTTCACAATAGTCTCTGTGTTTTGTTTCCAGCTGAGCGCGTTCTCAAAAAGAACACCTAAATACTGTACGACTCTACAGGCTCAACTTCTGTTCCCTTGATGACAACATGATCAGGATGCTGTTTTTTTTTTTTTTAACCTGAAATCTCTTACCATCTCTCTTTATTTGCCAAAATGTAATTCAAGATAGCTTCTATCGCAGCACTCTACAAAGTCGTCGATCTCTTGTCGGTTTAGTCTGTTGTCCTCATCTGTAATCTGTCCGGTCAGTGCCGTGTCGTCAGTTCATTTGTCCATGACACAGCCGTCATGAGTGGCTACAGTCTGCTGTGTAATAAGAAAACAAAAAAGGCGACAGGACAGTCCCCTGTGGCGCACCGGTGTTGGTAAAAACACATCCGAACTAATTCTGACATACATTAGAATCTATTAGGTAGGCAGAAGTTCCTGCCTTCGACCAGTATGCCGAATGGTGTGCTGACGAGGTCGCCAAGACCGAAACAGCTGTCTACACCGGCTAATCAGTCTGGATCCCCTTTGGAGGACCTAGATCTAAATTTCCATTGATCAAATCCAGTGAATATGCGATACATCCCCCTTGTGTGTGTGTGTGTGTGTGTGGGGGGGGGGGGGGGGTGTCTTCCATATTCATTGCTTCCAGTCACTTAGCGCACCCTTCTTTCCTATCCTTTTTTTTTTGGTGCTTCGACCAAACTCGATCCATGATCATTGGTCATTACTTCACAATCTTCTCCCCTGACAATGCTTTTACCTACTTTATTTTGTAATCTTCCTAAACTATTAGCACTGGCAGTCTCCCCTTTTCTTTTCATTTTTTTTATTCTGACATACTGTGAGCGGTTAGTGAGACAGTCCAAAACCCAA
>BTPG01000004.1:213877022-213897022 GCA_036245525.1 Semisulcospira habei | reverse complement strand
TCACTTCAGAGTGTGATCCATTAACTACAACCTTTTGCTTTCTTCCCATTAGATATGAACTAAAGAAGGAAACTGCTGAGACGTTTTTTTTAAATAATGACTGTTTGCTTATCAGTGTCGTGATTAACCAGGTCGAACGCCTTCTTAAAGTCAAGGTAAATAACACCTAGAGAGAGAGAGAGAGAGAGAGAGAGAGAGAGAGAGAGAGAGAGAGAGAGAGAGAGAGAGAGAGAGAGAGAGAGAGAGAGAGAGAGAGAGAGAGAGCCAGGCAGAGACAGAGAAGCTGAAACTGAATCACATTGTCAACAAATTAAGCCCTGACATCGAAATTATCAAATTTCGACAATGGTCTCTGAAGTTTACGTCACAGTTCTGGATACGCATTGACCATGATAGCTCAAGGGTGGCTTCGGAAGCAAGCTACGGTGACACCAACCTTGAACTATTATGGTCTATCATCATCCTGTCGTATCGTTCATGGCTTTATATGTTAAATTTGGCCGTCTGTGGATGTTGCCTTCAAAATGTTAGTTTGTGTTCACAGCCAATGAAAGGGATAAGCGAATTTGTGTCAATATTTCGGGTTCTCACGAGCCCGTGGGTGCAGAAACAATGCATAATAACACGCATATGGTCACTGAAGGGCACTTGAGTTGGCGTTCACACACACAGTACAATACAATACAATACAATACAATACAATACAATACAATACAATACAATACAATACAATACAATACAATACAATACTGTTACGTTTGTGGTTGTGTTATTCGTTTTAAGGCGTGTGTGAGTTAATCATAGGAAAGATCTGGTGTTCAGTTGAGTTACTTTGGATAGGAATCACGTAGCTTTCGTTTTCTTTTGCATGGAGAATTGTGATCGATTTTGTTGCGACGCTAGAGGTTCGCTACATTGTTACGAAGTCCGACCTGGATCTCTGCCAGAAGGTTCGGGAAAGGGCGCGATTATGCTTGACCAGTTAAAAATCCCATTTTCACTAATCAAAAAGATCAGGTCTACACTTAGAGCCGGTAGACTGGAAAACAGACAAACAACATGCATGTTGTATCTGGACAAAAATTCTTCAGAATTTTGAAGATGGTCGGCAGGCACAATGCAAAACATGTACGGAAGGAGTCTATACTTTAAATGTTTTCCTGCCACAAAAGACTGAGTTCTATGAGAAAGGCTGCTTTCAAAACCAGGAAAAATAACGTATATGACGTTGATAAGATGTGCTTCAAAGTTCAAACCCAAAATAATCACTTTCTCACTTCTGGAGCAAAGTAAAGCTTAATCAAGCGTGCGCGTCTGGTTGACTTCGTTCGAAGGCATCTCGCTGACCGCCATTTTGAAATTAGCGACGCGAGCATGCTTACGACGTGAGTGCGTCTTGTGCGATTGCATCATAATACCACAACGACAACGACAACGACGTAACAAATACAATACAATACAATACAATACATCACAATACATTGTATAACAGCGCTAGCCTCACCTATCTGGTTTGTGAGTATCACAATACATTGCAATACAATACAATACAATACTTTATTAATGTCTGCCCACACAACACATGGGCGATGGCATTATCATTCACTCATTTAATTAATTAAATATACTATAAATCTTATTTAGAGAAATGAACTGTAACAGACCTTTGTAACAATCCTGGAATCAGAAACACATACAGCGTCAGCAATGTTGCAATGAACTACTGAATGGGTTAGGACTAAAGAACTAAAGAATGTTGACAGAAACTACTACTACTGCTACTGATATTACTGTTGAAAAGGGTAACAGCCTGAGGGACAAGAGAATTGGCATAACGTGGTGTGCTACTTTTGGGTAATTGAAGTTTGCCACTTCGTTCGATACGTCTACTGTCAAATTTATATATAAGTGGATGTGTTTTGTCATCAAGATATTTGTAATCCGTCTGTTGTACAGTGTGTCCAAAGTATCTTGTGCTCAAACAAGCACCCCGCCCGCTTTCCTGAATACTTTGTTAAGATGATCTTGATCTTGGGGGGAAAAAAAAGAAAGAAAAAAAAAAAGATGGTGGCCATGCACCACCTCCTTGCCGGCTGCTACGGCAAAATCCGTCAACTGTGCATTGAAGCGACGCATATAATTATTATTTTCCAGGCAGTGTTGTGCCATCAAGTTATGAAGAAACAGTGATGTACCTTTTTGACAAATGTATTTGATAGTCATGGTGTACCGACTATAAATCTTGTAACAGACGGAATTTGAACTCAGTTTCGTGCCAGCCTATGTTGTATTCAAGAAATAGCGTGCAGATCAACAGTGGAACTACTAAACATGTGCTAGTACTGACTCCATCCTACATTATTTACAGACTAAGCACTGCCGGATTAAAAAAGAAATTCTGACTATCTCCACAGAAAAGCTTGGAAGCATACAGAGAAGCATCTACCAGCGAGCTTTACTACTTTCTTACTTACTGTGTTTCACTGCGGTGGCCTTGTTTATGTAGCACTGTTACGTTTGTGGTTGTGTTATTCTTTTTAGGGCATGTTTGTGTTAGTCATAGAAAAGACCCGGTGTTCAGTTGAGTTATTTTGCATAAGTATTACGTACCTTTCGTTTTCTTTTGCATGGAGAATTCCGATCAATTTTTGTTGTGTAGTTAGAATGTTAGACTGGAAGGTTCTAGGAGGGGCGCGATTATTCTAGTGACCTCAGATATGACGTCAAAGTTGTGCAGCAAACACATTGGTAACATTTTGTAACATTTACGGAATGCGCCTAGATGTTAGTAGAAAACTGTAGATAGATCTGGAGTGATTTTTTAAAATGATTATTAATGAGTTTTGGTTACATTTTCTTTTCTGATCGGTTGAGTTGTGTGAATTTGCTGGATTGTTCTGGAAATCTGTATTAGTGTAAAAGACGGTGTTTGGAAATATGTTTGTACATTGTATGAGAGGCGCAGTGTGTCAAAAGTGTTCATGCATTGAGGAGACAGTGTATCAGTGTTGGTGCATTGTATGGGATACGCATTGTATTAGAATTGTGGATGTATTGTAGAGAGACAGTGTACCATAGCGTGGATGCATTTGTGGACACATTGCGCTGAGGGTGCATCGTGAGAATAAAATACTGTTGGAACTGTTACTCAAGTGTGGTCTACAACCTGGTGCCAGGTGTGAGAAGTTGCAGCTGAGTGAAGTTTCTTTACAAAAACCCTACGTGAGTGCGTCTGGTGTGATTGAATCATACTACGACAACCACTACCACGTAATATTTAGCACCTACAACAGGACTTCTTCAGTTGGCTCAGTGGAAAGAGATGGCGACATCGGAAAGGAGACTTCCTGGGAATGCGGACTGGAGGGAACTCAGCTCCTGGAGTTTGTGAAGGTGAGAGAGAAGGAAAGACTGGAGAGAGAAGAAAAGAGACTGGAGAAGAAGAAAAGAGGCCGGAGAGAGATAAGGAGAAAGAAGAAAAGAGATTGGAGAGAGAAGAAAGAGCCAAAAGCGTGTGATCAAGAAACTCGAAATTCAAGCAGCAGATGCAGAGAACCAGCGAGAACACGAATTTCAGCTCAAGAGAATGGAGTTTGAGGCACAGGGCCAGAGGACAGCTGAAACAGCAGCCTTAGCCAGCAGAGGACAAACAGCCCGTGCGTCAAAACTACCTCCTTATGCAGAAGGTAGGGATTAAATGGACACTTACCTGGAGCGATTCGAGCGCTTCGCAATAACTGGAATCAAGAGATTTGAGCCACCAAACTGAACGCTTTTTTGACCGGCAAAGCGCACACGCCTGCCAAGAGGAGAAGCCGAGGATTACACTCAGTTGAGAGCCGCCCTGCTGAGACAGTACGCCTTCACTGAAGAGGGTTACAGACGCCGATTCCGGAATTGCAAGCATGAAGGAGAAATACCTGGCCTATTCATTGAGAGAATAAGGACCTACCTGGATAAATGGGTAGAGCTGGCTGGCTTGAAGAAGGAGTACCAGGACCGTGTGACCTAATCCTCAAAGAACTAGTCCTCAGCGCATGTTTTAAGGTCCTGGCCGCCCACCTCAGGAAGCAGAAGAACCAGTCTCTGAAGGCCCTTGCAGACTTCGCACCCCCCCCCCTTCCCTCCTCTTTTCCCCCTCCATCCTCCCTCCCCCCTCCCCACCCTCCTTCTCCTTCGTCCTCTTCTTCGTCCGTTTCTTCTCCTTCTTCCTCTTCTGCCTCATCCAACCTAAAACTGTGTCTGTTCAATGCACAGTCTGTCTACAAAGATGGCAAAGCCGACGTGATTTCAGATTTCATTCTAGACAATGATCTAGATGTTGTCGTGATCACCGAAACGTGGCTCCGCTCAGCTGGCGATGAACCCATCATCGCCAGCGTCACTCCGAGTGGCTACCGCCTGGCCTCCTTCCCGCGTGCTTCCAGAGGGGGCGGCATTGCCATCATCTACAGGGACTGTCTTTCCGCTCACCTCTCCTTCACTCAGTCCCTCCCTTTTGCTCATCCCTCCTTTGAATCCGTCGAGGCCGTAGCAACACTCCCGGGCCAGTCCCTCATCTTCTCATGTATATATCGCCCCCCTCCAAGCTCTCAAAACAAACTCACAAACTCCATGTTCCTCACCGAGTTTGACCTCCTCCTCGACTACTACACCACACGACCCGGAAAACACATCCTTCTTGGCGACTTTAACTTCCATTTCGACAAACCCAACCACCCTGACACAAAACGCCTTCGCACATCACTTTCAAACCACAATCTTACGCAACACATCACCAAACCCACCCACCGACTCGGCCACACCCTCGACTGGATTATATCACCCGCACCTCCGATCAACTCTTTCTCGACTCTGACACCTCCTCTGTGCTTCCCTCCGACCACCTCGCTATTCTCGTCTCCCTTAAGCTACCTCCCTCGAAAAAAACCAAGCTCCTTGTCTCTCGTCGCAAACTAAAATCTGTCAACCGAGAGAGCTTCTTCGACGAAGCTGTCGACCTTCTCTTTGACCCCGCCTCCTCTCCCTATCTTGCACCCCATTTCGACTCCTCCCTTCGAAAACTTCTAGACACCCATGCACCTGTCACCACCTGCTCCATACCCAACCGACCCCCCTCCCCCTGGCTCACCGATGACATAGCTGAGGCCAAGCGCGGGTGCCGACAAGCGGAACGCCGCTGGCGCTCATCCGACCTGACCGTTCACAGACAGATCTTCCAAACAACTAGATCAAAAGTCTGTAGAATGATCTCCGACTCCAAACGTAAACATCTTCAAAACAAAATCCTGGAATCCACTTCTTCCAAAACCCTCTACGCCACCGTGAACACACTCCTAGGCACTTCTAAAGACTCTCCTCTCCCCAACACACACAACAAAGAAGAACTCCAGTCCGCTTTTTCCACCTATTTTTTCCGACAAATCCAAACTCTGCGCTTCGCACTCGACACTCTGCCTTCTCCGCCTTGCCCTCCCGACCCCCCCCCCCCCTTTTCCGGCACCCCCCTCTCGTCCTTCCGCCCCGTCTCTCAGGATGAAGTCCTCAAGACCATAAAGTCCATGCATTTCAAAACCTGCGGACTAGATCCCCTCCCAGCTTCTTTCTACCGGGACGGCCTTCCAAAATTTCTGCCCTTCATTACCGACATCATCAACACATCTCTACAGAACGGCTCCGTCCCCGATATCTTCAAGTCCGCCATCGTCCGTCCTCTCCTAAAAAAACACAACCTCGACCCAAACGAACTCAAAAACTATCGCCCAGTGTCCAATCTCTCTTTCCTGTCCAAGCGTCTTGAAAAGGTTGTTCTCAACCAGCTCAACCTCCACCTCACCGACAACAACCTCTTCAATCCCTTCCAGTCCGCCTATCGCAAACATCACAGCACTGAAACAGCCCTTCTACATATCCTAAACGACCTGCTTCTCTCCACCGACTCGGGCAACATCTCCCTTCTTACGCTACTCGACCTCTCTGCCGCCTTCGACACTATAGACCACTCTATCCTCCTCCACCGCCTTCACCACTCCTTTGGAATCACTGACGCTGCTCCCTCCTGGTTTCTCTCCTACCTCTCGGACAGACAGCAGTCGGTCCCCATCGACGGCGTCTCCTCCAACCCAGTCACGCTCTCCTGCGGAGTTCCACAGGGGTCCGTCTTGGGCCCGGTCCTTTTCACGCTCTACACCTCTCCCCTGTTCAACATCAACCAGTCTCACCACATAAACCACCACCTCTACGCTGACGACTCACAACTACTAGACAAAGACAAACTCGACAACACTCAGTCACTACTGACTCGCACGGCTGACTGCTACGAAGACGTGAAAAACTGGATGACAGCAAACAAGCTTAAACTGAACGACGACAAAACGGAAGCCATGCTGGTAGGCACTCGCAAGAAACTTTCCCAGCTCCCTTCCTCTCTCCACCTTCAACTCGACAGCACCCCCATCTCCCTCTCTGACTCGGCCAAAAACCTCGGCGTTATCCTCGATTCCTCTCTTTCCATGACCAGCTTTGTCTCTGCCACGGCACAGGCATGCTATTTCCACCTCCGCCGCATCAGTCAGATCAGAAAATACCTCACTACCTAAGCTGCCACCAAACTTGCTGTCTCTCTCATCCTATCTCGCATCGACTACTGCAACTTGCTCCTTTCCGGCCTCCCTCACTCCACCACTTTCACCCTCCAGCGTGTCCAGAACAATGCTGCCCGCCTCGTCCTCAGAAAGAAAAAAATCCGACCACATCCCTCCCCTGCTCAAACTCCTTCACTGGCTTCCCATCCCCCAACTCATCCAATACAAGATTCTGTCTCTCTGCTACAAATCCCTGAACAACTGCGCTCCCGCCTATCTCTCAAACTTACTTTACCCCTACACTCCTCTCCGCTCCCTCCGCTCCGCCTCTCTCCGCCTCCACATCCCCCGCATCATAATGACATACTACACGATACACTAGGAACGATTTTAAGTACAACACATGTGTGTGTGTGTGTGTGTGTGTGTGTGTGTGTGTGTGTGTGTGTGTGTGTGTGTGTGTGTGTGTGTGTATGTGTGTGTGTATCAGTATGTGTGTGTGTGTGTGTGTGTGTGTATGTGTGTGTATGTGTGTGTGTGTGTGTGTGTGTGTGTGTGTGTGTGTGTGTGTGTGTGTGTGCATGTGTGTTTGAATGCAGAATTGTGTTCGTGTAAAAAAAGAAAAAATTGAAGGTGAAAACTGAAGATAATATGCATGTGTCTGATGTCATATGATCAATTTAAAAACGTTTAGGACTTAACGTCTTTTGTCCACCACGAAGGTGATTTCATTGTCGAGGCACCGAAAAGAGGTCTGTACAAATGTTGACCCCAGCTGGGTTCGAACCCACGACCTTTCGGACCAGAGTCGAACCCTCTACCTAGCTCCCCATACGATCAGTTTAAGCCTGAAATGATCAGAATAATAATAATTGAAATGATCAGAATAATCTGCAGATAATCTGTTGTTCTATTAACCCTTTTCATCCTGATACACACATTGCTTGTAAGAAAATGGGCTATGATAGTTCAAGGGTGGTGGCAGAATAGCTTGGCGCCTGAGGTGCTATTCTGGCACCACCCTTGAACTAAAACGATTGATCTGTCTCCTAATCTGTAATGTAGCCTTCACAGGACAATAAACACATTAAAAAGATCCTCAGTATATAATGGGTTAAGACAGTTTGCCTCGAGAATGAACTTTAAATAAAACTGAAAACTGATGATAATATGGATGTCCCTGGTGTGATACGATCAATATAGGCCCAAAATGATCGAGTAATAATAATAATAATAATAATAATAATAATAATAATAATAATAATAATAATAATAATAATAATAATAATAATAATAATAATAATAGAATTTATATAGCCCTGTAACCCAGCATTTGTCACACTAGATCTAAGCGCTTAAAAACGTATACACAAAAAACGAGACGCCAAAACAAAACTGAAAGGGCTAAGAGGGAACTTAATTCTGACAGTGAGAGATGATGAAGAACGATTAAAGACTAACTGCCAGCTTCGAAAGACAGAGGGATAGACAGATGCACGAGCTTTGGGGAAAAGGAACGTTTGCTTTTGAAACTGAAATGATCAGAACAATATGCAAACAAGCTTTTGTCCTGCCCTGTTAATGGCCAGAAAAGACAGTTTACCCACAGACTGAACTTTAAGCTCACGCTCAATGACATAATTTCATGGTGACGACTGGGCGATCGTGTGCATTCCTTTGGGGATGTATGTGGTCGTCTTGTTCGCATGCCTGTGCGTTCGTCCGTGGGCTGGTGGGTGCCTGTTGGGTGGGGCTGGTGGCTCTGGTTGTTTGCCTTCCCCCTCCCTCCCCCGCCCCCCTCCCCTCCCCTTTCTATTGTTAATATCTTTACCGTTGTAAAATAAAGATTCATTGATTCATTGATTCATTTCTCTCTCTCTCTCTCTCTCTCTCTCTCTCTCTCTCTCTCTCTCTCTCTCTCTCTCTCTCTCTCTCTCTCTCTCTCTCTCTCTCTCTCTCTCTCTCTTCCCTTTCCTCCTCCCCTTCCCCCGCCCCTTTTGTCTTTCTCTCCCCCCACACCCGTTTTTTTTTTTTTTTTTTTTTTTTTTTTTTTTTTTTTTTTTTTTTTTGAGTTACCCTTGAAGATGGTTTCACAACTACCTACTCTCCTCTTATACCATTATTCTCTTACTGATTTTGATTATTTGCTTTGTTTCATTGATATTTCTTGTTGTGTACCATGCTAAATGCTGGGTTTTTTTTCCCGGGGTTCTCCCGTTTTTCCCCGAGGTAGTCCTCAACTTGATGGTGATATAAAGTTTGCCTTCGGGTTGGCGTTTAGCAGGCTTTGTGTATTAGACACACAGCCTACTTCGTGCCCAAGGGTACTCCCCGTTCGTTCTCTCTCTCTCTCTCTCTCTCTCTCTCTCTCTCTCTCCTCTCTCTCTCTCTCTCTCTCTCTCTCTCTCTCTCTCTCTCTCTCTCTTTCTCTCTTTCCCCCTCTCTCTCTCTCTCTCTCTTCCCCTCTCTCTCTCTCTCTCTCGCGGTCTCTCTCTTCTCTCTCTCTCTCTCTCCTCTCTCTCTCTCTCTCTCTCTCTCTCTCTCTCTCTCTCTCTCCCCCCGGCCTCACACACGCGCATTTACTTTTGGCCGGCTCGCTCCTGCGCGCGCTTACACACACTCTTGTCTCTCGTGTTTAGTTTTTCTCGGAATCTTTCTCTTACGATTTTTTTCTTTGACGTCATTTTTACTTTTGTTCTTCCTTTTCTTTTCTTTTTCTTTTTATTTTTACGTCACCTTCAGTTGCCACATTCCTTCTGCATATGAAGATAAGTAGCGGCTAATGTCTCTGTTTGTTTGTCTATTTTGACAAAGGGTATTTACCCGAAATATTAATAAATTGTGTTGTACCGTTTTTTCTAAGCGTGTTTCTTTCTCCGTTGGGTACTTCTTTGCATTTCACACGCTTGGCAGTCACCTTTTTGGTCTGGATCACTCGAGTGAGATTTACAGTATACCCTAAACGCCGATGTAAGAATCTATTTATCTCACTTTGTGATGCGTATTAGGACTTCCTGCATACCATTGCTGTGCTATTAACAAACAAACAAACAAACAAACAAACTAGGAAAAGAAAAAGAAGAGGAACAAGAAATCACGCGTTAACCCTTTCTCTGGCACTGGACGCATATTTTTTGTTTCTGAACTCTTTGTTCATTCAGCAAACAAAATTCGCAACCGTCCAAGGGACTTCTACATAAACTGGTCTCAGCAAGAGGAATAGATCCTCATGAGCCCCCGCGGTCACTTTTCTCGGCATTGAAGAGGTTAAATTAGGGAGCAATTAAGTTAGTGCTTAGCTCTTTCAGTCCGACGCACGTATTTCCCAAATTTTGGAGGCATCATCTAACGACTATGCACCTGTTGCAGGAGATGGATCGACCATGACAGTTAAAGGGTAGTGCCAGATAGCTTGGCGCCGGCAGGCGCCAAGCTAATCTGGCACTACCCTTGAATTATCATGGTCGACCCATCTCCTGCTGTAGGGCGTCAGGGCTAAATGGTTAGTGTAGTTTTCTGACGAGATCCATCAGACAACTCCGTCTGAAACATTTGTTTAGCATACTGTCGGCGAGGTTTGACTCCTTTGATCTTAGACGTGCCTTTTCTGTCTGGTAATCACCCGAGTACCTGTTGTGTCGCCCATGTGTCGGATGCCGTCAAAATTTCTTTATCGTGATCCACGACCATGCCTTACGTTCTTGAAAATGTGACCATGTGGCCTATGGAACCCTTCCACTCAGACCAGAGCTACACTAGATGTAAAATCGACAGAAAATTGTAGACGTCACACCTGTGACTCTTCGTCTTATGGGTTAACTCATTCGAGACGTGCCGACTCCAGACATGCGGCTTATGCCGCGTATCAAATGAGTTAATTTAAGACTGAACCAGAATGCCCTTAATTTTCACGTGCATGACTGATTACATGCCTAATCTGACTTTTGTGACCTTGACCTCTCCGACAGATCACTGAAATGAGAAAATGTTCAAATGCCCTTACATAATTAAAGAGTTGGCTTTGGCGCCTACAAAATCCACATTTTCTCAAAATCTATGCATTTTTTTCACACTTTTGTCAATTTCCTGTGACCCTTGATCCCTTTTACATTCATGGTAGAATTTCGGTCAGTATGCATTCGCTTCAGACGCGAAATTCGTGATCAGTGGCAGCAAAGGGGATATTCTAGCTCACAGGGAATGACACCTTCTTGGTACCGCAGGACATCCGTTTACAATTTTGATCGTTGGCTACACGCGAGACAGCCTCGTCCTGTTTAGCTGCCACGGCGACGTGTCCGAGAGGGACGCCTGCGACAACGCTGTGGTCAGTGGGTGCAGCAGACTGAACAACTACGCCCAGCCTACTCAGCGCCTGGATAGCATTACTTTTTCTTGTCCTGACTTCACTTTCAAAAGACATCATGAGCTTTGTCCATGTTGCTCATTATTATTATTATTATTATTATTATTATTATTATTATTATTATTATTATTATTATTATTATTATTATTATTATTATTATTATTATTATTATTATTATTATTATTACTATCAACATTATTATCGTCATTATTATTGTTATTATTACACCATTATCATCATCATTATTTAGTATTACTATTATTATTATTATTATTATTATTATTATTTATTATTATTATTATTATTATTATTATTATTATTATTAATGATTATTGTTATTGTCGTTATTATCATTTTTACTAGTATAATCATCATCATTATTATGCTATTAGTTTGCAGTCATTATATCATTATCATCATCATCATTATAGTATTATTATTATTATTATTATTATTATTATTATTTTATTATTATTATTATTAGTAGTAGTAGTATTATTATAGTGTTATTATTATTATTAGTATTATTATTATTATTACTACAACTGTTACTATTATCGTCATTATTATTGTTATTATTATATCTTTATTATTATTATTTCTATTATTTTATTATTATTATTACTACTACTATGACTACTACTACTGCTGTTATTATTATTACCATCATTATTATCATCATCTTCTTCTCCTTCTTCTTATTATTATTAACATTATTATTATTGGTGTTATTATTATTATTATTATTATTATTATTATTATTATATTATTATTATTATTATTATTATTATTATTGGTATTATTATTATTATATTTATAATGATGTTGCTGATGCTGCTGCTGATGATGATGACTATCAGTATTATTGTTGTTACTATTATCATTATTATGCAATTAGTTTCCTGTCATTATATTATTAATTTTATCATCATCATCATCATCATCAGTATGATGATGATGATGATGATGATGATGATGATGACGACGACGACGACGATGATGATGATGATGATTAATAGAGCGGCAAACATATACTACGATAAACGAATCATAACAACCAACGAGAGCGAAGTCAAGGCGGGTAGCCAGTGTGTACCAGTGTGTAACACTTCAAACATCTCCAAGAGCCTTTGGAGATGTGTGGAGTGGTGTCTATGCTTATGGAGCAAGCTGGTTATCCGTCGTGACTTCGCTCTCGTTCGTTGTTACAAGTAGTTCGCGCAAACGAAACCTCCCTATTATTATATTTAATAATATACTGAGGAGCAAAGAAATGCGATATTTTTGGAACCACTGGAAACACTAAAGTGTTTCCGGTGATTACGAAAATGTCGCATTTCGTTTGCTCGTCAGTATATATGTCAGCTTATCTGTGGTTATGAAACACTGGGTCCAAAATGCTAGACCAACATACAGTGGAGCTGTGACCTTCACGCTCAAGTTCAATAAATATGTTGGTTTCATTCCTGCGACACACTAAGCACTGACATGCACTGTGATATCAGATCCAAGAAAATGCTTTAGGAATGACTTCTTTACGTTTCCTACGGTACTAGACACAACACCTACGCTGCCCAAGCTCTCCTAACACTCATTATTATTGTTTAAAGTACGAACGTATGCATTCGTATTTTTGTATTTTGACAAGCAAGTCTCTCTTGTCTGCATCCTTAAAACCCATGCGTTTTTTGAGGGGTCAAACAACCACGGATTTGGAAAGAGAAGCCGTTTTTGCACTGAACAGTCAAACTGAAACTGATCTGCGCTCGCGGGTTTTGATGATACACCGCAGCCTCATGCCGTAACGTTTGTTTTCAAAATCTGATACGGTCATTAGCACTGAGAACAACAACAACAACAACAAAAAAACCCACAACAAAACAAACCAACATGCAGCGTCCAAAATGCCATTTTTTTTTTATTTTTTTAGTATTGTCATCGTTCTTTCAGTGTAATGCTTTCTGCATCCATAATTGAACAGCCAAGTTCTGTGTTTTCATTTAGTTATTTGGGTTTAACGCCGAGCTGCTAGCCTGTTCTAAATGACTGTAGTAGGCATTCCTAATTTTGATGGCAGGCTCGTATTCACTATATGTAAATAATAATAATAATTACGGTATTTATAATGCGCTTATCTTATAATAATTATAACTCTAACGCGCACTCACCACTCACGCACGCATGCGCACGCTTAGACAACGGCTCGCGTACCACAAAAAGTGAAATACATTGATTACGACAGTCGACTTGGGGTGGGGAGTGTGGTGATATAGTGCTAGAACTGTTGCAAGAAGTGAGTTTTGAGGGCGGACTGGAAGGAGGTGAGAGAGTGTTTCTGACGGAGAGAGAGTGGGAGAGTGTTCCAGGCGGATGGACCATATACAGAGAAGGAGCGGGGGCCGAAAGTGCTGAGTTTGGTGCGGGGTATGTGGAGGCGGAGAGGGTTGGAGGCGGAGCGGAGGGAGCGGGGAGGAGTGTAGGGGTGAAGTAAGTTGGAGAGATAGGCAGGAGCGCAGTTGTTCAGGGATTTGTAGCAGAGAGACAGAATATTGTATTGGATGCGTTGGGGATGCGTTATATGTATCTTGAAACTGTACTGAGATGATTTTTTCCAACTATAATTTGTTTATTTACATCGCCGTTTCATGAAATAATTGTAAAATCAGTGTGTGGATACACACCCGTGCTAGCTTTTCATTACGAATGTAATAGCGAGCCAATTTAGCCAGCGTAAGCTATGTCAGTCATGTCTAGTCTGATCCAGGTCATAAGATTTCTTCTCGTCGGGAGACCTTTCATCAGCTTGATTTTTTTTTTTTTTTAATTAACGAAAATAGAGCAGGAAGGAAACAAATACATGGTTGCTACACCGACTCTTGTAGGCCTGAGAGAGGTCAAATAATCCTTTGTACCCCGCAGGCCGGGTACAATGAATGATTTGACATCTCTCAGGCCTAATAGGATCCGCGTAGCTTACCCCAGCTACCAATCACTTATTTTAATTCCGATAAGTGCAAATAAAGCCGTCTTTTCTTAGTTAATTGCCGTGTCTTAGAGGCGCTTACAACCATGATAACAGCAATTTTAGGCAAGTTTACAAAGGTTGTGAAAAATCTGTGAGTGATCAATCGGCAGTGGCAGTTCAAGGGTAGTGCCAGATTAGTTTGGCGCTTTCAAGGACATCTTCCAAAAACTGTGACGACTTGTAAACATACAGCGTTCTTATTTTGCTGTTACAGAATGACCACCAGAGAAGAGAGTGTAGACGACAGCTAGTCCCGTTGCGTGAAGCTGGGCACATCGGCAAATCGTTACAACCCTTGCACTGTCTGCCCTACTGAAGATCTGCCCTGAGCTGGATAATTCCAACTTTTCCATTTTCGCGAAAAGCGAGAATTGCATTGTAATACGCTCATCCAAACATGGACATTCACTTTGCTTTGCAATTGCAAAGTAGGGCAGAGTTCCTTTCACATGTCACTGATAAAGGTGTGGCGTGTGTGTGTGTGTGGTTGGATGTGGGGGGGGGATAAGGTGTGTGTGTGTGTGGGGGGGGGAGGTTACTTTGTTTTGTCAATGACGAAAATGATCCCCTTGACTGCCGAGAAAAAAGGTTGAACGTCACCCAACTGCAAGAGGTATAGATCCTCACGATCCTCCGCAGTTGCCGGGGCTCGTGAGGATCTATGCCTCTTGTTGAAAACCACGTTGTCTCCGTGTTCCTGTTAACGGCTGAAGATCTTTGGCGTTGGAATTAAGAAACGTTTTAGAAACACATTCTGCGTCCACCGGCATTGAAGCGGTTAAGCTTTGGACCGTTAACACAGTCTGCGTCAGCTGGCACTGAACGGGTTAATGTTATACATTGAAATCTCGATTGTCACTAAAATAACAAAAGAACACACACACGCGCGCGCACACACACACACACACACACAAACACACACACACACACACACACACACACACACACACACACACACACACACACACACAAACAAACAAACTATGCACACTGCAACATCGGTTGTCTATGAAAAGCCTTTACGCACACTAAAATCTCGAGTTTTAAAATTTTCTGTGTAATATTCCTCGATTTTCTCATATATAAAAACGAACATAAAAGCCAATATGTTTATTTTTGCGAAATTCGCAGTTTCTCGCAAGACTGAACATTTGCGAAACTTGTCGAGACCAACAATGTCCATGTGTGTTGCTGAGTACTTCTATAGTGAAGAGGTGGGAACTTCGTGTGCCTGAGTGTCCCTGGGGGCACTACCACCTGCTGCTGCCAAACTCACCAGCTATCACGGTGGCGGACGATTATGCCATCGCAAGCGGCACTTGGCCACCGCTTGAATTCACAGAGTTAAGGGGTGCTTTTATGCAGCGAAGCGAAAGCGGTGGCGACAGCAACTTGAATAAAAAAAAAAAAAAACACAGATAAAGAAGTGTTTCCATATCTCATTCAGCCCCGACACACCACAACAAGAAATGCATCGAGCATGATAGTTCAAGGGTGGTGCCAGAATAGCTTGGCGCCTATAGGCGCCAAGCTATTCTGGCACCACCCTTGAACTATAATGCTCGATCTGTCTATAGAATTGTAATACAGTCCTTAGAGGGCAACTTTAAAATTTTGGGGATTTCAGTCCTGGGGCAGAATGTGATATACGCGACGCGACGGCCGCAATATTGCGGTGCGACAGGCGACCGCGGAGCGTAAAGAAAGTATCGTCCCCATGGAGCTATTCAACGGCGAATCGGCCGTGATTCCACTGCCAAGGGAGCATGGTTTTCAGTACGTGATAAAAAAAAAATCGTAACAGTTCTAACTCATTCGACAGGTGCCGCCTCCGGATGCGCGGCTTATGCCGCGTATCTGGAGGCGGCACGTCTCAAATGAGCTCACAATTTATGAACGGAGCGCTGCAGCCTGTGCGCCGCTATGTGGAACACATACCGATTTTCCGCCTGCTGCTCAGGTCGTTTTTGCCCATGTCGAATGTCGCGCCGCTATGGCATAGCTATTACAGAAACACACCCTTACAATAATTTATGTGCTGGTCTGTGAATTTAGACCTGACAGACATAGGCCGTCAGGTCCAAAACCACAGATCAACGCTGACAATGACGCGTGTTTTATTAAAACTCAAACTGACACATGAACCTGTATCATGTTTGACCCAAGCCGTTTTGTATTTTGCAGTGATGAATTACAGAGTTGTGTCAACATGATTCTATTTTTCTTGCTTTCACCTCTCTCTCTCTCTCTCTCTCTCTCTGGGAGGGGGGGGGGGGCAGAGTGTGGATGGGAGCCAGCGTGCCTGATTTATTACTTTCCAGCATCCGCAATAAAAAGGAGGGGCCGGAGAGAAGGGGGAGAGGTGGTGGAGGGGGGGGGGTGCAGTGGATACACTGGCCCACCTACGCTACATTGTCATTGCAGGGGTGGGAGGAGGGGAAAAGGGACACCCTCCAATCCCACCCTTCCGTCCCCTCTAGCCAAGGTTCCTACGCCTCTGACTGTGTGATTAATTAATCTGGCAGTTTAGCATTAACAAATGACATAATTGCTCATGTTTGCGGTCTTTGACCTACGCTCTGATTCTGCACCGTGTGCCACCTGAACTACAAAGGCGGTGCTGCATTCTATGTAGTCCAAATGCCAATACATATAACGCAGTTCAAAGCGATTAGCTTAGCAAAACAAGGTAAAGTTGTATGTGCGTCGATTTGATTGAGTTAGAAGTGGACTAGAATTGGGCCGGGGATGGTGGGGGGGGGGGGGGGGGAGGAGGAAGAGAGAGAGAGAGAGAGAGAGAGAGAGAGAGAGAGAGAGCACCTGAAACTGAGAGCACTGACCCTACCCTCGATTTAAAGCGCACTTTTAACTCATTCAAGACGAACGACATCCGGATAGGCGGCTTCAGCCGCGCATCCGGATACTGTTCGTCTTGAATGAGTTAACCTGTTCAGTGCCAGCTGACGGAGACTGTTTCTGCAATCTTCATTAATTCACGACCAAAAGACTCAAGATGTTTCAGAAATATGGATTCAAAGCGTTGTTAGAAAGAGGCACGGATCCTCATGGGGGCTCATGAAGATCTATACCGCTTGCAGTTGGGGTGATGCTAGAATATACTCGGCACTGAACGGGTTAAACTAGACTGGATGATACTGTAAAAATGGACAACTTCTGGAAATCAAGGGCAGGTCTAGCCCTTTACATAGACTAAAACGACACTAATGAGAGTGACTTCTGCCCAGTTCACAAGTATGTGCACTAATCAAAATGCTGTGTGCATTACTGATGTGACTCTTCGCCTCGTACGAGATAGACGGTATACTACTTTGTGACATCTGCAATGATCCCACGATTGTCACGTCCGCCCCATCATTTCATTCGCTCGGTTGACACACATAATTATGTCTGTCCTGCATTGTGACCCCCCTTTCACGTTCAGGCAGTTCGTCATTTGTGTATTACCTCCCTTTCATTACTCCACCAATCCTGCGGTAAACAAACTACAGTCTACTCCGCTCATAACAAGGTCGCATTTTATAACAAAAGTCGGATACAGCAACGCCTTTTTCAACGGTCCAACAGCACATTTTCAACGTAAATTACTTCGCTTATAACAAACATCGGATATAAGAACAAGAAAAAAATGGAGTCCCCTCGCGATTTGTTATATCCAGAGTTTACTGTAGAACAGAATTAGAAATAGCCGCTTACTGTGCAGTTGTTCGTTTCATCTGCTTCAACTTTAATAAGCAAGAGGCGTAGATCCTCATGAGCCCCCGCGACTGCGGGGGCTCATGAGGATCTATGCCTCTTGCTGAGAGCAGTTTCTATCCGGCCGTGTTCCTCGGACTCTCGCGGATCGATGCCTGCTGGTGAGACTAGCTTGTGTCCATGTACCTAGAGTTGTGGCTTTTGGTCGCTGGACGAACCAAGATCAGTTTCAGAAACAAAGCGCGCGTTTAAAGGCAGGGAAGGGGTTAACCCATTTAACCCATCAGGCGCCAAGCTAATCTGCCACTACCCTCGAATTATCACGGTCGATTCATCTTCTGCTCTAGGGCGTCCGGGGCGAAATTAAATGTTAAATTCACGAATGAAACTGATATCGCCATTATGCTTCATTACTACCTCCATTATGCCGTGCACTGGATAGGAACCACTACTTTTGTGATTACATTGCCACTGATGTTATCTCCCGTACAATTAGTGCCACACAATCAGAACAGCTGCTGCTGGTGTTAGCGGTAATATGGATCCACGAACGCTCACATGTCGACAATTAGGACTGTTTAGTGACGACGCGTGCCTGTTCTGTAACGAGATCAGTGCCGCGAAAATTTAAATACCACCTATCTGCAAGAGGTATAGATCCTCATGAGCACCCGCAGTTGCGGGTGCTCATGAGGATCAATACCTCTTGCTGACATCCTTTTGAATCTGCGTTCCTGGGACAGCTAGGTCTTTCTTGTCAGTGTTGAATCAATGAATATTGCAGAATCACTATCTGCGTCAGCTGGCACTGAACGGCGGGTTAGCCCAGCAGGGACTTAAACACTATTAGGACAACTACAAACACAATTATACATTAGTTATATACTTTCCAGCAAAGTAAAAAAAAAAATCGTAAACTTATTCGCGACGTACCGCATGGGGATACGCGGCCTCTGGCCGCGTATCCCCATGCGGTACGTCGCGAATGAGTTAAATGTTTCGGGCTTTACGTATTTTGTCGCCCACGAAGGTAATTTCAAAGACGGGGCACCGCCGGAATAGGGTCTGAACAATTTTTGTAAACCTCCAGTGTTACGTGGTGGATTTGTAGTCGTAGTATGATAAACACACCAGACTCACGCACGTAAGGTTCTTTTAAATAAACTTCATTCAGCTGCAATCCGTCACACGTGGCTTAAGGATGTAGACAATACTGGAGTAACAGTTCCAACAATATTTTAATTCAGCGATGCGATCTCCACACAATGCAGTTCCAAATGCACGAACACTGATACAAAGTCTCTCCTGCAAATATCCACACTGCCGACACAAAGTCTCTCTACAACGTACACCACACTGTTACGCTGAATCTCTCACAATGTACACCCTATACGGGCCACGTACCTACGATAACTGTGTGTCTCTACAACTGACAAATGCAAGACAATGTATGAACGTGCTTTCCTAGCGCCCTCTTTATATATACTACCAATTTTCAGAATCATCTACGAAAATCATACAACGTAACCAATCAGAACGAAACACGCAACCGAAACTCATTAAAATAATCTTTCTAGAAAAACTACAACAGGCTACGAAAATTCGGCTGCTAACTTCAGCTCTAAATCCTAGAGTATAATGAAGTCACATAAAAGTATGGCAGGCAGTTCAACAAACTAGTCGGAAACTTCGAGAACATCCACGATCCTTCATAACACAAAAGAAAGGCTGCTCAATTCACGCGCACAGAAAAACAAAATATTGCAAACTGTTACGAACTTACCAACGTCACACATACGAGGTCACTAGACAGCGCAACCTTTCTAGAACGTTCTGGACTAAACTTAGCGTATCATAACGAAGTTAATTCCGCTCTGCGCGACCGAAAGAAAATGTTACTTAAAAAGGTACATGAATCATAACCATGATAGCTCAAATAAAATATCGGATCGTTTCCTACGATTAACACATGCATGCTCTCACAGGACAACACAACCACAATCGTAACATCCAGCTGGATTCGAACCGGCGACTTTTAGGACAAGAGTCAAGTGCTCTACCAGCCGAGCTACCCGGCTGCCCCCCTCCCTCCTGCCTCTCCCCCCCCCCCATCCTCCCACCCCCCAAACCACGAAAAGATAGGTATAGCATTGCGCACCGCTTGTCTTCATGTCTATTTTGAAAAGGGCCTGTGGCCTGAACAATTACTAACTTGTAATGTGATTGTCTTTCTTTCAGTTGTTCGGGGAGTTTTTTTTGTACTTCAAAAGTTATGCCTGGTAGGGGCAACAGTTTCAAATCCATTCAGCAG
>BTPG01000004.1:213832022-213874522 GCA_036245525.1 Semisulcospira habei | reverse complement strand
ACCAGTTTCAAGAGATGGATCGACCATGATGAGGAGGAGGAGGATACTCTTGTTCCATGTGTCGTAGCTCAAACAGTTAACAAAAGAAAACGGCGTACGCGGTCAGCATGGATGGAAACAAAATAGATAGGTTTAACTCATTCAGTCCCGACACACCACAGCAAGATATGGATCGACCATGATAGTTCAAGGGTGGTGGCAGAGTAGCTTGGCGCCTATAGGCGCCAAGCTATTCTGGCAACACCCTTGAACTAGCATGATCAATCTGTCTCCTGAATTGTAATGCAGTCGGCTGAGGACAACTTAAAACTGGATTTCGTACCTGGGACACAATGTGTAATGCAAAGTGTAAAATTTCAATCATCATCAAAAGATCGAACACATAATAATTGACTTCTTTTTTTAACCCTTTAAATGCCGGGACTAGGCGACCATTACGCAGCTGCAAGAGACATAAACTCTTATGAGCCACCGCAGTCGCGGGGGCTTATGAGGTTTAATCATGTCTCTTGTCAGTCCTATGTTCATTATACCTAATATGTTTGTCCCATTTACATTTGTGTTCTTCACACGCATGTCGAATGTCGTTTCAGATGCGAAATTCGTATTTAAATCACTGGCAGCGAATAGGTTAATGGCGAACAGTGTGCTATAAGTTATAGCTGCACACTGTATACTAACCCCTTGGTAATTGGTTGATCATTTGGGACGGCGCCATGTTTTAAAGAAAGCAAAACATACAGAAAGTTGCTGCTACTCATTTGACAGCTGTGACATTTAAAATTATCTGCGCTGCTAAATCAAGATTTAAGCGTGTGTTTTTGTGTTAACTCACGGTAATTCACGGTAATTGTTTCTAGTAAGGAAAAGGAAGAAAAAAGTGTGTGACGTAAACTGCTCCATTTTTATTTTGCTTGAAAACATTACATAAAAAAAATAAAATAAAAAATAAAAAAGAAAGAAAAGGGACCCGGAAAAAACACAAGTAATCAGAATGAATTTAAACAAAATGAGGATTTCATTCCAAAGTCTACGGTATTGTTTGGAGTTCACATACGTTTTTAAGTACCTTGTATTTATAGAAGGGACTTTTTAGGACGGGTCGCGGTGGGACGAATTTAATAGCATGTCCATGATGTCAAAGGCGTATGTATGTGCGTATGTATGCATGTATGTATGTGTGTGCGTATGTATGTAAACAAGAGAATCTCCGATATTTCTGTACACACAAGCTTGAAACTTGGTGAAATACTTTCTTAAGAGATCCTCCGAGCATATTACAAATGAATGTCTCATTGAAGATATAAACAACCGTTTATAGGAAGTCGGTTGACCCAGATTAGAGTCGTAATTTTTGTCATATTTATATTTACTTGAACTTTTGCATATAGCTAGTTTGGAGAAAGACATTGGATGAGTTCTTTAGCCAGCTTTGTATCCTTTCAACTTCTTTAGTAAAAATTAATTCTTTTCAGAAAATAATTAAAACAGTAAAAAACCTTCACTTCTAGAGAAAGTCAGACAGTGCCGGTGACGTAAAAGAAGACCAAGCAGACACTGATATTCTAAATATGACGCATACAATTCTCTCTCTCTCTCTCTCTCTCTCTCTCTCTCTCTCTCTCTCTCTCTCTCTCTCTCTCTCTCTCTCTCTCTCTCTCTCTCTCTCTCTCTCTCTCTCTCTCTCTCTTCCTTAACAATGCTCCCCCTCCCCCAACACACCCGTAGGCGTTGGTCCTATACATGTATTAATGTAATGTAATTGTTGTGTTGTAGATGTAGCAACGGCAGATTTGAAAAATAGCATTGCCTCTGGCATTGTTAATATCTTTACCGTTGTAAAATAAAGATTCATTGATTCTCTCTCTCTCTCTCTCTCTCTCTCTCTCTCTCTCTCTCTCTCTCTCTCTCTCTCTCTCTCTTTTGGGCGCGCGCTCACGTGTGTGTGTGTGTGTGTGTGTGTGTGTGTGTGTGTGTGTGTGTGCGTGCATGCTGTGTGTGTGTGTGTGCATGCTGTGTGTGTGTGTGTGTGTGTGTGTGTGTGTGTGTGTGTGAGACACACACAGAGAGAGAGAGAGAGAGAGAGAGATGAGAGAGAGAGAGAGAGAGAGAGAGGAGAGAGAGAGAGAGAGAGAGAGCACATATATACATATTTGTCTTTGCTGTATGAATTCTAATGTACTTAATTATTTTCTGTGTATTGCTTTACTTTGCATTTTTACTCATTTCAGTTATATTTTTGTGCGTACGCGTCAAAAGTTATGCGCGTAAGTATGTCTGGAGTGACGTGTCCGAGAGCGTGTGTGTGTATGTGTGCGTGTGTGTCTAAGTGCGTGCGTGTGCAAGTTTGTGTTTGTGTGTGTGTGTGTGTGTGTGTGTGTGTGTGTGTGTGTGTGTGTGTGTGTGTGTATGTGCGGGCGTGCGTGCGTGAGCGAATGCATACATGCGTCAATGTGTGGTATGTGTATGTTTACATGTCTATGTCATTTATGTAGTAGATGTAGCAACGGCAAGTTTGAAAACTGGTCCTGTTACCAATAACTTCTACCGTTGGAAAATAAAGGTTCATTGTTCATTGTTCTCTCTCTCTCTCTCTCTCTCTCTCTCTCTCTCTCTCTCTCTCTCTCTCTCTCTCTCTCTCTCTCTCTCTCTCTCTCTCTCTCTCTCTCTCTCGCTCTTTCTCACACCTATGCGCGCATCTCCAAGAGGCATGGATCCTCATGTGCCCGGAGGGCGCATGAACATCTATGTCTCTTGAGGATGTTTGGAGCGCGCGCATGCACTCACGCACACATACACGCAAACACACACATCGACGCGCTTTCAGAAGAGCATGTAGGTGTACTTAGCATGTGGCTAGGTAAAGTCAACCTGATTTCACACAAATTATAGCAAGACTGAAATTGTACCGTGAAATTCTAGTTTTGTCACCATTTTCGCAAGTCTTGGAGCGAAAGCGAAACTCATACACGTTAAATATAAAATTACGTAGAAACAAAAAATACGTCATGACAAATGACGATTAACAAACCAATGACACATATGCGCGCATCTATAAGAGGCATAGATCCTCAAGTGCCCGGAGGGCGCATGAACATCTATGCCTCTTGAGGATGTTTGCAGCGCGCGCATACAAACATGCACACGCACACGCATACACACACAACGACGCGCTTTCAGAAGAGCATGCAGGTGTACTTAGTACAGCCATGTAGCTAGGTAATTATAGCAAGACTGAAATTGTACCATGAAATTCTAGTTTTGTCACCATTTTCGCAAGTCTTGAAGCGAAATCGAGTCTCATATCACGTTAAATATAAAATTACGTAAAAACAAAAAAATACGTGATGACAAATGACGTTTGTCAAACCAATGACGCGTGTGCACTACGCGAGCCCCTTCTAGAGTTCACTATGACGCATTGGCACATCTGCGAGGCTTTTTCAGAAGGACATATTTCAACATCAGAATCAAGCCAAAGACAAAAGATAGAGACCTTTGACAGCGAAGACAGCTCTGATATAGAAGGGACTTTGTGGGTTATGGTTCATCCCATCTTGTTTCTTTTAGGAACATTCACAGTTATTCGTATTTTTAAGCTAGAGGAAGGATAACGTCAATCATTCGAACGGCACAGAGCCTTTTCCATGGCCGACTGTTTTCTTCCGCACAGCTTCTTCCAGGGCTGACTGTTTGATGGGAGTATAACGTGGCTCCAAAACTTGCAAAAATGAATTAGTCATTATTTAAAACGTTGAAGAAGTACAAAGCTGGCTAACGAACTCGTCCAATTTAATTCTTCAATGAGACATCGAATTTTAATATGGGCGAAACAGCTTCTAGATACCCCTTGCATGAAGCATTTCTTTTATTTTGAAGCTTGTACATTAATCAAACGTCGGAGATTTTCGTTTTTACACGCACACACACACACACACACACACACACACACACACACACACACACACACACACACACACACACCAACGCACGCACGCACGCACACACACACACACACACACACACACACACACACACACGGCGGCGCCAAAAGTATGTTCAACAGCAAGGTTAGAGTAGCTAGAGGCGACCCCATGTTGCTCTTGTTACTTCTTTGCCACAATCTCAGGCCCGCTCGCCTGTTATGTCTTTTGCATGCTACGGAACGTGCTCCAAACAGCCCCATCTCAAAGTCTACCGTATTTTCAAAACGACAGACAAAATGACATGAAAAAATTGCGATGGCCAACGCGGGTGTATTTGAAAATCTGAAGAGCTAATTGGTTAAAGTCATCATGCAGTACATTTTAGCTCCACCCTGTCTGGAGTAGATGTTGCTCATTATCGACGATAGCAGGCAGACTGCAAACGCGCTATACACTTTGTATATTAGTATAGACGAACTTAGCTTACGTCAGTCGTGATCATAAATCTTGCACGTTCTCTAATAATCAAATTTAACGTCATAAGCTTGGCTTTCAGACTCTGTGGGGGCGCATTTTGTTCACCAAAGTCTCAGCAATGCTTATTGTTTACTTTTGCAGGATCGAATTGTACATTGTATTTTCATAATTGTGTGAAGCATAGCTGATCTGCAGCGGAACGACACAAATTCAGATGGTCCCTGGACGACATTCTGTGGAAAGTTACATGTTGGTCCGAGTATTCTGGTTGATGGCTTCGTGTGCTTCATTCGTACGTCCTCAGAATGACAGGGACTATTTTGGTAAGAAGGTTAACTCATTCGAGACGCGCTGCCTACAGATACGCGGTGATTCTCGCCGCGTATCCGTAGGCAGCACGCCTCGAATGAGTTAAACTATGATGTGTGATTGTCTGTCATTTGACACCTTTCGGCGCTACGCCATTACGTGTACACCATACGCACGCTACACCTAGAATAATGCCGAATAGAAGACTCCATCAAGAAACATACAGAATTTATGCTATGGCTATCACATGACGACTGAGCAATCTACTGAACAAGAAAGAACTGTTATCTTGTTGTCGAAAGAGTCTCTATCACCGTCAGTAGTTAAGAAGTACCCAACGGAGAAAGCGTGTTTCTCAAGTTTCTCCGTTGGGTACTTCTTTGCATATTACACGCTTGGCAGTCACCTTTTTGGTCTGGATTTATTCGTCAGTAGTTAGTCAAGGATACTCAAAAACAGGAAGTGTGTTTTACACTTACCGGACAGTATGCACACAGTTACGATATCCGCGTACCCATGCGCAAAAGGCCATCGGACCGACGCTGTGCGCGGGCTAACGGCTGCCAACGTCGGCCCGATGGGGTAAGTACTAACAGCTTGAACACCTCATGACTATTTTTCAACGAAAACATATGGAATCCTATTTAAAATTGCTTCTCAACAAATCAAACGTGTATTTGTATGCTTTCAGCACTAACCACAAAGTTCTAAATTTCAGTTTGCTAAGCTCACAGGCGCAACAGATCATCACTGATTCATGCCCTTTCCTTAAAGTGTTGCCTATACAGGGGCGGATCTGGGTGCGGGTGGGGGTGTGGGGTGTGGGTGTGGGGTGTGGGTGTGGGGTGGGGTTCTAGGGGTTCGCGACTGGATTACATAAAAGAGTGGATTAAACCTTGCGGTCGGCCATATGATCAACTAAACCTTGAGAGAATCACAAGATCACTACGTATGCTCGCATTTCCGCCTTTTCGTATGTTTCATCGACTGACTTGATCGCTTCCGTTCTTAGTTAGTCTGCTTAATTGGATGGTAGATCTCTCAGTCGCTTGTGAAGCATTTGTGCAAGTACGCTGACCCCATATCATAAATACTGTAACTCCGTATAGGTAGGGGACTCGCAGTTTCCCCTGCTGGAAAAGGCGAACCCACTCGCGCAATGACCAGAGGCGCTGATGCCGGCCATCAAAACGATGATGTGGTCGCGCTGATGTTTGCTAGCTGTGTGTGTAGACATTGTGAATATTGAGCCTGCCCACAAAAAAATGAATGCCTACTACAGTCATTAACACGTTCTACCACAGGCCCAAAATCCCCAAATTTTGAAGTTGCCCTCTGAAGACTGTATTACAATTCTAGAGAAGATCAAGCATGATAGTTCAAGGGTGGTGCCAGAGTAGCTTGTCGCCTATGGGCTCCAAGCTATTCTGGCACCACCCTTAAACTATTATGCTCGATCTGTCTCTAGAATTGTAATACAGAGATTGTAATACCTCGATTCATGTCTTGCTGTGGTGTGTCGGGGCTGAATGTGTTAAGAACAGGCTATATGGAAACGCAGAGTTTGGCTGTTCAATTATGTGTGCAGAAAAAAAACGATGACAATACTGAAGAATAATTAGGTGCTTTGGGCCTATGCATGGGTTATTGTTCTCAGTGCTAATGACCGTAAAAGATGTTGAAGAACAGATGTTATGGCATCAGTGAGGCAGCATTTAGTGTGACAGTGTATAATCAAAACCCGCGAGCGCAGATCAGTCTCAGTTTAACTCCTTCTACCCCAACACCGAAATCCCCAAATTTTGCCGTTATTCTCTGAAGACTGCATTGCAGTGCAGGACACAGATCGACCATGATAGTTCAAGGGCGATGCCAGAATAGCTTGGCGCCCATAGGCGCCAAGCTATTCTGGCATCGCCCTTGAACTATCATGGTCGATACTTATCTTGTTGTGGTTTGTCTGGGGTAGAATGAGTTAACCGTTCGGTGTAAAAATGCCTGGCCTTTCCAAGTTCGTTGTTGTTTGTAACCATTCAAACACGCACTTGGTAATAAGGATGCGGAGTAGAGAGATATCTTGCCAAAGCCGCACACTAATTGGAATGCATACTTACGTACTTTAAACGATAATAAGGAGTGTTAGGAGAGCTTGGACAGGGTAGGCATTGTGTCTAGTGAAGGGCTGGGACCCTAGGGAACGTAAAGAAATCATTTTTTTTCTAAAGCAGTTTCATGGATTTGAAATGACGGTGCATCTCAGTGCTTTAACATTAACTCACTCGAGACGTGCCGCACCCGGATACAAATAAATAAATAAATCAGCGCATTAAATAGTCGCTTTATCCCAATTGAAAATCGGCTCAAAGCGCCGCCGCGAACTCAACCCAACAAGCACGCTCATGTGAATCACGCGGATTCATTTACACACAGAAGATTCACGTGGTGCTATGGGCAAGCTCAAGCGAGCTACTAAAGTTTTGGAACTTCAGATCGTTTATATTTGAAATTTTGATTAAATGGGCTGAAATTAAGTGGGCCGCGTATCCGGATGCGGCACGTCTCGAATGTGTTAACACATTCTGCTCCAGGACCGAAATCCGCCAATTTTGAAGTTGCCCACTGAAGACTGTATTACACTTCTGGAACAGATCGAGCGTGATAGTTAAAGGGTTGTGCCAGAATAGCTTGGCGCCTATGCGCTCCAAGCTATTCTGGCACAACTCTTGAACTATCACGCTCGATCCATGTCTTGCCGTGGCGTGTTGGAGTTGAATGAGTTAAAGTGGTGTAGCAGGTGCGCGTATCTGGGAGAGTGGGTGCTCTCGTGTATTGTGCATTCGCAGTGAGTCAGTGTTTTTTTTTTTCTTTCTGGAGAACGGCGCGGTATATAAAACTTATTATTATTATTATTATTATTATTATTATTATTATTATTATTATTATTATTATTATTATTATTATTATTGTGTGTACTCTTGTGCAGACTGTGAGCTCAAGTATTTTAAAAAATGGGTCGGAATCGATGCAGAGTGTTTCTTCGAGAGCGACTATGCAGAACCACAGCCACTCGGCCGGGTATTTTATTTTGTGCGTAATGGGTCACTGATGAAAGAGGACGACGATGATGATGATGATGATGATGATGATGATGATGATGATGATGATGATGATGGCGATTAATGTTCTAAAGTCGTGTAACAGTATTGTACGCCACTTATGATGATGATGATGATGATGATGGTTGGGGGAGGGGAGGCGGATCGGTGGCGGGGGGGGGGGGGGAGGGGGTTGGGGGTGGGGAGAGTGGGGGAGGGGGTGGGGGGGATATGCCCTAAAATCGTAATGCTTAACTTGCATTGTTTTGTTCATTCTCGTGATTCGCGTCACCAACACTGAAAATGAGTTCGTCATGAAACGTGAAATTCAAAATACGATTTTCATGAAACGCGAAATCGTCCTGGTTATTTCGTGAAACGTGAAACGTCTGTTGCCACACTGAAAATTCCAGACATGAAACGCGAAATCGTCCTGGTTATTTCGTGAAACGTGAAACGTCTGTTGCAACACTGAAAATTCCAGACATGAAACGCGAAATCGTCCTGGTTATTTCGTGAAACGTGAAAAGTCTGTTGCCACACTGAAAATTCCAGACATGAAACGCGAAATCGTCCTGGTTATTTCGTGAAACGTGAAAAGTCTGTTGCCACACTAAAAATTCCACTTGAAACACCCCCCTCCCTCCCTCCCTCCCTCCCACACACACACACACACACACACACACACACACACACACACACACACACACACACACACACACACACACACACACACACACACACACATCCCCCCTCACCCCATTCCCCCCGGCTTCCCCGGGTTACGTTTTAAAATGGTGAAACAGTATTGGCCTTCACATATTTGTCGACCTCTCGTGACTTTCTTGCAAATCCGTGACTGCAAGTTTTTATCCACGTGTTTCGTGGGGGACAAAAAAAAAACAACAACAAAAAGCAAAAAAAAAACAACCGTTTTTGTCGCGAAACGTGAAAGCTAAAGTTATAACGATCATGGGGATTTGTTAACACATTCTACCCCAAGACCGAAATCATGAATTTTGAAGTTGCCCTCTGAAGGACTGTATGACAATTCTAGAGACAGATCGAGCATGATAGTTTAAGGATGGTGCCAGAATAGCTGGGCGCCTATGGGCGCCAAGCTATTCTGGCACCATCTCTTGCACTATCACGCTCGATCCATGCATTGCTGTGGTGTGTCGGAACTGAATGAGTTAAATTTTTCTAGTTAATTCATGAAACGTAAAAATACAGCTTAAGAGCGTTGCACGACGGACTTGAGACATATTCTCACCCCAGTTTTATGTTTCCATTCCTAAGCTTAGGTCATCCGTCTCTAGTTGCCGCCATCTTGAAAAAAAAAAACCTCCGAAAATCTGTTTTCCAGTTATTTCCTGTAAAGAAATTGGAGAAATTAAAATCTATACCACACAAGCAGACGAGGAAATTAGAGTAAATTGACGGCATCTTGGGTCAGTGTGCGTTTAGGTGGACCTAGGAATGATTGTGTTTTTTGTACATTGTCGGTACTTTAGTTAGTTAATTTAAATTAGTTAGATTATCTAGATGTAAAGCGCTCTGATCCTTTCTTTGTGGGGATATTGCGCTATAGAAGAGTTATATTATTATTATTATTATTATTATTATTATTATTATTATTATTATTATTATTATTATTATTATTATTATATTTCCTTAAGCCTTTTAGCGCCATGGGCGCATTTCCTGAATTTTGGAAGTGTTACTTAACGACTATGTACCACTTGCAGGAGGTGGATTGACCATGATAATTCAAGGGTAGTGCCGGATTAGCTTGGCGCCTAAAGGCGCCAAGCTAATTTGGCACTACCATTGAATTATCATGGTCAATCAATCTCCTGCTGTAGGGTGTTGGCGCTAAAAGGGTTAGATTTGTTGTAGAACCACAGAGACGGACCACATTGTCAAAGCTCGTGGGAGACAATAATCTAGGCATTACTCCTTAAAGGCCCACTACTGCCGTAACTGTTCAAAGATACACTTCTGTAACAAATGGTTACGAAAGCTACACACAGGTCTAGTTATGGTTCATTTGGATACAGGAGAATCTAGTTCAGCACACGTCGTCTTTATATCAAGTAACCTGACAATGACTCCACTCCTATCAGTAAATACAATACTATCAGTACGAGAAACAGTTAAACATAGTTTGAAACGCTAACGGTTGCACAGAATAAATGAGTGCGATTACGCATGTGCTGTTGCTGCCGGCCTGTCCAAACTGCCGTTAAAGTTCGCTAGATGTGTCGACAAGACATAACAAACACAAATGGTGTAGAAACGTGTCTTCGGATTTATGCGTAATGGTACTTTAAGTTCACTTCTTCACAGTACCTGCAGTGATTAGAACGTTTAGCTGACCGTCTCTGACTGAGAAGCTAGGCCAGCTACGACCCTGCCCCAGATCTAGAACTGGCTTCAGAAACGAACATTTTCCCCACAAAAAAAACTCATTAACTCATTCAGCCCGAATTTTGGAGGCGTCATCTAATACCAGTTGCAGGAGATAGATCGACCATGATAATTCAAGGGCAGTGCCAGATTAGCTTGGCGCCGACACTGATGCGCCGAGCTATTTATGGCACTACCCTTGAATTATCATGGTCGACCCATCTCCTGCTGTAGTGCGTCAGGGCTGAATGGGTTAATTATGTCAATTTGCTGTGCTCTAGACTGGCGAACATCTTTTATGTTCGCCTGTGAAATATCACAAGAAAAGAATGACAAATCCCACACCACTGAAACACCCTGAGTGTGCCAGCTGTTACCTCCGTAGATATACCATGTGCGTTCTAAAGTGTATCCACTATAGCGCACAGGGTAGCTAACGGATAATCCCAATGGCGCAAAACTTCATCGGGCCGACGTCGGCCGCCGTTGGCCCGCGCACAGTCGTGCGCGGGCCAACGGCGACCGACGTCGGCCCGCTGTTTTTTGCGCACTGGGATGAGACCGTTCAATGCAGAGGTAAGATAGTTTGATAATTGAAACAATGTTACTATTCAGCAGCGCAGTTAGCTGGTCATTCATTGTTTCTGCTTTCTTGGAATGCATTGGTCAGGTATTAGGAAAATATGTCAGACAGGATATTGGAAGATTATTCCCGCTGGAAGAGTCGAGAATGTTTTCTTGATTTTATGTGCAACAGACTCGGGACTGAGAGACGGAGAATTGGATGTCTGACTGAAAAGTTAAATGACCATTAAAATTTATATGCAGTCGGTTGACCCTCATTAAAGTCCGTAATTTTCCTTATAATTATTCACTTGAAATTTCGGTTAGTTTCAGCTTTGTGTCTCTTCGTCTTTTTCGAAAATAATAATTCATTGCAGAAAAATGTTAAAAGTAAGATTCCTCGACTTCAGGAGAAGAATCATGCATTCCTTCTAATATAACCCATTACACCATGAGGCTGAGTTTTTAATTTTTTTATAAAAAGTTGTTTATTGTCCTATGAAGGCCACATTACAGATTAGGAGACAGATCAACCATTCATTAGTTTCAGAGTGGTGCCAGAATATCTTGGCGCCTCGGACGCCAAGCAGTTCTGGCACCACCCTGGAACTATCACAGTCAAATTTATTTCAAGCAATAGGTGTATCAGGATGAAAAGGGATAATCCCGCCACCAAACACGTAAGTGTTATATAATGTTCCCATCTGATGCAAAGCACTGCAGCGGATAAATGTTATTCACGTGTATAAGTTGACGCAATGCTCTCCCTCTCCGACCATTTGATTTAGGAAGACAGTCTCTATTTTGTGTTATGGTGTCTGCAAACGTATTATGGAAACAGCAGGGAATTAATGCAAGCTCATATAGAACAGACTTGTGGGCATGGGTCAGCCTTTCAGTTCTTCTGCAGATAGGCTGTGGCTACGCCAGCCCACAGAACGTTTAACTGGCGCGAAGCGTCGTGTGTCTGTCAATGTTTGTGTGTGCCATTGTGTGGATCCAGAGTACGGTGGGTTAGGGTGGAGAGAGATGAATCAGAAGGATAAGCTTATAAAATTAAATAGGAACAACTCTGAATGTTCCTAAAACAAAAACGCACGCGAACTCAAAACAATACCCTAGACTTTGAGATGAAATCCTCATCTTCTACACGGTTCACTTACATTTTGGTGAAAAAATATGGTATGAAACAAGTTCAGCACACATCATAAACTCATGTAACATTGCAAAGTGAGTTAACTCATTCGAGACGTGTCGCCTCCGGATACGCGACATAAGCCGCGTTGGCGGGAGGCGGCGCGTCTCGAATGAGTTGAATATAAATAATAAGATAAGATAATAAGAGTACTTTATCTCGAAAAGAGAAATTCGTCTCGCCACCTCAGGTGCAACTCGCAATCACACACACTCGCACAACAGTTTACAAACAAATGGACACAGCTACAAAATGGACAATGACTCGGGACGGGTGAAGCCCGTTGCTAAGGCATCTAAAGGCCGGCGCCATTGGCCTCATCCCGACCCGAACCTCCCTGGCAAAAACAGAATACTAAGACAACCCTATGTCTCCTGAACACACTATCATATTATGTTCGTTCGTAAAGTTCCTACTTGACAGTAAAGCTAGTACATGAAATACAAGTTAACAACAGAAACAAAATACCGTCGACTGAGAAATGATCTCAGATGAGTCTAGGCTACATAAAAACAGCAGTCAAAGCTGCACATGGGCGGGGCCCGTCGCCATATTACTGCGCCGGTATTTAGAGGGCACCGCTCCGACAAAGTCCGTCAACACTATGAGACCTACTATAAATATTAGAAATGCGCCGTATAAATACTATGTATTATTATTATTATTATTATGTTTTACATATAAATACCATTCTGGTATCCGCCATGAGTTGTTATAATAAAATACCCACACACCCAACACACAGTCCTGTTCATTTCACGGGCACACTGCTTGTTGGGAAATGTCTGTCAGCAGCGAAAGTCGGCGAGCCAGGCAGATGCTACATAAACACGGCCGCCGAGGAGGAAACGCAGTAACTAAGAAAGTAATTAAGCTCGCTGGTAGATCCTTCTCTGTATGCTTTCACGCTTTTCTGTGGAGTCAGACAGAGTAAAGAAACATCTGGCACCAGTCTGCAAACACTGTAGGATGAGCCCAAAATAGCACATGATTAGTAACTCCACAGTTCATCTGCACGCTTTTCTTTGACTATATAGGCTGGCACGAAGTAGGTTGAAATTCAGTCCGACTGTTACACTGAAAGATGAAGACGATCCGACTCAGTATTACAAAATAAAGACGATATTCTATCAAATAAGTTGTTGAAAAAGTACATCACTGTTTCATAGGAACTTGACTCGTGGCACAACACTGCCTGGAAAATAATCATTAATTGTAGGCGTCGCTTTAAAGCACAGTTGACGGATTTTGCCGCAGCGGCCGGCCAGGAGATGATGCCTGGCCGCCATCTTGCCCCCTTCATCAAAATATAATGAGTCATCTACCATGGGTCTGCCAAACAAACAAGGGCTTCAAAACCCAAGGACTTCACACCCAAAACTAAGGGGCTTGATGCACGATGGTAAGGCTTTTCTATGCATGCTCATCTGGTTTACCCTTCCGAAAATCATGCGTCACAAGAGATCAGGAAATAGGTTTAAAAAAACAAAAAAACAAAAAAACAACAAAACAAAACATTTTTGACAAAAGATTTTATTTTCAAATACTATTCACAACTTCAAAGCCAAAATTACTTTGGTAGATTAATACAGTAATGGTAAGACCTCCCTATGCATACTAATTTGGATGACCCCTCGGAAAGGTCAAGGTCAAAAGAGATCAGGAAATAGGTCACGACTGTAGATTTCTACCACAAAAAAAAGTTTAAACTGCTTTTTCTCAAATACTATTTACAACTTTCACCCCAAACTTTGTGCAAAGATATCTAATGTTAAGCTAATTTGGATGACCACTCGGAAAAGTCGAGGGTCACAAGAGATCAGCATATGATGTAAAAAAAAAATCTATTTTGTAAAATGTTTGTTGTTATAAGGAGTTTCTCAAAACGTTTTAACCACATTTAGCAGAAAAAGTAGCCGATGATAAGACCTTCTATGTGTACTAATTTGGTTCAGTACGCGCAAAGGTATGGTCATGGGAGGTTCACAAAAATGAACAAATTTGAGCAAACGTCAATTTCGCAGGCACAACACGCAACCCTTTCCTTATGTTGGAACACTTGAACACTTGCTTATACCTGCGACCTGTCGAAAGGTCAAGGTCACAAAGGTCAGACTTATTATGTAGATCGGTCATGCACATGAACCTTAAGGGTTTTTAAGTTGTCTGTTTTTTCCTCGTGGGATGAGGTCTTTAACAAATGATGTTACTACTGTATTTGATATATGACATCTGAACAAGACGTGAACAAACATATCAACAAAAACAATTCAAGGGCTAGTCGCTGTTTGTCCAAACTGTTTCCAACACCCTTTGACCATGTCGACTAGAAGTTTGCTGTTTAAAATTGTGTTCCCGCTTATGTGCGATAATAAAAGTGTGTCTATGTGCTATGCAGTTTGGGTCAGTGGCCGTCCATCTGGCGTCCGTTATTAGGAATTTAACGTTGGCATTTTCTCTTGCATTGCTCAACCACAGACTTCAAAGATAACAAAGACATTTTGTAGAAAGACCTTTCTGATAATAATAATAATAATAATAATAATAATAATAATAATAATAATAATAATAATAATAATAATAATAATAATAATAATAATAATACATAGTTTTTATATAGCGCCCCACAGACAGCAAGCTCAGTGACCTGACGCAACTGCTTAAGTATGCTGTATTCTGACAAAGAAAGCAATTTCTCAAATATCATTTTCAGGTTCAAAATCAAACTTGGGACACAAATACCAGATGTTGAGAGATTCCTATGCGTACTAATTACAAGGTTAAGGGTCCCAAGAGATCGGTAAATGAGTCAAGAACAGTAACTATATGTCTATATCGGTTAGAATATCAAGATTTTAGCGCTTTCGTAAATTTTTCAATTAAATTTTACACGGAGGTGATAAGACCTTTCTATTCAAACAAATTTGATTCACACCTTGTAAAGTCAAGGGTCACGGAAGGTCAAGATGTGTGGAAAAAATTAGCAAATGTAGATTTTGCATGTCCTAATTTAAAGCCAACACAGCTTTTTTGACACTGAGACATTTTATTGTCCTTTAGGGAAGGTCAAAATAACAAAGGTCAGATTTAATGAAGCACATGGGTCACACACATGACCAAGACGGGTTATGTCATTAAGTCTTCTATTTATAGAAAGGACTTTTTAGGATGGTTCGCGGTGGGGCAGTTTTAATAGCATGTCCATGATGTCAACGGCGAGCAGGCCTAATCCTCTGACAACTGAAGTAACAAGATAAAAATTACGTCATGTCTAGTTACGCCAACCTAGTGTGTGTGTGAGAGAGAGAAAGAGAGAGAGAGAGAGAGAGAGAGAGAGAGAGAGAGAGAGAGAGAGAGAGAGAGAGAGAGAGAGAGAGAGAGAGAGAGGGAGACGAGAGAGGGAGGGAGACGAGAGAGGGAGGGAGACGAGAGAGGGAGGGAGACGAGAGAGGGAGGGAGACGAGAGAGGGAGGGGGACGAGAGAGGGAGGGAGACGAGAGAGGGAGGGAGAGAGAGAGACGCGCACGAGAGAGAGAACGACGTCGTATTTAGAACATTATGTGTCTGCACGGTGAAGGAGTTGCCTCTTTTACGTCACCGCCACTGTCTGATGAATAAATGAACCTTTATTTTACAACGGTTAAGGCATTGACATGTCATCGTCATGACACAGCCATTTTACAAACCTGCCGTTGCTAACAACTACAAGACTATCTATACATGCACAAACATATAAATAAAACATAATACTTGCAGACAATTGACAACACTGCAGCAAACAAGCTTAAACTGAATGACACCAAAACGGAAGCCATGATGGTAGGCAATCGCCAGAAACTTTCCCAGCTCCCTGCCTTCCTCCACCTTCAACTAGACAGCACCCCCATCTCCATCTCTGACTCGGCCAAAAACCTCGGCGTTATCCTCGATTCCTCTCTTTCCATGACCAGCTTCGTATCCGCCACTGCCCAGGCATGCTACTTCCACCTCCACCGCATCAGTCAGATCAGAAAATACCTCACTACCGAAGCTGCCACCAAACTTGCTGTCTCTCCCATCCTATCTCGCATCGACTACTGCAACTCCCTCCTTTCCGGCCTCCCTCACTCCACCACTTTCACTCTCCAGCGCGTCCAGAACAATGCTGCCCGTCTCGTCCTCAGAAAGAAAAAATCCGACCACATCACTCCCCTGCTCAAACTCCTTCACTGGCTTCCCATCCCACAACGCATCCAATACACGGTTCTGTCTCTCTGCTACAAATCCCTGAACAACTGAGCTTCTGCCTATCTCTCAAACTTACTTCATCCCTACACTCCTCCCCGCTCTCTCCGCTCCGCCTCCGACCCTCTCCGCCTCCACATCCCCCGCACCAAACTCAGCACTTTCGGCCCCCGCTCCTGCTCTGTATACGGTCCATCCACCTGGAACACTCTCCCACTCTCTCTCCGTCAGAAACACTATCTCTCCTCCTTCCAGTCCGCCTTCAAAACTCACCTCTTTCAACAGTTCTAGCACTATACCACCACACTCCCCACCCTAAGCAGTCTGTCGCAATGTATTTCACTATTTGTGGTACGTGAGTCGTTGTCTAAAGCGTGCGCATGCGTGCGCGAGTTGTGAGTGCGCGCTTAGAGTTATAATTATTATAAGATAAGCGCACTATAAATACCGTAATTATTTTATTATTATTACTCCGATGATCAACCAATTGACTGAGAACAACTTTCTCCAAAACCTTGGAAAGAAATGGTAGGTTAGATACCGGTCTGTAATTTTTGAGTATGTTAGCATCTAGTCAAGCGTTTTTTCAACAGAGGGATCACTACATCCTGCTTAAATTGCTGAGGGACGGACTCTGACATCAGAGATGTGTTGATAATCCTGGTGATGACACCAACCAGTTCATCAGAACATGACTTCAGTAGGTTCGTGGGCATGGGATCAAGAGAACAAGATTTTGGTGGAGAGGACAAGATAAGCCTTTTCACACTTTCCTCTGCAACAGTCATGAAACTGTCGAGCGAGGGAACACTGTAAGATAAGAGACAAAGGTTGCACTGCCGGAAGAACTATCAAGTTCTTCACGAATTGTGGCAATTTCAGAGTCAAAGAATGTAGTGAACTGGTCGAGAAGTTCATCAGGTGGGATGTTGCTAGGAAAAACTAGCTCAGATGGCTTCCCGAGCAGTTCATTGGTGATACTGTACATCTGACGGCCAGAAGTACAGTCCTCAAGCCTGCGGCAAAGAAATTATTTTTGGCCGCAAACTGTGAGGACTTTAGTACCGAGCGCTGCTTCACAAAAATCTGTCTATGAATAGTAAGACCACTGGATCTCCACTGTGTTTCTGCATGCCTGAGCTCGCGCTTGGCGTTCTTGAGTTCTGTAGTAATCCATGGGGCAGGAGGACGAGCGGTCACGCGTCTAGTGGTGAGCGGAGCGTGCTTATCCATACCAGACACAGCTGTGTTGTATGTATGCAACAGTTCATGCTCTGCACAGCCGACCAACACGGTGTCACAAGCATGCCTCACATCTGAGCGAAAATTATCCATGTTGATACGTCAGATGTTTCTGGAGGTGACAGCGCGTTTGACGTGATCCGGGCAAGCCAGATGAAGACTGAAGAAAACAGTTCTGTGATCAGACAGCAGTGAATCTGAAACCACAACCTCTTGGACAGGACAAGTAATCTCCCTTGTGATGAGCAGATCCACGTCTGTGAGTTGGGCCATGGATATGTTGTTGCAGGCCATGGTCGGCGAGCAGTGAGCGTAAACGCTGTGCATCACTGTCTGATGAGATCTTATAATGAAAGTTAAAGTCACCAAGGACGACTGGCTCATGTTTACAGTTAATGCAACAGTTCGAGTCCAGAAAATCTTGATATTCGTTAAAAAAATAAGCGAGGGGTCAATTTGTTTTGTCTGCTCGGAGGTGGGCGGTATACAACAGTCAGAGACACCCTGGTGTGGCCGCTGATGGTGATCTCCGCCGCCTCGAAGGTGCTGAACGACAGAGGTTTGCACGAGACACACTGTCCTGCAGAGATTTCTTGCCGATCACAGCTATACCACCACCACGACGACCACAGCGCGGAAATGACTGAAGGAAATACCCAGGAGGAGTCATCTCGGCCATGTACGGCTCATCACCCACTTCTTGCAGCCATGTCTCAACAAGCAACAAGAAGTCCAGTTTGTGATCAATCACATAGTCACTTATCTCGGATGTTTTGTTTTTGGAAGACTGAGTATTTAAGCATGCCAGAGACAGTATGGATGTGGCTTGCTTAGATGACAAGTAGCGGACGATTGGAATGGGGATCAGGTTTCCAGAGAGCCTCGATTTCCTGTGGAGTGCGTGCAGGTTCAGGGCCAGAGACGACGCATGCCTGGAGCTACACAAGCTCTTGGAGGTAATGGAACACCTGGATCTCTCAGGGTGTTGTCTGAAAACGGCACTTGCATGGAAGTGCACACAATCCTGGTGGGAAGGGTTGCGTGTGGATCAGCAGGAGAATAATCTGAAGAAGTTGCTTCGTGAAGGGTGCTTGGAGCCACTGTGGGTAGGGAGGCAGGTGAAGCACTGGGGGTGCAGCCTAGAGATGACACACGCTTGTGGGTGGGATAATACCCATCCCTGGTGGGGGGGTTGGGGGGGGGTGGGGAGGTCGGGGGGGGGGGGGGGGGGTAGGAAGGCACTTGAAACTCGAGGGGTAGTGATGACAGATATGGAACGCCCCTGCCTGCGCCGTCCTCCTCGGAAAGGCCGCTTCCTCTTGGGTCTGTTTACACAGTGACGCTCAAAAGGAAGGATGTGAAGATCAACGGCCCTCATGAGTGCACACACGTCTGGGGAGGGGGCCCCAGTACCTCTCCACTCTAGCAGTTTCTGTCTGTCATAGCACAACACACGTGCAGGCCTCTGTGCAGTGAAAGAGGCCAAGCCTCCACACACACTGGGACTGAGTGAAAACTCAGCAAGCAAACATGGTTGTACAGTATACTGCAAAACTGTCAGTAACAGCACAGCTTTCAGAAAAAAATGGCAAGTCCAACTGCTCGTATCTCCAAAGGAAGATGTAGATAAAGTAGATAAAAGTTACACCAAAATGGCCATGGAGTCATGATGAAGAAGTCTATGCAAACATTAAATCCATAACATGAAGAAAAACTTATGAAAATAACCAAAAACTGGAGAGCCCATTCATTCAAGACTACAAAGCGAATGAACAGTACTCACTCAAAATAGGCCGATAGTTATTAGGGTCAGAACGATCTTATGTTTTGGGAAGTGGAATTACTTTCGCATATTTAAGTGCGTTAAGAAAAGTGTTATGCTGGATACAGAGATTATAGATGTAAGTTAAGGATTCTACAATATATGGGAGAGACAGCTTAAGTATTTTCGGGCTGATGTCATCAGGCCCAGAGATAGAACAATAGAGATCCCAAAGAATCAAATTTCAATAATGCCGCACCCTTATATAAATCTCGCTATTATCGATCATAAACTCGTTGACCTGCCATGACCTCTCTACTATCGCCGAATCAACCCTGTTAATTTGAAAAAGTGGCGGTCATGATTAGTGCAGCCTTATTGAATTTGATTATTTGGAATCTCTATTGTTCTATCTCTATAACTATTGTCTCTGACAACATCTAATCAATCACTGTTAATTTTTTAAAAAATGGCGACTATTTCCAATCGAACACTTTTTACGACCCATGACCTGACAGCAACACAACCCCTAGTGTGTTTACCCTGAATGAACATTGACAAGGAAGTTTAATTCAACTGCAGACTAAAAACAACACAGTATCTGGCTGCCTTGTACCAAGTATATGGGGTTTTACAGAGACTATAATTCTCAGTAGCCTAGATTTTTATAAGTGGACACAGGTCAGATCCTGTCAGACGCACCACCACACACACGACCACACACTTCTTCATCTCTTCCAATGCCCTTCCACCCCTTCCGCCTCCCCCGCCTCCCCGCCTTCTCCCCCTTCCTTCCCATTTCTTCCCCTCTCTTCCTCTTTCACTGCTCCCTGCCCTCCTCGGCTGCCCCCTCACCCCCCTTCCTCCCCTCACCCCCTCCTCCTTCGCCTGCTTTCTCCTCTTCGTCCCCTCCTCCCCCTTTTCCCTCCCCTTCACCCTCCCCCTCGCTCTTCCTCATCTTTCCTACTCCCCTTCCTCCCTCTCTCCCCCCCCCCCACCCTCCTCTCGCATCCTCTTTCTTACCCGGTTCTCCTTCCCCGACTGTTCCTCCTCCCCTCTCCACCCCTCACTCCTCTCTCCTCCCTCCATCCTCTCTCCCCCCTCCCTACCCTCCTCATCCTCTGTCCTCTTCTTCGTCCGTTTCTTCTCCCTCTCCCTCTGCTGTCTCTTCCAACCTAAAACTGTGTCTGTTCAATGCCCAGTCTGTCTGCAAAGATGGCAAAGCTGACGTGATTTCCGATTTCATTTTAGACAATGACCTAGATATTGTCGCGATCACGGAAACGTGGCTCCGCTCAGCTGGCGATGAACCCATCATCGCCAGCGTCACTCCGAGTGGCTACCGCCTGGCCTCCTTCCCGCGCGCTTCCAGAGGGGGTGGCATTGCCATCATCTACAGGGACTGTCTTTCCGCTCACCTCTCCTTCTCTCAGTCTCTACCTTTTGCTCATCCCTCCTTTGAATCTGTCGAGGCCGTAGCAACACTCCCTGGCCAGTCCCTCATCTTCTCATGTATCTATCGCCCCCCTCCAAGCTCTCAAAACAAACTCACAAACTCCATGTTCCTCACCGAGTTCGACCTCCTCCTCGACCACTACAGCACACGACCCGGAAAACACATCCTTCTAGGCGACTTTAACTTCCACTTTGACAAACCCGACCACCCTGACACAAAACGCCTTTGCACGTCACTTTCAAACCACAATCTTACACAACACATCACTAAACCCACCAACCGACTCGGCCACACCCTCGACTGGATCATCACCCGCACCTCCGATCAACTCTTTCTCGACTCTGACACCTCCTCTGTGCTTCCCTCTGACCACCTCGCTATTCTCGTCTCCCTCAATCTACCTCCCCCGAAAAAAACCAAGCTCATCGTCTCTCGTCGCAAACTAAAATCTGTCAACCGCGAGAGCTTCTTCGACGAAGCTGTCGACCTTCTCTTGGACCCCGCCCCCTCTCCCGATCTTGCATCCCATTTCGATTCCTCCCTTCGAAAACTTCTAGACACCCATGCCCCTGTCACTACCTGCTCCATACCCAACCGACTCCCCTCCCCCTGGCTCACTGACGACATAGCTGAAGCCAAGCGCGAGCGCCGACAAGCGGAACGCCGCTGGCGCTCATCTGACCTCACCGTTCACAGACAGATCTTCCAAACAACTAGATCCAAAGTCTGCAAAATGATCTCCGAATCTAAACGCAAATACCTTCAAAACCAAATCCTGGAATCCACTTCTTCCAAAACACTCTACGCCACCATGAACACACTCCTAGGCACTTCTAAAGACTCTCCTCTCCCCAACACACACAGCAAAGAAGAACTCCCGTCTGCTTTTTCTACCTATTTTTCGGACAAAATCCAAACTCTGCGCGACACACTCGACACCCTGCCTTCTCCGCCTTGCCCTCCCGACCCCCCCCCCACCCTTTTCCGGCACTCCCCTCTCGTCCTTCCGCCCCGTCTCTCAGGATGAAGTACTCAAGACCATAAAGTCCATGCCCTTCAAAACCTGCGAGCTAGACCCCTTCCCAGCTTCTCTCTACCGTGACGGCCTTCCAAAACTTCTGCCCTTCATTACCGACATCATCAACGCATCTCTAGAAAACGGCTCCGTCCCCGATATCTTCAAGTCCGCCATCGTCCGTCCTCTCCTAAAAAAACACAACCTCGACCCAAACGAACTCAAGAACTATCGCCCAGTCTCCAATCTCTCTTTCCTGTCCAAGCTTCTTGAGAAGGTTGTTCTCAACCAGCTCAACCTCCACCTCACCGACAACAACCTCCTCAGTCCATTCCAGTCTGCCTATCGCAAACATCACAGCACTGAAACAGCCCTTCTACATATCTTAAACGATTTGCTTCTCTCCACCGACTCGGGCAACATCTCTCTTCTTACACTACTCGATCTCTCTGCCGCCTTTGACACTATAGACCACTCTATCCTCCTCCACCGACTCCACCATTCCTTTGGCATCACTGATTCTGCTCACTCCTGGTTTCTCTCCTACCTCTCCGACAGACAGCAGTCCGTCACCATCAACGGCGTCTCTTCCAACCCAGTCACGCTCTCCTGCGGAGTCCCACAGGGGTCCGTCCTGGGCCCGGTCCTTTTCACACTCTACACCTCTCCTCTGTCCAACATCATCCAGTCTCACCGCATACACCACCACCTCTACGCTGACGACTCACAACTGCTAGACAAAGACAAACTCGACAACACTCAGTCACTACTGACTCGCACGGCTGACTGCTACGAAGACGTGAAAAACTGGATGACAGCAAACAAGCTAAAACTGAACGACGACAAAACGGAAGCCATGATGGTAGGCACTCGCCAGAAACTCTCCCAGCTCCCTCCCTCTCTCTACCTTCAACTTGATAGCACCCCCATCTCCCTCTCTGACTCGGCCAAGAACCTCGGCGTTATCCTCGATTCCTCTCTGTCCATGACCAGCTTCGTTTCCGCCACGGCCCAGGCATGTTATTTCCACCTCCGCCGCATCAGTCAGATCAGAAAATACCTCACTACCGAAGCTGCCACCAAACTTGCTGTCTCTCTCATCTTATCTGGCATCGACTACTGCAACTCTCTCCTTTCCGGCCTCCCTCACTCCACCATTTTCACTCTCCAACGCGTTCAGAACAATGCTGCCCGCCTCGTCCTCAGAAAGAAAAAATCCGACCACGTCACACCCCTGCTCAAACTCCTTCACTGGCTCCCCATCCCCCAACGCATCCAATACAAAATTCTGTCTCTCTGCTACAAATCCCTGAACAACTGCGCTCCTGCCTATCTCTCCAACTTACTTCACCCCTACACACCTTCCCGCTCCCTCCGCTCTGCCTCTGACCCTCTCCGCCTCCACATCCCTCGCACCAAACTTAACACTTTCGGCCCCCGCTCCTTCTCCGTCTACGGTCCATCCACCTGGAACACTCTCCCACTCTCTCTCCGTCAGAAACACTCTCTCTCCTCCTTCCAGTCCGCCCTCAAAACTCACCTCTTTCAACAGTTTTAGCACTATATCACCACACTCCCCACCCCAAGCTGACCGTCGTAATGTATTCCACTGTTTGTGGTACGCAAGTCATTGTCTAAAGCGTGCACATGCGTGCGCGAGTTGTGAGTGCGCGCTTAGAGTTATAATTATTATAAGATAAGCGCATTATAAATACCGTAATTATTATTATTATTATTAGATCCTCAAGAACCTCGGACCCCAGGCTTAACCCCCGTTTACAAGTATTAGTCAACTTTTCTGTTAGCTCTCTCATTTTGAGTTAGACTGGCGGGACTTGTTTAATATTATTTTACTGATAACATTCTAAGGTTAAGTTTTGCCTTACTGAGTACATGAAAAAGTGACTGCCGTCTTAATGTATACCGGGAATGTGTTTACACAACACAGACAGTACAAGGCCAGGCAAAGCCTGTTCTCTATTAGCAGATGTGTCAGTCTTGACTTGACGAACACTGTACACACACACACACACCTCACCTCACCTCACCCTCACCCCCCCCCCCCCCACACACACACACACACACACGCACACACGCACACACACGAACATGCATACAGACAGACACACACGCACACGCATGAACATGCATACAGACAAAGCACACAGACAGACAGACACACACACGAACATGCATATTAACATATATACACATAAACAAAAACATTAAGCCTACCTTGCTATACACATACACCCGTAACATCCCGGCATGGCGACACACTGACAGAGCTGGTTTTTCTCAAACAGTTTACAATTTCCAAACCAGCTAGCTAAATTTTCACCCTGCCTACACACATACAATTTCAGTACACTATGCCACATGGACCCTTGCGTGCATAGGCACGACTTTTTTCAGAAATTATGACGAGACTGATTTCAGTGCAAACAGGCAGGTGTTCGTGACTCACTAAAGTAAACAAGACGGCAGCTTTTCAATTTGACTGAACACATGTTTAAACAAGACAGAAAATATCACATCTATGTACTGACTTTTAAATCAGGCCTCTCTCTGTGTGAGGTGGCTATGAGACATGTATGTTAATGTAAAAATGCGTCATTCATGTTACCTACAGTACCACGGTAACAACACAAAAGCTTACTCCAAACATTAGTAAGCCAACGACAGGAAATTCAGCCAAACAAAAGAGCGATGACAGGCCCATTCAGCCGAACAAAGGTCGTTATTTGAAAATTATGTCGAAAATAATATTCATAAAAATATGGAGTCCTCAAGAGTTCGGAACTGAACTGTTAATCTATGCGTAGCTTGTGGCAAATGTATTTCGCCAAGTCTCTCAACCTACTCATAATGAGGGTCCTGAGAGTACAGCTGACTAATACATTGTAAAATGGGAATCAAGCCTGGAGCCCTGGCGGCTTTTAAGGATCTGTTGTTTATGTACTCAGTCGGGTGACTGTACACACACAAACAAACAAACACACAAACATACCCACACACGCACAAACAAACACTCACACAAACAAACATGCGCATGCACAAACAAACATACCCACATACCCACAGACATACCCACAGACAAACATGCACACGCACAAACAAACATGCACACATACACGCACAAACAAACAAACACAAACAAACACAAACACACATACACACAAACACAACATACATGACACCCGTCACCAAAAGCACATGGTTTTTAAGTACGACCTCAAGTCACTGCAATATTATTGTAAGATATTTCTTCCGGGTGCATACCTGACTAAACATGTGTGACGCTTTCAATTTGTAAGCCCTGTGAGATGATAATAGCCCTTATAGAACAGCCAAGTCTTGTCTTGGGTAAACTTAAAACGTTACTGACTACATAGCTGAGTGGTGGTAAATGTATGAAGTTACTGTTGTGTTACTTTCTAGAAAAACATGATTTTGCTTGATAACAAATTTCAAAGTTACCTGCAATTTTGTTTTTTCTTTTTCTTTTTAAATTACATTATAAAATGAATCAAGACGAATTACTTCTTCTAAACGATATCAGTGCTGTAGAGAACAAAGACTTAGACTCCAAAAAACAGTGACTTCTCTCTGTAGTTGTTTCAGGCAAATCAAAAGCGTATCTTGGAAAACAATACATGACAGAAGATATTGAATCTCTCACCGCTGACGAACTAATTAAACTGCATTCTAAATATGAAAATCATATCGCTTCACTAATGACTCGTGATCTGAGTCGATCTCTTGTCTGTCTATACACAAAAGCTGTGAGTCACTTTCTACCTGTAGACACTGACAGTCTATCACACGACCTTGAAAGCAATCCGATTGTTTCAAGTTCAATCGGCAAATTAGCATGCGTCATGTTTTACAAGTTTGGCAATTACCTTGCACCTGTGGTAACTTTGCTTGTCACTGGGAGTCATATTGATTTCTCCAAAATAAATTTTCTAGAAAAAGAAAAGGATGGACTGAATGGACCAAATGGACGAGACCCAGACGACTCCACAACAGAACCCTGTTTCGACACAGGTTCAAACGATCACTAAACCAAAAAGTCAAGGAAGGGTAGAGGCTGGAAAAAGATTAGCTGAATGGAACAGACAAAAAAAATTACAGCTTCAAGCACAAACAGAAAAGGCTCACATCGGGACCATCAACAACACCAGTGTCACTACCGTCAGGACCATCAGAACCAACACTATCAGGACCCTCTTCCCCATCACACCCACATCAAAGTGTAAGACTAACAACTGAATCTAAACCTGAAACAACAAAATATATAGTTGCTGGATTTGTTGTCAGATTTGGTTACGTAGGTTACCGATTATACAAAAAATACAAACCACAGTGTCCAAAAAATCAGACACTCCAAAAACAAAATCAGAAGTCTCCACATTACCAGTAACACCCAAAGCCGTTGACCCATTTGTTATGCAGTAATAAATTTATTATTTTAATTTTTATTGCCTAAGAAAATGACCGACTCAAAGAACATAATGAACCTTGTCTATCACTCTGCCGTGATAAGCGGACTAGCAGTAGCTTATTCTATGCTGGGAAAAAGTCTTCTTAAAATGAAATCGGCATACCTGAGCAGATTGGATTTCGAAGACAGTGCAAAGCTAATTATAGTTGTTACAGCGTCAATTGCGACAAAAGACTTTCTCATCAAGCAAGGAATTATTCCAGAAAATGTTACTATGTAAATAAAAAGTATGGCGACTTTAGCCGTAATAATTGGAGGGGCAATGGTTAACGCCCTGGCATTAGTGGTTCAATTTATCTCTGTTCAAAAATGGGTAGAGGAATCAGCAGAAGAAATGAAGCATCACAATGAGGCATCCGAGAAACTTGCACTCTCATGCCTCCCCCCTCCCTCCCCTTTCCCCGATCTAAATCTCTCCTTCCCTTCAGTGCGCCCCTGTTCTGACATCATCGCCCCTCTCGGCCAATAAATGGCTGGCCAGAGTTCCGGACCAGAACTTGGGCGAGGTTTTGTCAGAACAGTGCACACGACCACACGCTCTATCACACCTCAGTCTCACGCTCAACTCCACACTACTTCCTCACGCACACTGAACACGCGGTGGCAACACTTTTCTGTCAGTTGGGCAAAAATAACGGAGGCGTTTTATTCCCGTGACTCTCACTTGTCAAACATGTAAGACAACATCTAACCCAACCAGTAGGTTTACTGGTTGTTTCCTGCCCAAACCTAACGGGAAAAACGCCAGGTTTTTTTTTTCACCCAATTGAGAGAAAAGTCGAGTGTTCAAGGTGTCGGTATTTTCTGAATAAGTACACTTCTGTAGAAATCTTGAATATTTTGAGGTATTTGGTCCAAGTATGATAGGTATGCAGTGCTTTTCCAGTCCCCCAAACACTTCACCACCTCGCCGGGCACCCCACAAGCCAGGGCCCAGGTAGCCCCACCACACCGCAAGCTGTAGCTTGTATAAACCCCTTCAGCAGCAGAGGTCAGTTCTCGCAACCGTTTGTTGAACTCTGATCCCCTAATGGGGAAGGCCGGTGCCTTAGGAGGCGCTGGGCCTAGCGCTCTAAACATACTGATCACTGCCGTCATGGGGCACAGAGGGTGACGCAACATGACCGGTAACGCGATCACTAGAGTTTTTTCGCGTTTCTGAATTGTCTTACTCCACCTAACCAGTATCTTGACACTACTGTTGTCATTCACAACAAAGCAGTCTCTAGTGAGTTGTTTCCCAGGATCGAATCCTGCACCATCTTGGAAAAGATTGGATCGCCGAAGCAGTCCGAAGAACATAACCACAATCGCTGCCCAGAAGACACTGCACAAATCAAGTTTTTGTTTAATCTGAAGAAGAAGTTGCGGGCTCATCGGCGTCTCGCGGTTAGGAGGGCAGCCTTTTGTTCGCTCTATTCCCCGCAATGTGCTTTTTACCATCCACGAATCCTGGTATGGGTGCGGTTCCCCGCATTCTAAATGCAATAGGCGAACAATGTTGAGGTATTGTGCCACGGAACTGGGCTGAAGTGTCCTGGCCAAAAAGGCTGCGTACTGCGCCACTGTTCTCTCACACACCGGTACCGGCTGGATGTTCATTTGGTCACAAATCTGAGATAAGAGCGCAAGTGAGTCTGATAAGTTTTCTTGGTGTTGTCGGCAAAAACACTGGCACGATATCCCGCCACCTCCTGCAGTAGCTGATGTCTGAGCCTAGACCCGGCACCTAGACAGCACAAAAGCAAGCGCTGACTGTGACATGTGATTCAGAAGGTAGGTGTCAGGCGGTCGGCCCCGGTGCCAATTCGTTAGCAATTGTCCTAGCATGGGCAGCCGTCCTTCGTGTAGGCGGGAAATAGTATCGGCAAACACATTCACACTGCCAGCCACGTGCATCGCTGACACGCTGCAATTCGTTCTCACACACTACCATGCCATCTTCCTCAACAGACTTTGACATAGCGGTCTTTTGAGCGCCCTTTGTTAATGATAGCCTTTGTCACCGTGCTGTCCGTATGAATGACCACCTGTTTCCCTCGCTATGAGGGGACCCACCGGTTGACTGCCTGCACCACCGCGCACACCTCTTTATAATTAATATGCAAGTCCTTGGCTGCCGGCATGTCTGAAGAGAACAGTGTATAATTCCAATCTCCTTTCTAGAACGCGCCTGCCGCCAGGTTGCATGCATCAACATGGACATGTTCCTTGCTTTGTGAGTCATAATACACAGTGCCATTAAAACATGCATGTAAGATAGCCACCACTGTAAGTCTGCGTGAAACTCTCGTGCGAGTCTCGCTTTATGCCTTTGCTGCTGAAGGGGTTTAATCGTATCAAGAATCCGCCTGAGAAAAAATTTTCCTCCCTTGACGGCTTGACACGCCCAGTTAAGGGACCCTGCTAGTGACTGCAAGCTTTGCTTTGTCGCGCGTGTTTTGCCTTGAAACTGCTGCAAGCGTTTGTGAAGTTGCTGTAACTTGTCGTCGCCCAATGACAAGGTGCTTGTGCTGGTGCAGATTTGGATCCCGAGAAAAGTAATGGTTTGTGTAGGCCCCACCACCTTAGGCCAGCTAATATTGAACCCTAATCTACGTAAAAGGGCAATGAGCGTCATCATCATTTGAGTGCATTCCTCTTTGGACTTAGCTGCTATGAAGAAATCGTCAATAGTTGATACGCTACTATCCCTGTCATGCCGCGCCGTAACATACATCTGCGAACTGCCTGCGAGAGTCTGTGAAAGTGCGAAGGGCCCACATTACTACCAAAAGGGAGCCTACTATCGAACAGGTATGTGGGCTTCTGCTCGCCCGTAAAAATCCATTTTAGGCCTGTGACTTGGTAATTATCTGGATGGATACACACAGATCGGTATGCCGCCTTAAGGTCAACTTTCGCGGACCAGTAGCCGGACTTGGCTAGTGCGCACGCGTCCGCTAGATTCTGGAATTTTACTGTCTCAGGTACTGAGTAATCGTTCATTGCATGTCCTACAGGCTTGCTGCCGTCGTGTATCAGGCGTATGCTATTGTCGTCTTTTGGGATCGCAGCCAAAGCGCTAATTACCGTTGGTTTTTGAGATGCTACTATATATTGACCTTTGTTTATCTGATCGATGAGCTCCTTTTCTACCGCTACTCTGTTTTTTAAGGCAGAGGTGTGATTTTTCTGCTCTACAGATCTAACAGTCTGATGTTTGTCAGTGATATAAAACCCATGTTCGATCCCTTCAAGGAGAAACTTTTTGTCTTTATCAGAAGCTAATTCGTCTTGCCACACTAAAAGCTTTGAACTAATGGACGCTCCAGAACCTAACAATGGACAGTTGTATGGACTTAGTGCAGGATAAGGGCTATGATAAAAAGTGCTAGAATGGGTGGGGCCTACCTCGCCTTGTGCAACCTGCTGCGCTGTGTCCTAGGCTGTCCCGTGTTTGCCCCCTGCCGCTGCTGCAGGTGTGTCACGATGTTCCCGCGCCGGATGATCTCTCCCGCAGGTGGCACACACATGTTCCAGCTGGCAGCGTGCGCCGTAGGTGCAGTACCCTCTGTTGTACTGCAGGCACACTTCCCTCCCAGAGGCGTTGTGGGCGCGGTCCGGCCGTCCCTCCTCCTGTTCTGCGAGCAGGTAAGCCAGCTGGCATCGCAGATTGCGCAGTACGGTCGCGCAGCACCACCGTGGACAGCTGTGGGGCGTGCGTGCCCCACTGGAATGCTTCGGCCGCTTGCCGCTGACGATACTCATCGTCGAACAGCAGGACACTTTGCCAGGTGTATCTGGCCGCCAGCTCCCCCACCATCGCCGAGTACTTGAGGTAGGCGTACGGTGTGAAACCCGGTGTGGGTTTGTCCATAAGGGCCGCCATAATACGGCTATTTGCCACTATCCAGTGTGCGGGGGAAACCTTGTCCAACTTCGGTTTGCTGTTCACCTTTATAGTGACACCACCCCCAAGTGCCACTTCTTCCTCTGCCACTGCTGCTGAAGACAGAAAGTCTACTATACGTAAGTGGGGCCCACCTTTTGCTGCCGCAATACCCCCGCTACTGTTGCCACTGACGCACAGGCCGTCGCGCAACAGTTCATCCAGTCCGGCCCCGCTGTGGTTTGTACTGTATAGGGTGTCCTGCAAGGTCTGTGGCGCCCTACTGCCGCTGTTGTCCGCTACTCCTCCCAGTCAGCCGCACAGTGGGCCACCGCCGTTGTCCACCTGGAATTTGGCCACCGCTGCATGGAGCACTGCTCTGTCCCCCCGTTTCAGCGTCAGACATTAGCAGTAGTGCTTGCCTAGAGATGAATTTTTCCCTGATCATGGCACTCTGCACCTCGTCGTCGAGGCCCCAGTCACGGAAAATATGGTCCATCTCACTATTTTCTAGTAAAGCCTTCTTTCTTGCCTGACTGCTGCTGCTGACTCCCTCCCCCCTCCCTCCCTGACTTTTTCAATTTCTAGCTGTCGCCTGACTGCTGCTGCTGACTGGCGTATTCGGTCGGTACCCTCCCTTATCACTCATGTAACCGCCCACGCATTCACACCGCTTTCACGCCTCTCATACTCGCCTATGCACTCAACCCCTACAGGCTTTCCCACCCTCCCTCTCTCTCTCTCTCAATCTCCGTCTCTCATCATAGCATTCCACAGTCGGGAAATTCCCCCACCTACTCAGTACTTCCGCTACCGGACACCGCCCCCCCCCCCCCACCCACGCATTCAGTCCTCTTTCCCTCCGTTTAAAATATATTTATCACTCCTCCCTCGTCTAAACACCACATCAAGTCTGACTCAAAATATTTACTTGTTATTGGAAACTCAGTCAGTCCTTCTGCCAGACTAGCCAACCCTAAAGACAAATGTTGCATAGAGTCATAAAATGTTAATTTATCTAGACTAAAAGTCAAATATTTTTCAGTTGTCTGCGCAATACAACATATGTTTCTGTAAGACTCATCTACAGCATGCATGATGATGTGTGAATCATATCCTTTGAGATTGTGAAAAAAGATTGGTAACTTATATGTCTTAGGATCTGTTTTTAATAGCAAGTTACACTTGTTATGTGCAGCACCTCTGAAACGTCCTGTTATGTGATCATGGTCACGAACTTTGTCACCCTGGAGAGGTTGTTCACAAATCCAACACGTCACAGCTGTATCAAATTTCAGTTTGTCTTCTTCTGACATCACTAAAGGCATCTGACATGTTGTGAGATAATGTACTACCTGACTATACAGATGCCTCATTTCTGTTAAAAACAGACATGTTGCATTTTCCCCTCTGTAGATAACAAGTTCTGAATGCTGTCCATCTGACCTAACAATAATGTATCCAAAAGAACACACCACTTGGTCACTCAACTTTATAGTCTTTGGTAATGATTCTGGAACAGGACCATCATACGGTACAACTAGTGATTCAAAATCAGCATACACTACAAACGGCAGCTTTTGCTGATTCCCATAGTTCTTGAAACACACTTGACTACCAGGATCTGGATACTTAGTACTGTTTGAATGTCATCAGCTGACCTACAATGCAAAACATGTTTGTGCGCTACTTTAATAGAAGAAAATCTTTGTAAACATCTTTTGCACACTTCCTGTTTGCCATTGTGTTTTGTTGTATGATCATGAATTAGTCGTGACATATTTCTGATAATTGTGTAGTGAAAGTTATCATTATCTCCTATTAATAACATGTCAACATGTTTATTTTCTGACTGTCCGTAGGTTGGAGCAAGTGGTGATACTCTAATGGGTTGTAACTTGTCAACAGACTCATTATCCGACACATACACATTTACAGATATACCAGGATTTAGTTTTTCAAACAAGTCTAGGCCTTCTATTTTAACAGGGAAATCAATACCACTGAAGTTGAGTTCGTTTACAAATTTGGTGTAGATAGATACACGTTCAGGTTTTGATTTTACAAAGTTTAGTTTAGCAAGCACACACCACATGAAACAATATTGGTCATTGTTCTGTATATTGACTACAGCCTTTTTGTTGGCAACCTCTGTCGGCAGTGGTAACCATGATTTACCTAATATAGGATGATACCTTGACTGTTTTAATTGTAGTTCATGTACATGACCTTCGTGCCAACCAGACCCCTTCATTTTTGCACTGTCAATGGCTTGGAAGAAGTCAGGTAATAGTCTGTCTCTAAACACGTTCTCCAACTCCCTTCTTGTGTTAACTGTGTGTTGTCTTGTTGAGATATATGATACAATCACTTCACCATCTACTCTAGTAAATTCTATTTTAGCAACAACCTGAATCTTTACACTACCTGTAAGAAGATTATCTTGTACGAAAGAAAAGGAGTTTTCTATCGATTCATAGACATTGTTACTATTAGATATAGGCAAGTCTGTTGTGTGAAACACGTTTCTTAAGCCTGATTGGCCAGATGAGCCTGATGGGCTTTGAGCATTGTCCGTCATTTTTATTAGACGGACAAAATAATAAATAAAAAATATCAACGCTGACTCTGTATGTGTAATACCATTTTATTAACTGTAACACTGGTCAAATATAAATTTGTTTGGTTTAGTTTTTTACTATACCACTACACAAAGCATTAAACCAGCCACTATAATATTCATTAACACTACAAGTTTGTGTCTTAATATCAACAGTTATTTTTAAAATTATTTTTGGTCTAAATGGATTATCGACACCCAAAGTTATATTACCTGACATGTACAGTGTTACTGGTGTTATAAATAAATTTCCTGGTGACCCTTTTATAAGCCCGTATAAATATTTAACATCTTTAAAGTAGTATGTAATATCTATGATTTCACCAATAGGCCAATATTGCGTGATTTGACCGTCTGTCATTTTATGGACAAAACAAAAGTATAAATTAATTTACTAACCCATACCCTGTGGGCTGATCTGTCGTTCAGATAAGCTTTAAAAGCTTAGTTGATTTCAGTTTACTTTTTACATCATTCCGTTCATGCTTATTTGGTATAACATCGTTCTCTCTGAGACAATCTTCAAAGCTATCACGATCTTTACAGTAAAACAAACAGATAAACTTTAACTGTTCTCGAAAATCTTTCAGTACAGCATTATATTTCTGAGTGAGAATCCATACACTGACGTTTGCGTGTCTGCCATTGAAGGCAAGTTCTGCTAAAGTATTTGTCTTCTTGACAATGTCTTTCTCTGCAGAGCAATCATCAACAATAAACAAACTTGGCTGTCCTTCAAATTGTTTATAAAAATATTGTAGGTAGTCATTCAGTTTTTTTCTCAGGGTCGACTAAGTATATGTTGCTGTCAGTCCAAATGAATAAACGGTTGTGATAAGCTTTGTTGTGTTTTATTGTAGGACAAAATATTACAATGTTTTCAAAGTGATGGATGTATCTTGTTTGTAAGAGGTTAAGTACAAATTCAGTTTTTCCACACCCTGTGGCGCCACAAAACAAACCAGTGTGGGTCGAGTGTCAGCAAGTTCATTTTAATACACAATATAATTGTAATACAAGTGACCACTTAGTCTGCTTTCAGCAATATTGAGTTGTGCGTCATAAATCAGGTACAAATATATATTTATTGCTCCAGCGGTTTCAACCTTTTTTTGTATCTGAATTGTAATTCCGTCACTGCCATTTTCAACAGTACGGCCTGACCCATGTAGGTAATCATCGTCTGTACTACGAAGGAGTAGTCATTGAAAGTTAGACACAAACTTATTACGTCTGTGTCTGATGATAGTTCAATATTAAATGCTAGACGTGCAGTGCCAGGAACAATAACGTCACTGGGACCTAGGTTTGGAAACTTGACTGTGAGTGTTTGGTTTTGGTCTATGGTACATGGATTGTTTGTGATGACAATTGATTGTCTAATGCCCTTAACACCAAGAGGCTCACGTAGTTTTCTATATGAGTCTAACTTTGATCCGTAAGACTGTGTCATTTTTATTATGCACAATAACAAATATTAAATTAATAAAAACGATGGCCGCTGGAGGATTTAAGCATGAAGATTTTGAAATGGATGTCTCAGATACTAGTATTACAGATATGACAGATATGACTGGAATGGGAAATATTTCTCCTATGTATCACGAACTGTTAAAAGACAAAGTAAACTCATTTTATGACAGTGTTGGTGCGCACCCAGAGGTAATAGATCCTAATCAGTTTGAATATGATAAAGGACACTTATTTGTAAATACAGACAGAGGTAAAGTGTATCTAACCCATAAAAATAGTCCTGCTAAATTTAGAGCTTTAAGTACAATCAAAACTGATGTAGGTGGTGAGGCAGCACTGCAGCGTTACCTTGGTGTTGGTACTAGTAAGAAGTTAACACCGATTGCACCACGACTTGCTACTGCTCTTCACGACATGCAAACAAGATTACCAACAGGACAAGAAATTGAAATGGCAGCAGTGACAAGCCTACCAGAAATAGCAAACACAGTGATACAAGAAACATCATTTACTGAAGGACAAATAAATGATGCTATGAAAACAATAGACGACCCGCCTTTGTTAATGAGGGAGATTATAGGGTTGGATAAATCACTGCAGTCAATAAGAGGTGAAATGGTAAATAATGTTGCCAAACTGGGTGAGCTTGATAAACATATAGAACGAGAAAAAGAAAAACTGGCCACCACAGACAATGGGAATCTTGACACAGAAATGAAAGAAAGAATACAACACAGAATAAATGATTTGCAGATAGAAAGATCAGGGCGATTACAAACGATTAGTATTGGAAGAGAAAAACTGAAAACACAGGTCAACAGGATTAGAGAAACTATTCAGAAAATACTTCACAAAGACACAACTTTGGCTGAGAGACTAAAAACACTTTTCAGAGAACAGGGTATCACAATTGCCAGTTTAATTACTGCTCTGGGGTTTATTATCAGTACTGTTGTGTTGGCTGTCTCTGGTGGTGGCGCAAGCGGTGGCGGTGGTATTGGTCCAGCACCACCAAGTCCACCAGCCCCCACTGACCCAAAAGATTTACAGTCATGGGTAAAGAAACAATTGTCTTACATATCAGACTTGCTTAAGAAATTGGCTGTAAAGGCAATAGATGCTTTGCCTGGTATTATAGGAAGTGTTGTCAGTTGGCTTATTAGTACAGCAGCGAAAGTAGTAGGGTTTATGGCGGAAAATGTGTGGTTATTTTTGGTGTCAGTAGGTGGATTAATAACTGGGTATTTAATGAAACAGGTAAAGAAGTAAAACCCCTAATCCAGTGAGACCAATTACCAATGCAGTTCTCTCTGACTCATGTGTGTTTACCGAAAGGACAGTAGAGACCAGGGCTGACTGTACTGGCTGTATGGGTGCCAGAGTCGGGCCAGATCTGATACTGTCTGTAATGGTTTTAACGCAAGCGGTGACTGAACATGTGTGGTTGTTGCCCCTAAGTTCACAGATTGATTGAGTCCTAATTTCTGACCAACACCAGCAACTATTATTTCATTATTATAATTTGTTATTGTACCCATTTGGAGTTGAAGGTCAGACAGTAACATGTATAACCCGATGCCAACTACAAAGTCAACTTTCGATCTGGCATATCTAAGTACGTCTTGGTAGCGTTGTATGCTTGATGGGAGATCAACCACTGAATTTACTGAATCTTCTAGATTTGCAAGAAACTGTTTTTGTGAATCAAATTTCCCACTCCCGTTTAAAATATTCGATTTTGTTAGTGATTGTGCTCCTAGTAAACACCACACATATGTTCTGATAGACTCATTTACGCGCTCGACTCCCGCTTGAGTAAACCCGTCACTCCTGTCTAAGATAAATGTGGTCCAGGCATTAGACTGTTTCTGTTCAATTGAGCCTAACCAGACTTCAGATTTTGATGAGAATGAAGTGTAACCAGGGTAGTAATCTTGCGGGTATTGTCTGTGATTCATAGCATAATACAATGTACCCATACCATTGTGATCATCAAGTTTTTGTGTGAAGTCATACTTAGGGCTTATGTTAAACTCATTACAGATGCGTTCAAACGCTTTCATATCCATGGGGTTATTATACCTGTTGAAACTGAATTCAGTGGGAAGTGGGGTATGTAGTTCTGACAGTATTCTTCTAAGCTGGTAGTGTGTGTGGAAACGATACACAGACCTAATCAGTTTGTTTGAGTGATTTAAATGGTCAGTAAATGAAACACCACATCCTGTAGTTGAACACAGAATAGCAAAGTCAAGTTGGTTTTGAAACATCTGTAGTAGACTTGAGGACCACTTTCTTGCAGTAGCATCATCTGTTATTGGAGGGTTTAGGTAATGGTCGAAGGGGTTTTGGTATTTTGACTTGAAATAAATCTTGTTTACTTACAGCTATATCGAGCTGATTTAGTTGAATTATTTTCTGTTCATAAGTAGGTGCGACATTGTACTTGGCATCTACATTGAATTGAAATGCATTTGTAGTGACAATTGTTGGTGATTTAAATTCCATCGTGTTCTTTTTTATGAGATAATAAAAATGTTTATTACCTTAACAAATCTTGCCACAAGCAAACCAGTGTGGTTAACTAATGGGATTGATAATCGAGATAGTAACACGGCTGTAGCTATCCTTGAAATGTTTAACACTGTAAAATGGTTTAATGTAACAAAAAACGGTGAATATTCTGTACATGGTACTATAGGTCGTACAAGTTGGGGTGCTAATCACTTACAGCCTGGGTATTACGACTTTTGTACTATAGCTGAATTTTTACAAAATAATTATAAAATTAAAGCAACTTTAAATCCGGCTAACTTGCTTGTTACCTTGGAATTTCCAAAAGATAGTCAGCTTATATTAACAGACAAACTTTTAATACTACTTGGTTTTTTAACCAAATCTGATATTGGTATTTTAGGTGTTAGTGGTGATGAAGATTGGACATTAGAAAAAGGATTAAAAATGAAGCCCAAAAAAGAAAAATATAATTGGAAGATATCCTGTTCATTCGTCAGTACACACAGTACTAAATGTTTATTTGAAAGAACTGAACACGACTGAGTAAGTAAGTAAGTATAGATTGCTTAACGTCCCACAAGCGACAAAGGCCTTCTCAGGACGTGCCTGCGCTAAATGAAGAAAAAAACTGCAAGAAGCGCAGACAGGAGGGAGAATTTCAAAAGAAAAATACAGATGAATGGACCAGAAAGACAGAAATACAAACCCCCAAAAGAGTAGAACCCACCTTGCAGGGGTTAGACAAGGTGACCCTAGGAACTAAAAAGTAGACAACCCCACCAAGGTCCCCTAGGGCAGACCCAGTGGAGGCCTGAACACGACTGAGAATGTTCACAATGGAAAGCCTTCAACTTTGTTAAGAAGCTTGCCTACTGGAACTGCACCCTATTGTGAAAGTGTGGTTGTTAGATTTCCTAATTTACAGTTTAAGAAATTAGGTTCCAGTTTCTTTGAATCACTGTGTATATCTGTAACTAATCAAGATGACAAACCAGTTGTAATGCATGATTTTAGTCTTGTGTTAGAAGTTAAATAATTTTATTTTTGTTTATAAAAATGAGTGGTGGTCCAAAGCCGAGAATTATTCCAGTTGCATGTCCTGTAACAGAGTTGAAAGATTTGGCTGATGTCCAGGATTTTGAGAAGGAGGGGGAAGTGGGAGAGGTGTATGGTTTTGAACTTGATTCGACTGGCATGTACAGGCGAAAAGTAATCGATGACATGAAGGATGGCACAGAGAGACCGATTCCTAAACATGGTCAGCTGCGTGATGTCTCTGTACCTGTTCCTGTAAATAATGTGCCCTACACCTTAATACATGTGAGTAATAAGTGGGTAGTTTCACCTGTGCCTGCACTAGCACCCACAATTGACTGGGATATAAAGTTGGAATGTATTAGTCCTTATGTATACACTGATGATGAAGGTGCCTTAGTGTTTAGGAAAGTTGTTAACTCTGGGCCATTGATTGTAAGCCTTGTTCCAAGTTTTGCACAAGACAACAATAGCAGAGATAAACTGAAAGCACAGGAGTATGAGAGACGACGGTATCTTCTTACACATAGAAAAAATAGATCAGATGCAAAAGTTGTGTTTGCACTAGCAAACTTTAGAATTGCAAAAGAAGCTACAATAGTATTTGAAATTATCATGAGATCTGTAGCTTTTGTAAAAGAGGCAGATATTGCACAGGGAATAAAACTTTCATGGGATGAAACAGTAACAGGATCATCAAAGGTCTTTATTGCCATTAGAAAAAAATGTTGATGCTTTTGAGGTTTCTAGCAGTATTCCAGCTGTCAAGATATTAGTCGACAAAATAACTTTTGTTTTTCTAAGTTTCATAAAACTAGAAACACATAGACCTTGTTTTGTTTTATTACGCCAGCATATTATATACTTTTGACAAGTTGCAAAATGTAATCACTGATTAACTTCTATCCGCAGCTACCAATGACTGAGACTGTGACAACTGAGACATTTGTGACGTCTATGCCAATTGCATCAGATAAAACATTACAGGCAGACACATTCCGATTAATAAATATTACAGAAGCAATTAAATATTTGGAGGGAGAAGAAGCAAAATACTCCAGATGCAAAAGACGGTATAAGACCATTTTCAATTCTGTACAAAACAGTTCAATGGTTACAGGTATGGTTTCAGCTGGTTGCTCTGTAGGAGGCATTGTATTTATATCAACTGGAATCGGTGCTTTAATTGGTGTTGGTCTTGAAGGAGCTAGCATTGCTACATGCCTGGCATGCTTTGGTTTGGAAGCCCTTAACAAAAGATTTCATACAAAGTTACAGAAACATGAAGCGTTGAGTACGCTCGCTGGAGCAAAGTTGAGTAGTATGAAACTAATTATAAGTAAGGCATTAGACGATCATTTTATTGACGATATTGAATTTAAGAGAGTGCAGGATGATTTGAACAATTACAAACAACTGAAATCTGAAATACAGAATAAGATGTGTAGTCAATCTCCCGTGAATGTTGAAGAACTGAAGGCTAGTTTTTTAGCAGAAGGAAAAAAGATAGGGGTTCAGGAAACCACAGAAAAATTACAAAATCTTTTAAGCAAATAAAAATCAGATTTGGTAATCAATCAATATTTTTGTCATATGCTTTACAGAAGGAGGACACGTCATTTACACAATTTGTGCCTGATAATTTAGTCCCATCCGCTCCACCACCAGAGTACTACTGAGAAAAAAAGTTATTTTTTTTTGTCTTTGTATCTTGTCAAATTTGTCTTAGTATCTTGGGACTGAAGTCAAGTTCTTGTAAGAACTTTATAAAAACTTTTTCTTGCCTCTCTGATCATGTATTTAACACGGTTACACTGTTGTTTATATTCAGTAAACATTTTATTGCTACGTAGATCATTTCTAAGTGCCATCGCTTCCACGATTTCAGGAGTAAGCCAGGGAGGAAGAGTGTGAGATTTTACCCTTCTCTCGTATAGGGGAGCATGTTTATTAAGTACATTTAGGAAAAGAGAGTACCAAATACTGAGGGCGGTATTAGGATTATAGGACAGGAGCACATCATTAAAAGGAATATTTTCCAGATCAAATAGAATTTCGTCTTTACTGAAGTGTTTGAATGTCCTATACGTTATTGTTGTATCTCCGTTCTTTTTGGTTTAGGGAGTTTAGAAGACCAGGAGCACGCCACAGGATAATGATCACTCACACTTAGATTTGAGACATCAACGTTAGAGAAGGCTTTGAGTTTATTAGTATATAATTATGTGGTCTATAAGCGTGAAAGTAGTTGGAGTAATTCTGGTGGATGATTTCACTAACTGTACTAAGCCAAACAGAGATGACGTTGTGTCCCAGGCGGGGTGCGGCTTAAGTAAATCTATATTAAAATCGCCCGATAAAAGAATGTCGGCCTTCTATTTTAAAGCTCTGTCAAGGTTCAGACTAAACTGATCGTACCACTCAACAGTTAGAGGGATTTCTAAACTAAAAAAAATTATCCCAATTAATACCGGTTTTTATTTCGGACACTTAACTTCGATCCATACGCACTCCACCCCCAACGTTTCTAGGTCGACGCGTCGATGAACTAAATGCTGGATAGAATTATGAATATAGACAGCAATGTCAGTTTGACCTGGAGACAAGGAGTCTCGTCTAATAACTGATTGCTGCATCGCTCACACAGGATCTCAGACGCGTCCACCCAGTCCGAACAGGTGGAACGGAGTAGGATTGTTAATATATACAGATATGTCGGCTAGTTTGTTATACATATGTAACACATTGAGGTGCCCTATTCTCATAACTGCACCTTTGATAGAAAATTCACTTGGACTTCTAACAAAATACAAAGTACACAAAATAAGCAATGAAAAAACAACTGAATACGGAAAAACACGAAAATAAAAAAAGTACTATAAAACGATAAAAGGCCACGTAAGTGAATAAAAGTAAAGGATTTTTAGTGTTATAATTCTTTTCTGAAAAGAATTAATTTTTACTAAAAAAGTTGAAAGGATACAAAGCTGGCTAACTAACTCATCCAATGTCTTTCTCCAAACTAGCTATATGCAAAAGTTCAAGTAAATATGACAAAATTACGGACTCTAATCTGGGTCAACCGACTTCCTATAAACGGTTGTTTATGTCTTCAATGAGACATTTAATTACAATATGCTCGGAGGTCACCCACTTAAGAAAGTATTTCGCCAAGTTTCGAGCTTGTATGTACAGAAATATCGGAGAATCTCTTATTTACATACATACGCACATAGGTTGCTTCGCGCCAAATGTACTTTCAGCAGCGAGGTTAGCGTAACTAAACATGACGTAATTTTTACCTTGTTACTTCAATTGTTAGAGGTTTAGCCTGCCCGCCTTTGACATCATGGACATGCAATCAAATTCGCCTCACCGCGACCCGTCCTAAATAGAAGGGACTTAAAAAACCCGAAGCATTGTCAGATCTTTAAAGCTTTTTCAATAGGAGATATTTCAAATTCAGAATCAGGTCAAAGACGAAAAGTAGATACCCTTGACGGCGAGGACGGCTCGAATAGGAAGGGACTTTTTGGGTTATGGTTCATCCTATTTTGTTTTTGTTTTTGAATAGGACACTTGCAAAGCCTACAATGCAAAAGTGATGGAAATAACCAGGAAATTTCAGAATGTCATTTTGAAAGATTTGGCAAAGGAAAGAAAACGTAAGTGTGTGTGTGTGTGTGTGTGTGTGTGTGTGTGTGTGTGTGTGTGTGTGTGTGTGTGTGTGTGTGTGTGTGTGTGTGTGTGTGTGTGCGTGCGAGCGTGTATGTGTGTATGTGTATGTTTTATTGTCATTGAGCTGTCAGAATTACTGCAGGCACTACCCAATGCAAAAGGCCATCGCGCCGAAGTTGGTCGCCGTTGGCTGGCGCACGGCCGTGCGCGGGCCAACAGAGGCCGACATCAGCCCGATGGCCTTTTGGGCATTGTGGGGAGGTTAAAGTTGCAGGAAATGCTTCGAGATACCAGAACTAGCATGAATTATTTTTTAACCAATTACTATTTTGAAAAAAAGAACATCCTTACTAAAAAAAAAAAACATGCTTTAAAAGAGTCAATTACAACACAGTGTGATACGTATCTTTTCTTTTTGTGTCCGATAATCAAGGAAATGATAAGAGCCAATTGTGTATTTGTTTGTTTGTCTTTTTAAACATGGTTTTAACCCGAAATATCAATAAATTGTGTTGTATTTGTCTGATCTAAACGTGTTACTCTACACGCTTAATAAGTCGCCTTTTGGTATGAATGCCGTATTTGAATAAGGAAAATAATCATAATAATTTCATGTCCGGTCATTTTATTGCTGTGATGAACCGTTCCAGAGATATTTTACCTCACAGTAAACTGACGTGTTCAAAAAAGTCTTGAAGTTTCTGTCTTGAAAATAGTGAGTTTTTAAAAAAAATATATGTATAGTTGCATTTTTTATGCTAAAGTTTCACCGAAGTGGGCATTAACTCTCTTCCTGAAAAACAGTGTTTATGAAAATGGGAACGAAATACGCATTTTTATATACTAGTTTTTGCCCTGTGTTGTGGATCAAACGTCTGTAACGAGTATGAATCATTTGTGAACGCTTTATATCTATGCAGGCACTATTTTATTGAGTTATTTTCTGGTATAAACTTACAACCATAACGGTTTTATTTTTAAGTCCACGTGCGCTAGCAGAAGTGAGTCAAGACCACTTTGACTCAATATTGAACAGGCGACTGACATTAGCCCTTATCATTTTGAATACACCAGTCTTTGAAATAAGTTCGACTAAAATAGTTCAAGGGTAGTGCCAGAATAGCT
>BTPG01000004.1:213779522-213824522 GCA_036245525.1 Semisulcospira habei | reverse complement strand
CTGCCCTGCAGAATCTCTGCGTCCAGTCGAATGGTCTTTAGCATTTTATCAAAGTTTCTGTCAGAGGGTTAAAACACATATTCATTGGGTTTTTTAAACGTACGCGCATTTCAGTTTTCTAATTGGCGATCGATCGTTTGACGTGTTCGATAACCTTTTTTGTTCGTTTATTGAATATGAACTATACACACAATATGTGAAAACCAGGGTACGTCTGTTGTCTTATAACTAAGGGTTCTTGAATACTCACAAACCAGATATGTGAGAGTAGCGCTGGTAGAAAAGTACACATACCAAGGTGTATTCCTCAGCGCTGGACATTCGAACGGTTAGATCCCTTGCCTGCTCCTATAAGGCACCCAGTCGCCCGCCCACAGAAATATACGCAGGCAAAGAACAAGACGATCATACACATCCCTAAAGGGATGTATATGCTTGTCTTTTTCTTTACATGCGTATTTTTCCTCAAGGGATCAAATAATAATAATAATTACGTTATTTATAATGCGCTTATCTATAATAATTATAACTCTAAGCGCGCACTCACAACTCGCGCACTCATGCGCACGCTTTAGACAATGACTCACGTACCACAAATACATTACGACAGTCAGCTTGGGGTGAGGAGTGTGGTAATATAGTGCTAGAACTGTTGAAAGAGGTGAGTTTTGAGGGCGGACTGGAAGGAGGAGAGAGAGTGTTTCTGACGGAGAGAGAGTGGGAGAGTGGGAGAGTGTTCATGTATGAGATCGTCTTGTTCTTTACATACGTATTTTCCCTTATGGGATATATTATTATGATCGTCTTGTTCTTTACATGCGTATTTTCCTTTAAGGGATGTATATGATCGTCTTGTTCTTTACATGCGTATTTTCCTTTAAGGGATGTATATGATCGTCTTGTTCTTTACATGCGTATTTTCCTTTAAGGGATGTATATGATCGTCTTGTTCTTTACATGCGTATTTTCCTTTAAGGGATGTATATGATTGTTTTCTCCTTAACCTGCGTATCTTTCTGTGGGCTGGCGATATGATGAAGCAAGGGACCTTACCGTTTGTATGTCCAGCGCTGAGTAATACCCCATGGTATGTGTAGTGTATCGGTTCTTTGTATCAATAATGACAATACAAGACAAGGTACCTGTGTTTTTTTGTATACTATCATTTCTTGCGTTATAGCTATCAGTTCTTGCATTATGCTTACTACACAAAGCCATGTCCAGCAAAGTACCTGTGTTTGTTTTATGACTGTTAGTTCTTGCTTTATCGGTATCAGTTCTTGGTATCAATGGTTGCTACATAAAGCCATGTCTCATCATAGTACATGTGTCTGTTCAATACCTACCAAGTCGCGCTTTATAGATATCAAAAACATGTCACAGCCCAGATGTCTGTGTTTGTTTTGTAGCTATGAGGGCCTTGATATGTAAGCAAGGCCGTGTGAGAACCAACCCAATGCGCACTAGGCCATCGGGTCGCCGTCGGCCGCCGTTGGCCCGCGCACGGTCGTGCACGGGCCAACGGAGGCCGACGTCAGCCCGATGGTCTTTTGCGCATTGGGAAATCGGCTGGTGTTTGTTTATAGCGATCAAATACTCTTGTATTATAGGTCACACTGCTGCACAAAGCCATGTCATGATCAAGGCACATGCAATTGTTTTGTGGCTTCTTGATTTATACAGGTTTCAATGCTTGCTACAAGAAACCCTGTCAGAACCAAGCTTCCTGTACAGATGAGGAAGACACGGGACCCAAGCCATACACATGTCACTGTCCGTCCAAGTGGACTGGAACCAACTGTGATGTATTGATCGGTCAGTGAAACCTTCATACAGTAAGCTGTTATAGATCATGCATCATGCAGCATCTGATCTGTACATAGCAAACTCTGATCACGAAGCAGTTACTTTTGAACTTAACCCCGTATCTGCTGGGACTGGGCGAACGATATCAAGCGTTAAAAGACAAATGTTTCTAGGTGCAATATGTTTCTGTTACAAAGTAGGCCTATGTTCTCATAAACCATTACTACTCCAAATACATGAGAAATACACGAAAGCTTATATATGCAAGTCACTTATTCGGCTGTCAAATAGGCCTGTTTGATATAGCCATCAACACTATAATTATGCACCCAGGCTTGACCTCAACTGAATGTTTTTCACGTTCAAAATATTCAGGAGGAGCCTAAGTATCCTAATGCAAAGTGGCACATCTCTACTATAAAGTTCAATAATCTTTGGTATTTTGCAATTAAGCTATCCCGCTATGCTGTTGATACTTTTATTAAATTACTTTTTGCAACTATGGATACATTGCTCTAAATTTCACTTTTTCATGCAGATTATATGAAAAGAAATGCAATATGCGAATTCTTCATTACATCTGGGTTATCTCATAATCACCAACATGCTTAGTGGTTTCCGACTTTCATTAACATTCTCATTTCCACTACTTTTAACACAGGACCGAAATCCCCAAATTTTGAAGTTGTCTTCTGAAGGACTGTATTACAATTCTAGAGACAGATCGAGCATGATAGTTCAAGGGTGGTGTCAAAACAGCTTGGCGCCTATGGGCGCCAAGCTAATCGGGCACCACCCTTGAGCTATCTTGCTCAATCCATGTCTTGCTGTGGCGTGTCGGGGCTGACTGAGCGGTCAAGTTCAAACGAGCTAAAGCAGGCCTTTTCTTGCTCGCCACCAGTCACGACAGTCTTTCGACGTCATTAAAAAAAAAAATTCCTTTTATTGTTCCAAAATGCAACAGCTCTCTTAGATTTGTGGTCTGTAGTGACGTGAACCTGAAAAATAATAACGCCAAGTGCATATCAACAAAGCCTCGCTTACGATTTGTGACTGTCATCTCATGAATACTCCTAAGAATAGCGAATGGAACCTTACAATCCGACCAGAACCACACTGGACGTAAATACCGGAACAACATGGAGCGGAACATGACAAAGAATTGTTGACTTCACAGTTAACTTCGTGTTTGGGGAGGCCCTTACTGGGTTATTACAAGAAAAACAACGTAGGCAAAACGCTTGTGTAATAGTCCCCCATACATTCCAATATGTCTTGGGGAAAGGAAATCGGACTTCTCTCACGCTTGTGTAGGCTCCATAGGGTCAAGCCAACCGTCAGATCGGCATCCCGATGGCATTTTTGCGCATTGGGATGACATGATCATATGGCAGTGGGATAACTGCGTTATATCATGGTGATGACTTTAGAGCCTCGACTTGCCTTATACACACAATAAAGTTCGAGGCTGTGCGTAATTATCCCATTTTGTCCCTCTGGCTTATGGATCCATGTTTCGTGTCTTGGTTCGTAAATCGTCACCACCAATGCTTTAGCGTTTCTATGAATATATACTTCGCTTATAACAACGTTCGGATGTAACGAATCATAGACCCATAATATGTGAGTATGTGTATGAGTCTATAAGCGCAAAACCTCCCTTGAATGAATGATATGCATTACTGAAGGGTGATTACGTATAGATTGTTTACAGAGTGCGTTGTAATTTTTTTTACTCAATGTTTTATACTTTTTGTAAATTGTGTTTTTGTAATTAGTTATGTTTGGCACAATTAGCTTTTTGTTCAGCGTCTAAAGCTCTAATTTCTGAGGTTAAGCGCTAAAAAGTACTCATTATTATTGCTATTACTATCACTATTATTATTATTATTATTATTATTATTAACTCATTCAGCCCCGACAAACCACAGCAAGACATGGATCGAGCATGATAGTTCAAGGGTGGTGCCAGAATAGCTTGGCACCAACAGTCGCCAAGCTATTCTGGCACCACCCTAGAACCATCACGCTCGATCTGTCTGTAGAATTGTATATTACAGTCCTTCAGAGGGCAGCTTCCAAAATTTGGGAATTTAGGTCCTGGGGTAGAATGTGTTAACAACAAGAGAGTTTACATCTCCAGGCACGTTGTCTTATCCGAAGTCTACTGGTTGTCTTTAATTTCTCCTGCAGATGAAGCAAACCAGTGTGCAAGTCACCCGTGCCAGGGCCTCTCATCTAAGTGCATTGATTCGCAGTTCTCTTACAAGTGTGTGTGTGCTCTCGGTTTGACAGGCACTAACTGTGAAAGAGGTTAGTAGCTCACAACGCAGGATCTCACTGTGAAAGAGGTTAGTAGCTCACAACGCAGGATCTCACTGTGAAACAGGTTAGTAGCTCACAACGCAGGATCTCACTGTGAAACAGGTTAGTAGCTCACAACGCAGGATCTCACTGTGAAACAAGTTAGTAGCTCCAAACGCAGTATCTCACTGTGAAACAGGTTATATTTGGAAGAACAATTGTATGACACAAGGCTGCATTTAGTGTGACGGTGTATAATCAGGCGAGTCTCAGTTTGACTGTTCGGTGCAAAATTGGCTAGTCTTTCCAAATCCGTTACTGTTCGTAACCCTTCAAACACGCACTTGCTTTTAAGGATGCAGACAAGAGAGGCTATCTTGTCTAAAACAGAGAGATTTGAATTCATGCTCACGTACAATAAACGATAATAATGAGTGTTAGGAGAGCTTGGGCAGGGTAGGCACTGATTGTGTCTAGTGAAGGGCTGGGACCCTAGAAAACATAAAGAAGTCATTCCTAAAGCAGTTTCATGGATCTGAAATCACAGTGCATGTCAGTACTTGAACTTAATTGATAGTTTGCATATAGCTATATTGCAGAAAGGCCTTGCATTTATTTATGAACTGGCTTTTGTACCGCTTGTGAGTGAAAACTGTAGTGCCTTTGAAATTTTCGGAAGTGCCATTTCCGCGATTTTTTATTTTATTTTATTTTATTTTATTTTATTTTATTTTATTTATTATTATTATTTATTTTATTTTATTCTATTTTATTTATTTTATTTTATTTTATTTTATTATTTATTTATTTATTTATTTATTTATTTTTTAAAATTTATCTATTTTTTTTTTTTTTGGGGGGGGAGGGGGAAAATTATTTTCAAAACGGCTAAAAAATTTTAAATCTTAGAATAAAAAAAACACTCTTCTCATTAACTCATTCAGCCGGACGACCGTATTTCCCAAAGTTTGGAGGTGTCATCTAATGACTATGCACCAATTGCAGGAGATGGATCGACCATGATAATTCAAGGGCAGTGCCAGATTAACTGCCAGATTGAATTATCATGATCGACCCATCTCCTGCTGTAGTGCGTCAGGGATGAATGGGTTAATATCCGAATAATTCTTCTTGAAAGGTCTTTACAGAAGCCTGCTGTTTGTCCCAGCTCTCGGGTATGACTAGGTCAAATTGTGATTTTCGGTACCACGTTTTGGGGAATTATTTGTTAAACAGTTAAAGATATTTGATTCTTTCATAACAAAGCAATCTTCTCATTAATATCCGAATGATTTTTTTTTCTAAACAGTATTTACATAAACCCGCTGTTTGTCTCGGCACTCGGGTATGACTGGGTCAAATCTACATTTCAAAGTTCTAAGTGTAAAAATCAGCAAATAATGAACAAAAAATGACCAGGTTTTTCCTTTCTGCGAGTGACGTAAAACATCAATTTCGTCACTGTGCACACGGTTTTGTGGTACTAGTGATGCCATGACGTGAAGTTTATAGTGACGTCGTTTCGCTGCGCGTGCTATTGTTCTTCTTTATAAAAGCTGTGGCTGCGTTAGCCCACAGAAGGTAACAACTGGCGCGAAGCGCCGTGTTTCTGTCTGTGCTTGTGTGTGGATCAGAGTGTAGGGTGGGTTAAGGTTGAGAGAGATGAAACAGATAATAAGAAAAATAGGAACAACTTTGGGCTAGGCATCCCATCTTGTTTTGACGTTACCAAGGCCGGCGCTTTCCATAATGGACGTGCTCGCGTCACTGCATCTCAGCTGCGAACAACTTCCACCTGAGACAAGAGCTTACACTTTACATGATTATCGTACCTGTGCCTCAGGGCCCTTTCTGCGTTAGCGTTCTTTATGTACAGGAGGTCCTGAAGATCCAGTGTTAATGTATTTAAACATGCCCTGGGTAACCGATGGTGTGAAGTGTGGCGACAGACTTTCACTACATATCAAATCTACTTCTACTGTCCTCACTATTGACATATGTGTTAAAATCCGTAGGAGGTCCTTCGGTCTTCAATGTAAGGCGAGATGTGTGCGCTCTAAACCTGGGGGACAGGTGTCTGGTGGGGGTTTCAGTTCAGGCGTTCGCGGTCGGTTCGATTTTTTGATTTTTTTGAGGAATCGAAGGTTCCCTCTGCGATATGCCTGTAATCGCGGTAACAACCTAGTGCGCAAAGGCCATCGGGCCGCTGTCGGCCCGACAGCCTTTTGCGCATTAGGAAGGCACGATTTATTGAATTAGATGTGTAATATACTAATGGTCAAAACTTAAGGGCCACCCCACTTTTTGTGTCATTGTTTATCGTCGCAAGTACGCTAATAAAATACAATGTTCTTTCGATCCAAATGAGTTAAAAGTTGACCTTAGACAGTCCACTGTACAGGGAACAATAGACAACAATTCATCAATTTCCACGAACGTGTCAAATGCACGTGAAACATCATCAGTTTTTGTGAAAAGCTGTGCGATATTGGCAATCGTACCAAAGGCAGGCAGGTGGAAAAACTCGGTAAAGTCGTGATGCACTTGCTAAAGGGGTCAGTCGTGAACACTGAGCACTTCTGTTTCGCTACAAATACCGGTACAGTAGGGGCATAATTGTCACTTTCCTAACCATGCCGCCACGACGAAGCCTAACGCCAGTAGACCAAGGCCGGGTGCTAGCATGGCTGCAGAACGGAATTTCCGGACGAGAAGTTGGGAGACGTCTTGGGGTGTCCCATTCAGTGCTCAAGAGGCTGCTGGCACGATTCCAAGAAACTGGAAGGGCAGAACGACGACCTTGTTCAGGGTGCCTGCGCTGCACCAGCAGAAGGGAGGACAGATACGTCTGTGTGGCGGCTCTGCGCGACCGAACTGTCACGTCAATCACTCTGCGACGTCAACTGATGGAAGCTGCAAACGTTAACGTCAGCAGAAGCACAATCTGCCGACGTCTGCGCGAAATTGGCCTGGCTTCATGCAGAGCAGCAGTGAGAATACCCCTCAGTCCAGCTCATCGCAGAGCCCGGGTTGCCTGGTGTCGTCATCATGTGAAGTGAAACAGCCTCCAGTGGACGCAGGTTCTGTTTACTGATGAGTCACGGTTTACTGTGTCCTTCAACGACGGCAGGGTGATGGTCCGGATACACCAGGGCGAGCGATTTACGGATGGATGCGTCCAAGAGGTGGGTCGCTACGGATGAAGCTCAGTCATGGTCTGAGCAGGCTTCCGAGGCACCCTGACTGGACTGCGCTATCGGGACGAGATTGTGCAGCCCCTCATCCAGCCAGCTCTTCAAGCCATAGGCGACAATGCTGTTCTGCAGGACGACAAGGCTCGACCTCATCGCGCCCGTGTGGTGGTTGAGTACCTTGAGCAACGGAGCATCATGAGGATGGAGTGGCCAGCTCGTTCACCTGATCTGGCTCCCATAGAGCACCTCTGAGACGTGCTGGGGCAACGTGTAGTCAGCAACCCCCCCCCCACCCCCACCACCACCACCTCAAGGCGTCCCCCAGCTGACTCAGTTCCTGCATCAAGAGTGGGAAACGATCCCACAACATGTTCTCCGAACCCTGGTGAACCCCATGCGTCAACGCTGCGTTGAATGTTTGGCTGCAAACGGTGGGTACACGCGCTACTGACTGGAACAGTCTCGTGTGACTTTTCAAATGAGGGGTGGGTGAACATTCTAACGTACTGCTGTTGCTATAATTGCTTGATTTACTCAAAACTTAAATGAAATTGTTACTGAATGAATTAGCAAAGTACTGACTCCAAGTATTGTTACACTATTTATTTTGGTGTTGTCGGTGCGTCTGCGATAAAAAGTGGCCCTTAAGTTTTGACCATTATTATACATGTACTAGTGTCATCTGCTTGCAGACATATACGAGTGCGTAAGCCGACCGTGTCGAAACGGAGGAACATGTGCAGAGGGCCGTAACTTCTACCAGTGCCGATGCAAACCAAATTATAATGGCACTGACTGTGAGGTCGACATATTGTCCCTTCCAGGTGCGTGCCTGATTGTTCGTTTCTGCGGTGACTTCAAACTCTCTTCCTCTCTTTTTTAAAACTTCCTAAAACATCTGTTCTTAGGTAACTGACCATTTTCACTCATTCAACCCGACGGCCGTATTTCCAAAATTTTGGAGGCGTCATCTAATGACTATGCACCAGTTGCAGGAGATGGATCGACCATGATAATTCAGGGGCAGTGCCAGATTAGCTTGGCGCCGACAGGCGCCAAGCTAATCTGGAACTACCCTTGAATTATCATGGTCGACCCATCTCCTGCTGTAGTGCGTCAGGGCTGAATGGGTTAAAGCCAAAAAAAATCCCTGCAAAAAAATTCAGCAAAATTTGAAGAGTTTCGCCATTAGAAACTGTAATATTGAGTGCCAAATGAGGTTATTTGACTATAGCCCCATGAACACGCGGATCCCGTGCGATAAAAGTGTGAAATGCACTGTGCAAGAAAAGAATAATCATCGAATAGTAAACATAGCGTAAACAACCAGATTCACACAAAAAAAAATTGTCAGGGCTGACGGACTGACACGTCACACAGCCCCCCCTCCCCCCCCCCCGCTCCCCCTTCCCGGATCCGCAGCTCATAGCCTCCCAACCGCAAAATTACAGTTCGGAGAGCATTGCAAACTTTAGTTACCGATACACTTCACAATTACCGCCATTGAAAACTCAGTTCTCAATACGCAAAAGGCCATCGGGCCAAAGTCAGCCAACGGCGGCCCGATGGCCATTTGCGCATTTGGGTTATTGCTAGGGGCTGTACAATATCAAGGCCTTCTGAACCCTTCCCTGCACAACCCCACCCGGGTCTGCCCTGGGGGACTTGGGTGGGGTTAGGTATTTTTTAGTTCCCAGGGTCACCCTGGTCAGCCCCACAGGGTGGGTTTTTCTCTCTATTCTGGGGCATGTGTTTCTGTCTACCCTTTGTCCATTCACCTGTATTTGCCTTTTTAAAACTCTCCCTACTGTCTGCACTGCCTGTAGCTCTTGATATTGGATGTGTGTTGCTAAATGGTCTTAGCTTTATTTAGGCCCATGTGTTAGGTTTATTTAACGTATTTGACCGGCTGGCGACATACATTCAATGTTCTGTTTCTTTTTTATTTTTTCACAAGCAGTGCAGGCACGTCCTGAGAAAGCCTTGTTGCTGTCGGGACGTTAAGCAATGTACAATCAATCAACCTTCCCTGCACAATATAGTATAGTGTAGCATATGAAAGTACACGCCTATCATGCAATAGGCGATGACAGCGTTTCCCTGGGAACCCAGTATGCAAAAGGCCATCGGGCCGATTTCGGCTGCCGGTCTTCCGTGCGCGGGACGACGTTGGCCCAATGGCTTATTACGCATTGGGAAACGCTCGTGAATCAATTGCCACTTACACGGCAGACAGGTGATTTTGCTGCATTATTTTTAAAAAAAATTATTTGAATTATTTGTTTGTGTGTCAGACACCGTTGACCAGTGCAGATCAAGTCCCTGTGTGCACGCCTCTGCTTGTGTTGATCTAACCCGAGAGTACAAGTGCAAGTGTGATGAAGGCTGGGAAGGCATTAACTGCGAAAGAGGTGACAACCTAACTCTGCACTAACTGGACAAAAACTTAGCTGATTCCCATAGCAGTTAAAAGGGCATCTCAATGCGCAAAAGGCCATCGGGTCGACGTTGACCCGATGACCTTTTGCGCGTTGGGTTGAAGCAACCCGGACTGATCAAAGGGCTCTATTGAAAAGAAAAGGGGAGACTGCCAGTGCTAATATTTTAGGAAGGTTACAAAGTAAAGTAGATAATAGCACTGTCAGGGGAGAGAAGTGTGCATGATCGACCAGTGATCAAAGATCTACTGTGGCCAAAGCACACACACACACACACACACACACACACACACACACACACACACACACACACACACACACACACACAAAGAGATAGGAAAGAGAGGGGGCGCTAAAAAAGTGACTGAAAGCAATGCATATGGAAGCCCCCCCCCCCCCACCGAAGGGGGGCGTATCACATATCCCACTGTTCCAGCCACTCAGTGCATGGAAATTTAAATATAGGTCCCCCCAAGGGGGGTCCAGATATTTAGCCGGTGTGGACAGCTGTTTCGGTCTTGGCGACCTCTTCAGCACACCATCGGCGATACTGGAGGAGGCAGGAATTTCTGCCTACCCGCAATGACAACCACATGTTACTGTGGTGTCTGCAGGGGCATACATTCCATGCCACCACCTAGAGCTAAATTTCCATGCACCCTAAAAGAGAACCTACCAAAAGGGGGGAAGGGGTTGCAGTCGCAATGACAACCACATGTTACTCCCCTTTTCTTTTCATTTACTACTACAATATCGACTGCAACCCCTTTCCCCATTTTGGAAGCGTACAGAACGTGCTAATGTTCTCCATTTCCTAAATTGCGGTGCTCCAGATGGCTCTAACGAATGTCACTGCATCATGAGAATGACCCATGTTCTGCATCTTGTCAAGCATGGCTTTTTTTGGTTTTGGTTTTGCAGGCAGTATTTCATGTTGTCGATGTATCTTTGTACCGCACTACTGGTCTGACCGAGCTGGTGTTTGCTTGCGCCAGGATGCTGTAATTTGCGCCAATGTGGTCCCCACCAATTTCTCCATCAGAGACTTTTTTTCGCAGCTCTAGCTTCCATGACTTTGATGTGAGGCCTCCACGTGAATCCAGTAATTTATTTGTTGACAGGAAAGTTGGCCGGGGGGGGGGGGGGATGTGTTGATTTCAAAATCGCAGACACATTCAGACCTTCTCAACAAGTGTTGTTCTCGGTCTGAATGGGTTAAATCGTCAGAGCTGGCCATTTATAATCTTCATAGTGGTTCATTTATATATATTCATAGATGACTGCAATGCCACTTTCTTATTATCTCCACCTTATTCACCCCACCCGGGTCTGCCTTGGGGGACTTGGGTGGGGTTAGGTATTTTTTAGTTCCCAGGGTCACCCTGGTCAGCCCCACAGGGTGGGTTTTTCTCTCTATTCTGGGGCATGTGTTTCTGTCTACCCTTTGTCCATTCACCTGTATTTGCCTTTTTAAAACTCTCCCTACTGTCTGCACTGCATGTAGCTCTTGATATTGGATGTGTGTTGCTAAATGGTCTTAGCTTTATTTAGGCCCCATGTTGTAGGTTTATTTAACGTATTTGACCGGCTGGCGACATACATTCAATTTTCTGTTTAGTTTTTTTTTTCACAAGCAGTGCAGGCACGTCCTGAGAAAGCCTTGTTGCTGTCGGGACGTTAAGCAATGTACAATCAATCAATCAATCCACCTTATTCATTTCCTTGGGACATGTCTTCTTTTCGTCTCTGTCCATAGTGCAAGTGTCACTTTCAATGACGCATTCGCATCCAGAAGACAAGATACGGCCACTATTGTACTATGAGTAGATTCAGAATTCATTCTTGATTAAGTGCTTGACTGCTCTGGTGGCCTGTCCGTTTGGAGTGACAGATTGCACATGCATTTAATCGGTTCTCTGGTGTGACTTCTTCTTCAGTACGGACACCTGTGCAGCATAAATGAAGCCGATGATCATGCAGATGCTTGTGCTGAATCTTATTAAATGACCTCGTCTGAAATATTCTTTTTGCAATGCCAAACATTTAAACTGAAAATGTGTTTTATTTAGTAGAAATTTTTAATCAATCAATCAATCAATCAATCAATCAGTCATTCGATCAATCGACCGATCAATCGATCGATCGATTGATTTATTGATTGATTGATTGATTGATTTTACGTTTTTGGCAAGCACAATAATTTACGTGTAAATGTGTGGTCGGCTTCCAGAGGAAGCATATTAATGATCGGAATTTAGCCATATCCGTTTCCGTAGTAAGCAAAGCGGATCATATGCAAAGAAATCGGTCTAACACGATCATCTGTGTGGTTTTGTTCTAAAATGTTTGATGACTGTTTGTCTTGTACATCTGTGTGTACAATTCAGATATCGATGAGTGTGCCCAGGCTCCGTGTAAAAACTTGGGGGCGTGTGAAAATCTTCCGGCCAAATACAGCTGTACCTGCCCTGTGCAATGGATGGGAGTTCAGTGTGAAGGTAAAGTCATTTCTGGACCAAGTATCAGTGGCGTAGTAAGATTTGCAAAGGAGGCATAGCTCAACGCTAAAAAAATTAATCGTATGCGTGGTGTGTACGTGTATGTTGGTGGTCGGGGTCGGGGTGGGGGGGGGGGGGGGGGGCGGGGGATGGGAGGCTGAATGGGGTGGAGAGCCGAGGAGGATCTAACAAAACATATCCCAATGCGCAAAAGGCCATCCGACCGACGTCGGCACAATGGCCTATTGCGCATCGGGATGCTCTTGTGCAAGATACGCAATGATTTTTTTGGGGGGTGTCTACCGTATTGAAATACGATAGACTTTGAAGTGGGGCTGGACGGAGCGCGTTCCGTACAATGCACATGATGTGCTGTGCGGGCTGACCCCAATTCTAGCAAAGAAGTAACAAGATAAAAATGACGTTACGTCTAGATACGCAAACCTTGCTAGAGAACGTACATTTGGCGCCAAACGCCGTGTGTGTGTGTGTGTGTGTGTGTGTGTATGTGTGTGTGTGTGTGTGTGTGTGTGTGTGTGTGTGTGTGCGTGTGCGCGCGCGCGCGCGTGTGCGTGTGCGTGTGTGTGCGTGCGTGTGTGTATGTGTGTGTGTGAGAGCGACTAGAGCCCGCATTTATGGACAGAGCTTGAAACTTTAAGGTATTTAGCCTTCGTGAATTCTCCCGAGGCAGGTCTTAATCGTATTTTTTTAAAAAAAAAACTGTAGACTTTGAAATGGGGCTGGGTCGGGCACATTCCGGAGCATGCACATGACGCTTTTGGTGTGCGGCGCAGAAATTCTGACAAAGAAGTAACAAGATAAAAATGACGTCACGTCTAGCTACGTAAACCTTGCTAGAGTAAGCGCCGTATGTGTGTGTGTGTGTGTGTGTGCGCGTGCGTGCGTGCGTGCGTGCGTATGTGTGTGTGAGAGCGACTAGAGCCCGCATTTATGGACAGAGCTTGAAACTTTAAGATATTATTTTACCCTTTGTGAATTCTCTTGAGGCAGTTCTTCACCGTATTAAAAAAAAAAAAAAATACTGTAGACTATCAATGGGGCTGGGTCGGAGCGCATTCCGGAGCATGCACATGACGCTTTTGGTGTGCGGCGCAGAAATTCTGGCAAAGAAGTAACAAGATAAAAATGACGTCACGTCTAGCTACGTAAACCTTGCTAGAGGAAGCGCCGTATGTGTGGGTATGTGTGTGTGCATGTGTGTGCGTGTGTGTGTATGTGTGTGTGTGTGTGTGCGTGCGTGCGCGCGCGCGTGTATGTGTGTGTGTGTGTGTGTGTGTGTGTGTGTGAGAGAGGATGTGACAGCGACTAAAACCCGCGTTTGAGGACGGACAAGCTTGAAATTTTAGGATATTGTCCCTAAAAGAGTTATCCCGGGATCTTTTTAAAGCTTGAAATTTTAGGATATTGTCCCTAAAAGAGTTATCCCGGGATTTTTTTAAAAAAAATGTTTTGATTGAGATGCTCATTGACGACAAAATGGCTGTTTCCCAAAGGCACCGGTTGATCCACACTGGAGTCCGTGATTTTTCTTATTTTTACTAGATATTTTGCTAGATATATTATAGCTAGATAAAGGGAGATGTTGAATGAGTTCATTAAACAGCATTGTACTTCTGATAATTAAATATTTCTTTGAAAAAAATATCTTTTCACGTTTTTGGGATTAATTTCATGAATAATATGGGTTAATCTTAAAACAGTTGAATCTTTTTACGAAAAAAAAAACAATCTTCTCATTAATAATCGCATGATTTTTCGTATACGGTATTTACATAAGCGTGCAGTTTGTCTCGGCTGTTGGGTACGATTAGGTCAATTGTGACCTCTATGCCCTAGGTGTGAAAATCAGACAGATTTCTGCACCACGTTTTCGGAGTCATTTGTAAAACAGCTAACATAAGTTCAATTTTTCTTTTACGAAAAAAGCTATCTTCTAATTAATACCCGAATGATTTTTCATAAAGTGTTTTCATAAGCCTGCTATTAGTCCTGGCCCTGGGGTAAGATTAGATCAAATTGTGATATGTAAGCTCTAGGCGTGAAAATCAGCAAGAAAATTGCAAAGTTGATCCTCTGAGACGTCAAATGTTAGTACTGCGATGATGACGTATAACATCGAGTCGTCACTATGAACACGGCGTCGTTAGGCTCATGATGCCATGACGTGCAGCTTAAAGTGACGTCATTTCGCTGCTCGTGCTATTCTTCTTCTTCAGAATACCTATGTTACGCCAGTCCACAAAGCTTACGAATGGCGGGAATGGCCGTGTGCTAGTCTTTATTTATGTGTGCCAGTGTGCGTGGATCAGAGGGTGGGTTAGAGTAGTAGATGGATTCCTGTCGCTACAGAGCGTACTAATGGCGGGATGCGCCGTGTTTCCGTCTTTATTATTTTGTGTGCGCCGACGTGTGTGTTGATCAGATGTTGGCTTAGAGAGGAGGGAAATGGATCAGCATTATAAGCCTAAAAATATGAACACCTCTGAATGTTCCTAAAAGATAAACGCATCTGAGCTCCGAGTTGACAAGAAAATGGCCGTTTCACAAAAACAAAAAAAAAGGTTGATCCTCATTTCAGTCCGTAATTTTTGTTATTCTCACTAGATACTTTGCATACAGCTAGATTGATGATGATGATGATGATGAATCTTTATTTATTCAGGATAAAGCTATTAGGCAACGCAATGCCTGTCTTACAAGCTGTCCTGTAAACAAACAACATAACAGGAAAATAAACAGAGCATGCAAATAATAACAATAACAATAATAATAATAAATGTGGAATAAAACAGTCAGCCCTGGAAGAAGCTGCGTGCCTTTCCGATAAGTGACGTGAAATAGCAAATTTGTCACTGTGTGCACGGCGATGCCATGACGTGACACTTATAGTGACGTAATTTTGCTCCTCGTGCTATTCTTCTTCCTCAGAATTCCTGTCGCTACTCCAGCCCACAAAGCGTATTAATGGCTGGAAGCGCCGTGTGTCCGTCTTTATTTGTGTACGCCGGTGTGTGTTTATCAGAGGTTGAGTTAGAGAGGAGAGAAATGGATCAGAAGGATAAGCTGAATGTTCCTAAAAGAAAAACGCGTGTGAGCTCCAAACAAAACGGTAGACTTTGGGATGAAATCATCATCTTGTTTTTTGTGGGTTTTTTTTTCCTTTTTTCTGAGAAACTGATGCATTGCATTTTCTTCACATACACCATCAGCTCCACTGAGCCGTTTGAGAGTTGGACCAAGAGGGGGTATGGCCCAAGTAGACTTTCATGTAGAAAGGACCAAGAGCAGGCATGGACCAAGTACACTTTTATGTAGAAAAGCCCAAGAGGGGGTGTGGCCCAAGTATACTTTTATGCAGATGAGGCGAAGAATTCAAAAACAGGTATGACCAAAGGGTATTCTGACCATACCATCCATGTCTAGAGGCGGTATGACCGAGACATACCGACCCCGGATTCCACGCAGTGAACAAAGGACATAGGGCCGACGTCGGCATGATGGCCTTTTGCGCAGTGGGGACGTCATTCAAATGTATCTCATTACTGTTTATGCTTGCCAATGTCAATTATGAAACACATTAGCACACCACGAAATCAGTCGGATGTACTTCTGGTCACCGAGTACCGGAAGTCTACATGGTGGCCAGAAACACGTCCACCTTTCAGAGTCGACAACACATAAGTCGAACTAGCAGTGGAAATTCTGTTTCGTTCGACTTTTCCATCGTTTCCACTTATCCGACATTAAGTCGATTACTTGTTCGACTTGTGCGTTGGTTGGTTTTTTTTTTTCCCTACTGGCCCAAATTATGTTCATAACAAACAACGTTCTTCTAAGATAAATATTAGATATAAAATTCATGTTGAAACAGCAAAAAAGAACAGAGAGAGAGAGAGAGAGAGAGAGAGAGAGAGAGAGAGACTTTAGGCACGCGAATGCCTCTCTTACAAACTGTCCTGCTACTCTACACACAGAAATATACATCGAACAGCACAGTAAAATATATTTAAAAAAAACCAAACAAACAAACATAGTGTCAAGAACATTTCAAGTGTACGAAAAGCATAAAAGGCGAAAAACAAACAAACAAAAAAAACCAACATAATAACAGCTACATAAGCTGAAGGTCATCTTGTAATTAGAACATTTCTCTGAGAGTACAGCATAAATAGAGGACAATTGAATCGTGGTATTAATTTAGAAGTAAAAAGCGATAAAGGCGATCCTTAAAAATACTAAATTTAGAAATAGACTTAAGATGCTGGGGTAAATTATTTCATGCTTTTGCACCTGAAAAGGCCAGGCTAGTTTTATATATATCTAGTCTTGTTCTTTGTAGGTGGAGCGTCCTGTTTCTCGAGTTCTGTCTATGATTATCTGAAAAGACTTCGCAAATGGAGTGGGGCTCTCTCGTGTAGATCTTGTATATCAATACACACCGATTAAATTCGAATTGTTTGTTTAATGCCAGCAATTTAAGAGATTTGATTTTTTTGTATGTGGGGGCGGTTCCAGGAAGTTTGAGTTTAACACCTCGACGATAGGCCCTACAGAGAATTTACTTTTTTTATGTGAACTTTGCTGCAACCGTCCCAGACAGTGGAACTGTAATTAAAGTGCGTTTTGATATGGGCTTGGAAAAAAGTTTAAAAACCTCAGGATTAACTATAAGGCTAGACAAAAGGAACAAGTTTTTGGACAAAGTTTTGCATACGTTATCAACATGAGGTTTCCAGTTTAACTGGTTGTCTACTGTTACGCCCAGCAAGCGATGCTTAGTTACGTGTTCTATAGGTTGGCCATTTAAGGTAAGTGTTAAAGTTGGTAGGCCGTGCTGGTGTTTATGGCGTGTTGTAACTAACATGCTCTTTGTCTTTGGAATGCTAATTATCATGTGATTATTAATGCACCAGTCAGCTACTTCGTCCTAGCTCTGCTGGAATACCTCATTGATGTTCGCTAGCTCCCTGTTAGATGTGTGTACGGTTGTGTCGTCAGCGATCAGATCACAGTTAGCCTCTGGGTGAAATATGCACAGCGGCAGATCATTAATAAATAATAGAAACAATAAAGGTCCTAGAATAGATCCCTGTGGAACACCACAAGTCACTACACCGTCTGATGAAAATTTGCCATTTAGGAGTACATTCTGTGTTCTGTTTTTGAGGTATGAAGACAAGAGGGAAACAGTATTCGAGTTAATGTGATAAAGTGGTAGTTTTTTTTCAGGAGGATGAAATGATTGCCTTTTTTAGGTCTAAAAAGATTGCGCCTGATCTTTGTTGACATTAATGGCAGAGAGCCATTTATCAATAATGTGATTTAGAGTAGTCTAGCAGGAATGTAAAGGTCGAAAACCGGATTGTGCAACACTAATCAGATGATTTTGTTCAAGGAAATTTAGCAGATGAGTATATATATGTCTTTCAAGTGGTTTTAAAATTGATGATAAAATGGATATAGCTCTGTACTCATTTAAATTGATTAAGTCTTTGCTTTTGGAAAGAGGAATTACCCTAGCCCTTTTTAATTCGTTAGGAAATACATTATGCCTAATGGCTAGATTACAGATGAATGTCAGTGACTCAAAGATGAACGGCAGAGATAATTTTAAAAACTGAATACTGGACCGCAACATGATTTTTTTTTTAAAACTAAAAGATAGATTTACCAACATCCAGAATACTCATAAGAGGCACAGAAAATGTGTGACGCGCTCTCTGCTGACTATAGTGACGCAGTTGATCCTAGCATGTGTAGCTGACAGGTCATTGGTATTGATCTGTGCCAGATTTTAGCCACAGTTAGTAAACAAGCTTTAAACGCATCCGCAGTGAGATCGGGTGGTGTAACGCACGCAGACTTGCCCACAGTCGTACGCACAGACTCTCACGCAACAGACGCATACACCTCCACTGACTCAGACGGGCGCATTCATGCGGTAAAACACAACACACGGGCTCCCTTTCTAAAGTAACCTTTATACACTATAAACGAAAAGAACGACTTAAATGATTATCAACTATATACACTGTTCTATTATCACACCACACACGTATCACAGTATCTTTGCCAGGTTAGGTCTTAGTCTCACATTGCCTCCAACCTGTTTGATGTTGTTGCCTGGTTACGTTGGTCTTTCTCACGTCTAGGCGTGAAAGTCCTTCGTCGTACGCGTGTTGCCGTCCTGTCTCTCTTTGGCACGGACGTCCTTGTTCTCGTACGGTACTCAGTTCTCACTTGGACTTGGGTGTCTTGGTTCCCAGTCAGACTCACTCTCAGAAGAGCTGGAGGGATGACCTCACGTAGGTCCCACCTGCGACTCGACGTCTCGGCGTCCGTCTTTCCACTCTCGTTACAAGAACTCTGAATAGACAAAAGTCCCAACGTAACACTTGCTAAACACACAACATATTGGATCAATGAGAAACGTCACGTAACCTGGCTGATACAAATAACCCACACGTTCATTCACACACACACACGTGCTTCATAAACTATTTTCGTATCACCCCATCTCTGTCACTATCTTGAAACAGACTATAGCCTAACACTCTTGCTACACATTACTCTATACCCTAGAAAAGACTATGCTTACCCAACCACGTACTATCTTCATAGCGGCTTAGACATACACACTTCATATTCCTTTAGTCATCTAACTCGGTAAACAACTATACAAAAACACCGGTTACTTCACCGAATTCTAAACATACTATACTAAACCAAACCGGAACACCGCTATACAACCACATTAATCTTACCACGCATACTGTCTTTAACTAAACAACTATCAATACTACGTTTATAGAAACATACCTGAAATCTAGGCTTCAGAGTCGTGGAATGCGGGCTAGGTAACTCAACAACCGTTCCATACGACAAAACAGCCCGCACTCCCGATCTAGACCTCTGACAGTCACAGCTTCCGCCTAGAACTCACTAAACAGAACTCACCAAACTCCGTGCTAACCATGTCTTACATATTCCACGTGGACAGCAGGCCCCACGGACTTTCGGCACAAACAAACCGTTAACAAAAACCGTACCGTACTAATAATCCTATTGTGCGAGCACTATGCACAAGCATAGAGCTTCATCACAGGTGGTTTATTGTGACCTTTTGTGAAATTGTTTTTCACTTGCCAGGCTGAGCGGATGCCCTTTCCGCCGGCAATGACACGTTCAGCATTTTGTCTTTGGGCTTTTCGAACTAAAGATTTGACATAGTTTCTCTGCTTTTTGTACTCATTAAATTTCTTAGCTTTTTTTAACATGTCTCTAACTGGCATCGCTTGTTTAATTTCATACGAGAGCCATTCTGGCATAATAGGGTGTTTGACACGTTTGGTACGCTTAAGGGCGTGTCTATCCAGAACAGCGAGAAACAGGTCATACCAGCGGGTCAGGACCTCATTAGGGTCGTTGAAATTATTGAGACAGGTCATGAAAAAACGCAGCTTAATCATTTTTTTTTTTGTGAGTGCAAAAAACTGGCGTTTTCCGGTGAGGTTTGGGCAGGAAACAACCACTAAACCTACTGGTTGGGTTAGACGCTGTCTTACATGTTTGACAAGTGAGAGTCACGGGAATAAAACGCCTCCGATTTAGGCGCATGGAACATTAAAAAAAAATTGTTCGACTTATCCAGCTTTCGTTAGGAAAAACAAGTTCGACTTATCCGAAGCTCGACCTAAGCGAGTTTGAGTTATCCGTTGTAAAAATAGTCATAGTAAGAGCAGCTTTGGCTGGGAACAAATTAGTTCGACTTTTAAGCGTTTTTTGAACGTATCCGTTTTCGACTTAAGCATATAGGACTGTATCTTGTTTCATGGAATACCGGCCTGACCTGTATTAATTCTAATACATTGCAGAGTCATACGAGTGTCACAGTGCTCCCTGTCAGTTCGGAGGTGACTGTTTGGAGGGAAAAAATAACTACACCTGTGACTGTGTGCAGGGCTATACAGGCACTCATTGTGAATACAGTATGGGTTCTCTCTCTCTCTCTCTCTCTCTCTCTCTCTCTCTCTCTCTCTCTCTCTCTCTCTCTCTCTCTCTCTCTCTCTCTCTCTCTCTCTGTTGATCGACCATGATAGTTCATGGGTAGTGCCAAATGAGCTTGTCGCCTTTAGGCGCAAACTTCATTTGGCATTACCCTTGAATTGTCATGGTCCATCCGTCTCCTGCTGTAGGGATTTTGGGCTCGATGGGTTAATCTCTCTCTCTCTCTCTCTCTCTCTCTCTCTCTCTCTCTCTCTCTCTCTCTCTCTCTCTCTCTCTCTCCCCCCCCCCCTGGTCAAACAATTCCTCCTGCAGGCCAGAAATCACAGTTAATCTGACATTAATCTGACACAGCATCGCAACCAGCGCTTCACCCATCAAGTACTGAGTACATGTACTACTGTCAAGCAATGCTCGGACAGTGATCGCACTCAGGTAGTAAATTCTTTTGAGGGCCGGAGACCAGGACTTGACCATACCACTCAGAATTCAGACAGTACCATACGCCAACCCTCACAGATTTTTAAACTTCGTAAGATAAAGTGACCTGTTTCGGGAAAAAAGCTAATAGTAAATGTCATTTATAACTGTTTCAGTTCGACTTCCAATTGTGCCCGAGGTACGAAATTTGAAAACTGCATTACAAATCAGGAGACAGATCGACCATGATAGTTCAAGGGTGGTGGCAGAATAGCTTGGCGCCTATAGGCGCCAATCTATTCTGCCACCACCCTTGAACTATCATGGTCGAGCCATATTTTGCTGTGGTGTGTCGCGGGCAGAATGAGTTAACTCAAAAGATGAAACGAAGCCTCTAAGGCAACCAAAGCAGTGAAATAAAGTTGTTTTAGGGTAGCAATTCAAAATCGAGTATCCGAAAGTCTAATTTTGTTAGTAATTTCAACTAGGTAGTCGATAATTTTCAAGCCCTTTCAGCCACACTAGTTACTCGTTTTTGCCTGTTTCCCACACGTTTTTAATACACCATGTACGCCATGCTTTCAGAGGCATAATTGTAGTCGATTACATGCCTTTGAACCGTTATTGTGTTCTACTCATTACAATTTAACATGCGCCCATGCTAAACAGATCTGCATAAAGACTACCCGAGAACTGAACGAATGTGTCCGATGGCAAAGCTCTGTGAGCAAAAAGGTGTGCGTGTCAGATTTGTGCTTCGTGTGTTTTAACGGGTCAGTCACAAAAAAACAAAACAAAAAAAAAAACGGCACCACAGAGGTAAACAAAAGTGCCCTTGTTGGCAATATTTGCCAAGCGGGCTGATACGCAGAGTTGCGGACGCCCACGAGGGTCTATGCCTCTTGGTGAAGCCACTGGGCATCCGTCTTCCTTTGATGGAAGAGGATTTACGACGTTGGATTTACAATGATTTCAGCAACACAGTCTGCGTCCACTGGCAGCGAAAGGGTTAATTTAGTCCGTTTGAATGCTTTTGATTTCAAAGTTAGAGCTGTGTACGTTTGCACCCGTGACCTGGCAGTTAGCTGCCAGCAACAGGACATGGTATCACATTCACAATTCTCTGTCAAAATACCCTGAGACAAAACTAACGTGCATACCTGCATCATTTCTGTAATCACAGTCACTGAAGTTACAAATATACTGAAAGGCAACTGAAACGCAATTGTCACTGCAGCGTTTTGCTTTTTATAGTAAGTATGCTTTGCTGTAGGATGTTTTGGTATCGCACTTCAGAGAATGTTATCAATAATGTTATGGTGAATGCTAAGAAGAATGTATAAATCTTGAAAATCGCGCAGTGGTGGGATCCCAATGCGCAAAGGCCATCGGGCCGACGTCGGGCGCCGTTGGCCCGTGCACAGCCGTGCAAGGGCCAACGCCGGCCACGTCGGCCCGATGGCCTTTGCGCACTGGGATATGATGCCATGGGTGACCTTACAGTCACGGCACATTGAATTACAAGGTGGGCATCTGCACGGGGCACTGAAACCAAGCAATGTGCAGTGTCACCGTGGTCAGTATGAATGATAAGCAACCCTCTCTGCTCTTGACCCTCTTGCCGTTTGCCCAAGGCAGAGTCACTGCTTTTGTCTTTTGTTCGTTTCCGTTCCAGAGATACCCGGAGAGCTCAGTTTCAGAAACTGTTCCGCTTACGTGGCTGAAGGCTCAGATGTATTTTGTACCTGCTGTATCCCGCACGAGTTGGGAAACCTATTGACTTTAAAATGGGACAATCTTGGATCTACAGGCGATGGGGTGTGCAGAACCATCCGAATCCAATCTGTCACGCGTGCTTACAATGAGAAGGTGTTCATCTGCCGGTATAGTTGGCTCGGGGCGGAGGGGAGCATCAGTTACACGTTGAGAGTTGCATGTGAGTACATGTAACAAAATGCATGTAAATGAAATCTCAAAACGCGAAGCCGTGATGTGCCCAGTGACCAAAGGTCCTCGGGCCCACGACGGCCGCAGTGGCCCCGCGCACAGCTGTGCGCGGGGCCACTCCGGCCGTCGTGGGCCCAAAGACGTCTTTCTACTAGGGTGCACACTGCACTTTGCAGCCCGCCGTATACCATGTATAGCGAGAACAGCGTCTTCAAATGCTGTAATGGCCATGCATACACGCTATATATATATTCACAATAAGTCAAGGGCCAACCTGAAAAATTATAATGATTTTCTTTAATCAAATTTTAACCATTTGGCTGTTGGTGGTGGTTGTTTTGTTGGGGTTTTTTTTCGCGGTGATTACTCCCCGAATGTTTGGTCAAGACTGAGAACGATGTTTATAATCTTGTTACAAAAAAATTCCGAGACAAAGTCTTAAAATGTAAGAGTTGTGATATTTTTTTTTTTTTAAATCATGAACATTTTCAGCGTGACCCCTATCATATTCCCTAATAACAAAACGTCTTTGGGCCCATTGCGGTCGTTCTTGGGCCCCAGGACCTTTGCTTACTGGGTTATGAGCACTGTACGATCGCCGTGCGCGGTATACGGGGTGGGCTTCACCTGTCTTGTTCAGATGGCCCAACTGACGACGACACCAGAATACAGGCGCCCCCAAGCCCGTTCACGGCTGACGGAAGAATACCAATGACTTTGACCTGTGTCTCAAATGTCGTCTCTCCACGTCCTTTTGTCCAATGGGAAGGAGTGCAATGTGATGACGGCGGATTCAGCGAGAAGTGTACATTCGTACCTGACCCTACCGTTGACAATGGAACAAAAGTCAGGTGTACTTTGACAAATCCATACAGCCAAAAGAACGTGGCTAAAGCGGAGTACATGCTTTTTCTTAACTGTGAGTTCCTTTTTGTTCTTTTTACCTGCGAGTATATTTAAACAGTTTCTCTTATCGGTGAGTACATTAATATCCTTTCTCTTACACGTGACTACATGTATGCCTTTCCTTTATATTACCTGTGAGTACATTTACAGTTTTTTTTTTCGTAACTGTGAGTTCAATTACGGGCCTATGTTCTCCTTACCTGTGAGAAAATCTGTCTTACATGCAAGCACTTTTTTTTTCATCTTACGTTTAAGCACATTTACATTTTTACGTCTGTGGGTACATTTAAGCCTTCCTATATCTGTTAGTATTTTGTATGTCAATACTTACTGACAGACTGTTCGTCTCTCGTCTGTTCGTCGGTCGTTGTTATATTCTTTAACCCGTTCAGTGCCAGGAAAATTGGAACACACCAAACTGCAAGAGGTATAGAGTCTCATGAGCCCCCGCAGTGCGGGGGCTCATGAGGATCTATGCCTCTTGCTGACCCCGCTTTGAATCCACGTTCATAGGACAGCTAAAGCTTGGTGGTGCTGAATTGACGAAGACTGCAGAAACACAGTTCCCGTTAACTCATTCTACCCCAGACACACCACAGCAAGATAAGGATCGACCATGATTGTTCAAGGGTGATGCCAGAATAGCTTGGCGCCTATGGGCGCCAAGCTATTCCGGCATCACCCTTGAACTATCATGGTCGATCTGTGTCCTGCACTGCAATGCAGTCTTTAGAGAACAACGGCAAAAATTGGGGATTTCGGTGTTGGGGTAGAATGAGTTAAACGGGCACTGAACGGGTTAATGCATGTATTTTCTTGAAGGCCATTCAAACTACAGATTTCAAAATGGTCTAGGCGAGGCGTTTCCAATCGCCACATCTTCCGAGGTCGACATTTATTTATCATCATCTTCGTCCTTCTGTTTAGGGGAAGAAAATACTCGAGTAGCGATTCTTGCAGTTGAAAACGTCAGGGTTGAATACATTGCAAACACCAGCAACGCGCCCTTGAAACTGGACTGCATTGCAATTGCGAACCCAGAACCAAGCATTGAGGTGTACCATGTTCCCTCCGGAGGCGCGGTCAGGCAAGTTCTCAATGCGCAAAAGGCCATCGGGCCGACGTCGCCGCGATGGCCTTTGCGCACTGGGTTATGGTTTTGGTCTCACATGAGGCAGAAGAAGTGGACCATCCGTCATCTGCCCGGCGTCCGTCGTCCCTTGTCTGTCATCCGTCGTAATCTTTAACGTTGGCATTTCCTCAAAGACTATTCAGGGCTCAGACTTCAAACTTAGCCATGGGGTACTTTGTGGTAATACCTTTCTAAACGTACCAATTTTAGTGACCTCTCTCTAAAGTCACGGTCCCTGAAGGTCCACATAGCCATATTTTGACACAAATTGTTTCTCCTCAAATACTATTTTCAACTTCAAACCCAAACTTGGCACAAAGATACCTGATGGTAAGACCTTTTTTATGCATACTAATTTGGATGACCCCTCGGAAGTTCAAGCATAACAGGAGGTCGGCAGTTGCGTACAAAATGGCATTTTTTTAGTAGAATTGTAATTTTTTATCAGAGTTTTTTTTGCAAACTTTACAGACAGATTTGGCACAAAGGTAGTTGATGATAAGACCTTTCTATACATACTAATTTCCCCCTCACGGTCCATACCTTGTCGTGGTGTGTGTGTGTGTGTGTGTGTGTGTGTGTGTGTGTGTGTGTGTGTGTGTGTGTGTGTGTGTGTGTGTGTGTGTGTGTGTGCATGTGTGTGTGTGTGTGCGTGTGTGGAAGGGGGCGGGGGGCGGTGGAGGGAGGGGAGGGGAGGGGGGGGGGGGCTTGCGTATCTCAGTGACACGGAGAGCTGTGCCAGTGGGAGCTTATGCTCCTGGCAGAGTCACCCAAACTGGACAGGTCAAAGGGTAGAGATCAGACGAATTTGGACCACCTCTCCTCGATGCTAAAGGGGTTGTCTTATCCATATACATAAGAGGCCCATGTTACAGAAACGTCGACAACATTTCAAGAAATTCTGTCCCTGGAAGGGCTCTCATCTCGAGACCGTATGACGTGTTGTAGTGAAAGCCGCAAGGAAGCCACCAAGCCGACCACCCTTCTGTCAACCAGGAAAACCTGACCATCGGATCACGGAACATCAGGATAATGTACTAGGCAGGGAATACAGCACAAGTAGCTGCCGAGATGCGCATTGACAACCTAGCAGTCCTAGGGCTCAGCGAGACCAGATGGTTGCAGTCAGGACAACTGAGACTGTCAACAGGGGAACTGCTGCTGTGCTCAGGACATGAGGAGGACAGGACTGCACACACAAAAGGCGTGACACGTTTGCTGTTTAGAGAGGCGCAGAGAGCAGTAGTTGGCTGGGAAGCCCATGGACCAAGGATGTTGATTGCCTCGTTCAACACCAAAAAGAAAAACATCAAGCTAAACATCATCCAGGGCTACGCACCAACAAATGACAGCAGCGAGGAAACGAAAGACCATTTCTATGACAGACTGCAAGCTGCACTGGACATGACAGGGGCAAAGCTATGAACATCCTGAATAGGAGCAGACAACACAGGCTATGAGGAAGTGATGGGCTAACACGCGCTTGGGGAGATGAATGAAATTGAGAGTGGTTTCCAGACATCTGTGCACTGAAGAACATGATCGTCGGAGGCAGCATCTTTCCACACAAAATGATTCACAAGGCCACGTGGGTGTCTCCGGATCACACCGTCGAAAACCAGATAGATCATCTCTGTATCTCCAGAAAGTTTAGCAGATCACTTGAAGATGCCCGTGTGAAGAGGGGAGCAGATGCTGTCAATGGATCACCATCTCCTGACTGCAAGGCTGAAAACGAAGCTAAAAATGAACTTCACAGCCACACAAACCCAAAGACAGAAATTCAGCGTTGGTTTCCTGAAAGATCCAAGGACTCAAGACTAAAAGGTCATGCTAACCAAGTTCCAAGTGCTGTAAGAGCTGTATGACGAGGAAACTGACCGCCACACCCTGTGGAAAGGAGCGAAAGATGCCATCACATCAACCTGCCAGAAAGTAGTAGGACCAAAAAAGCCCTAACAAAAAGAATGGATGGCAGCAGGAACCATGCACAAAATACAGGTTAGAAAACAAGAAGAAACGGTCAACACCAGCCGCAGAAGAGCAGCAAAGGCAGCAGCACAAGCCGAGTACACAGAAGCCCACAGAGAGGTGACGTGAAGTGTGAGGACGGACAAGGACAACTATATGGACAAGCTGGCAGAGGCTGCAGAGCAAGCTGCAGCAAAAGGCAACATGAAACAACGATACGCCACAACCATGACATTGACAGGATAGTACGGGCGGCCGGAAAGACCTATCGGGGATAAGGAGGGACAGGTCATCATGAGGACAGAACAACATCTGAACAGGTGGGCAGAACACTTTGAAAAGCAGCTGAACAGACTAGCGCCTGCAAGCTCACCCAATATCCAAGCAGCTGACGTGGACCTACCGTTAGATTGGGGCAAACCAACCAGGAATGTAATCAGGAAGGCCATTTTGAGAATAAAGAATGATAACGCTGCATTCCCCGATGACATTTATGCTGAAGCATTGAAGGTAGACACTGAAACCAACGTTACAATGCTGTTCCCTCTCTTTGAAAAGATCTGGGGGGAAGCAAACATACCAGCAGACTGGAAAGAGGGCTGCCTCGTTAAGATACCAAAGAAGGGTGACTTGAGCAACTGTGCAAACTACAGGGGAATCACACTACTATCAGTCCCAGGAAAAATCTTCAACATGATCATCTTAAATAAAATTTAAGATATAGCGGACCACCAGATGAGAGACCAGCAAGCAGGATTCCGAAAAGAAAGACCATGCATCGACCAGATTGCAATATTGCGCATCATTTTAGAACAGTTCATCGAATGGAATTCGTCCCTTTCTATAAATTTTGTTGATCTTTGAGAATGCGTTTGTCAGTGTCTACCGAGAAAGTATCTGACAGCTACTCCGTCACTACGGGATACCAGTCAAGCTAGTAAGCCTGACCAAGAACCCCTACGAAGGAATGACCTGCAGTGCTGCCCACAGTGGCCAGTTTTCAAGGATCTTCGATGTTACAACTGGAGTCAGGCAGGGCTGCCTGTTGTCACCATTCCTATTTCTCCTGGCAATTGACTGGAGACAGAAGAAGACAACAACAGAGAAGGGAAATGGAATTCAGTGGACACTGTGGAACTAACTTGACGACCTGGATTTTGCTGATGACCTTGCCTTACTCTCCCACAGTTGCCAGCAGATGCAACAGAAAACAACTGACCTCTCAGCTGTCTCTGCCCAACTTGGTCCCAGCATCCACGAAGGAAAGACCAAAGTTCTAAAAATTCAAACAACATCACAAAACCAGTGACGCTTAGTGGGAGACCCCTAGAAAAGTGGAGGCGTTCACATACCTCGGGATCGGCATCAACAGGCAAGGAGGCATCGACGCAGACGTCATGGCAAGAATCGGCAAGGCGAGAACAGCATTCCTGATGATAAAAAAGCATGTGGAACTGCTGCAGCTCACAACACGCACCAAGATACGTCTCTTCAACTTCAACGTCAAGTCGGTCCTTCTTTATGGAGCAGAAACCTGGAGAACCACAAAAACAACTGCCATGAAAATCCAGACCTTCGTCAACAGCTGCTTTCCGAAAATCCGTCGGACCCGTTGGTCAGACGTCATCGACAACTGTAACCTATGGCAGAGGACGAACCAGCTTCCTGTAGAACAAGAAATCAGACAGAGGAAGTGGAGGTGGCTAGGGCACACCTTGCGAAAACCAACCACAAACATCACCAGAGAGGCCCTGTCGTGGAATCCACAAGATAAAAGGAAAAGGGGGGAGACCCAGAAACATCTGGAAAATTGACTTGGAGGCCGACACCAAAACAGATGGGGTACACCTGGAAAGAGATGGAGGACCGCCGACGCTGGAGAAACCTTGTCGATGGCCTATGCGCCAAGAGGGGCAACGGGCCTAAGGCATACTAATTTAATGGTGGGATGGTCCAGAAATAGGTCAAAATTAGCCATATTTTGACAAAGACTGTTTTTTTCTCAAATACTGTTTTCAACTTCAAGCCGAAACTTGGTTTAGAGATAGCTGATGATAAGGCCTTTATATGCATACTAATTTGGATGACCCCTCGGAAAGGTCAAGGGATACAGGAGGTCAGCAAGTGTGTGAAAAATGCCAGTTATTCATATAATTTTAGTTTTTATCAAAGTCTTTTTTGCGAAATTGTCGATCAAACTTGGCATAAAAAGGTAGATGATTGTGATGAAACTCCATGCTCACGCATAGGGTTCACACAGTGGGTTTAATACGGTACAGTTTTGTTAGCGGTTTGTCTTGTGACAACTATTCTGTGTGGCACGAGGCCCACGTGAAATCTTAAAGGAACGTTTGGCACGGGGAGGTTTTAGTGAGCTCAGGCGAACAGCGCTGTAGAAGGTTAGTACGGGGCTTTACTGTCAGTGTGGACAGACGTGTGTGAGATACCTTAGCCCGTATTCCAAGACTCGGAAACCTAGAATTCAGGTATGTTTCTATACGTAGTATTGATGATTTCTGCGTTAAAGATAGTATGCGTTAATAGAAGTTAATTCGGTTGTATAGTGTTGACTGGTTTGGTTCAGTATGTTGGTTTGGAATTCATTGAGGTAACCGGTGTTTTTCGTATACAGTTATTTACCGATATGGATAACTAAGGAATGTGAGGGGTGTAGGCCTAAGTCGTTATGAAGATAGTACGTGGTTAAGTATAGTCTTTTCCAGCGTATGGGATAACGTATAGCGAGAGTGTTAGGTTATAGTCTGTTTCAAGGTAGTGACAGAGATATGGGGGTGTTACGAAAGTAGTTCGGGTTATGAGGCACGTGTGTGTAAATGAACGTGTGAGTTATTTGTATCAGCCAGGTTACGTAATGTATCTTATATTATCCAATATGTGTGTGTGTTTAGCAAGTGTTACGATTTAGGACTTTATTGTTGTTCAGAGTGCTTGTCGGAGTTTGGAGCGACGGATGCCGAGACGTCAGTCACCAAGGACCTAATGTGAGGTCATCTCTCCATCTCTTCACTCACGGAGTGGGCGAACCGGTGCCGAGACACCCGGGTCACAGCGAGGACTGCGCTATACGGTACGAGCTACCAGGACGTCCACGGTACGAGAGACGGGACGACTCGGGAGCGTACAAAAAAGGACTTGCACGCCAAACAGGTTGGAGTGTGAGAGACTACTACCTAGCCTGGCAGTGATATTGTGTATGTGGGTGTGATGTTGAGATTCTGGTAGTGGGGAAGGTGTGGTGTACATAGTTGTGATAATCTTTTGAGCGTTTCTTTTATTATTTGTTATAAACGTCGTCGTTAGTAAGAAAGCCCGTTTGTTGAGTTTTACCGCGTGAATGCGCCTCAGTGGCGGTGTATGCGTCTGTTGTGCGAGAGTCTGTATGTGCGACTGGCGGGAAGACTGCGTGCGTTACACTGATAACACCTTTCTATGCATGCTAATTTAATCGCCCCCTCACAAAGGCCAAGGATCACGGAGGGTTGACAAATATGTGAAAAACGTATGCATTTTGAGAAACTCGGATCTCACTGGTACAATCTTAGCCCTTTACTTAATGTTGAACACTTGCTCATTTCAGTGACCTATTTGCCCTAGAAAAAGAGACGTGAAGGGTAAAAAATGCTCTTAATGTCTTTCAAGCAAAATTCTTCAGAATCATTGACAGAACATATATACTTACGAGCAAAAATAACAAAAACAAAAGTAACACATCATTGATAATGTCCATGCTTCCCAACATGTTCACACTTGTTTTGTTTGCTAGTATACACGGTAATGTCTCCCCGCCTGCCCAAAATCCGGACGCCTATCGAATACTTTCATTAAATGAACTTTTAATGATATTGTGCTTTCATGATATTTTGGAAAAGACGAAAACGCTTATATTTTATGTATTTTAGAAAACAAAAGAACGAGATGTCTGATCCTTGATTCGTCTTCAGGGGAAAATGACACAAATGATTTATTTTCACTCGAAGAAGGAGCTTGAATCCGATAGGTCGCGTTTGCCTTTTCTCCAATACCCACTACTACCTTTCCTTCGTTACCCCTTTTAGCGCCATGGGTGCATTTCCCGAATTTTGGCATAGTTTACCCCTATATACCACATGCAGGAGGTGGATTGACCATGATAATTCAAGGGTAGTGCCAGATTAGCTTGGCGCCTTCAGGCGCCAAGCTAATCTGGCACTACCCTTAAATTATCATGGCCAATCAATCTCCTGCTGCAGGTTGTTGGCGCTTAAAGGGTTAATATGGAACCCTTGCGTGATTTGTTTGTACTTCAGGGTTAAACGATATGTCAGCTAAAACAACGAGGTGGTTGTTGACTTAACCCAGTTAGCACCAACGCCCTACAACAGGAGATGGAACGACCACGATAATTCAAGGGTAGTGCCAGATTAGCATGGCGCCAAGCTAATCTGGTACCACCCTTGAATTATCATGGTCGATCCATCTCCCTCTGCAACATAGGTAGTCGTTATATGACACCTCCATTTTTTTGGTTAAAAGCGGCCGTGGGGTCAAATTGCCTAACTCTCTGCAGGAAACTTGATCCGAAACAGATCCTGAAGCCAGGTAAGTATCGCTGGCATCAAAGCTACACCGTGTTGTCCCCCGGCTGCCAGCTGTCGGACTCGTACCGCTGTGATGCAGCTAACGGCAAAGGGAGCGATTCATTGAGCATACGTGTCTCCGCATTGTGTAAGTCGATGAGGAAACGTGACAGATCTGTTCAGTCTCTCTCTCTCTCTCTCTCTCTCTCTCTCTCTCTCTCTCTCTCTCTCTCTCTCTCTCTCTCTCTCTCTCTCTTTCTCTCTCTTATTTATTAATTTATTTAGTTGATTTTTTTTAAAGATTTTACTTTAAAGTTAGGTTTCTTTCACGATTTATGATTATTTTCAAGTTCATGTAAATGTATAGTGTGTGTGTGCTCGTGTGTGTGTGCGTGCGTGCGTGCGCGCGCGCGTATGTTTGTGTGTGCGTGTGTGTGTGCGTGCGTGCGTGCGCAAAGTACTTGTTTTATTTTATATTTTATTATTATTATTAACTTCTTCTTTCAATGTTAATTGTATTTGTCTTGTTACGTGTTCTGGTGATATATTAATAATAAAAAAATAAGTTTCACCGTAAAGTGACCTAGTGTTCCATAAGTTGTTGCTGTCATTTCAACTGGCAAGAAGTACATGTGTTTCCTAACGGAGGATTTATTTCAATATTATTTTTTTGTAAAGTGCCTCCCGTAACTGCAATCGGCCCCTTTTCTGCTCAAGCATCTTTTCTTTTTTCCTTAATATATCATTATCATTTCATTTTAACTTGATGTGCGTGCGTGTGCCTGTGCACGCGTGAGTGTGTGTGATGGAGAGGGAGAGAGAGAGAGAGAGAGAGAGAGAGAGAGAGAGAGAGAGAGAGAGAGAGAGAGAGAGAGAGAGAGAGAGAGAGAGACATCCCAATGCGCAAAAGGCCACCGGACCGACGTCGGCGTCCGTTGGCCCTCACACACAGCTTATCAAGGACATGATTAAAAAAGGCCCTTTTTTGCGCATATTGTTTATCTTTGCCAAATGAAATTTCATCTCTCTCTCTCTCTCTCTCTCTCTCTCTCTCTCTCTCTCTCTCTCTCTCTCTCTCTCTCTCTCTCTCTCTCTCTCTCTCTCTCTCTAGCTAAATTTCCATGAATCCACAGTGAAGCCATGATTTGTCCATTTATTTCCTTCTGATAATTCAATAATTTTTTTCAGGTATTGCCAAGTCTGCTGCGATTGAGGCCAATCCACTTGTGTACTTTCTATTCATCCCTGGCTTTTTGATATTGGTTGCTGCGGCTGTCGCTGCCTTCTATTACATCAAACGACGAAATAGCAAAGCGATGTACGAATCTGAAAGTAAGCATGTTTTCATATACTGGGTAATTGGCGATGACAGCCCAATGCGCGAAAGGCCAGCGGGCTGACGTCAGACGTCGTTGGCCCACGCACAGCCGTGCGCGGGTCAACGGCGGCGGACGTCGGCTTGATTGCCTTTGCGCACTGGGTGGCGATGATAGCGTTTCCCTGAGAAACGCTACAATCTCCTATTACACGCGGGGGGTCGGGGGTTGGGGGGTGGGAGGGGGGAGGGCGGGGGGAGAGGGGAGGGGGAGCCGGATATTAAAATATGATACAAGCATAAAATCACCAACAAAGGAAGAGCCACAATTGAAAATTAAGTTCATGAATACTATTGCTAAAATGTAAGTATAAATTAAAGTCAGCAAAGATAAATGTGCTTGTTTTGTACTGTGTTTGTCTTCAAAGTGTATGTGTGTTTGTGTCACGTGAGCGTGCGTGTTGGGTTCATTTCGCGGCGCTTTGAGCCGATTCGCAGAATTGGGAATAGCGCCTATATAATAACCGGTATTATTATTATTATTATTATTGTTATTATTATTATTATTATTATTGTTATTATTATTATTATTATTATTATTATTATTATTATTATTATTATTATTATTAACAAGATGAGGATTTCATCCCAAAGTCTACCGTATTGTTTGGAGCTCAGATGCGTTTATCTTTTAGGAACATTCAGAGTTCATATTTTTAAGCTTATTATGCTGATCTATTTCCATCCTCTTTAATCCAACCTCTGATCAACACACACGTCGACGCACACAAATAAAGACAGACACACGGCACTTCCCGCCATCAGTACGCTCCGTGGGCTCGTGTAGGTACATGAATCCATCTCCTTCTACTCTAACCCACCCTCTGATCCACACACACTGGCACACAGAAATAAAGACGGACACACGGCGATTCGTAAGCTCTGTGTTCTAGCGTAGCATAGCTATTCTGAAGAGCACCAGCAGCGAAATGAGGTCACTTCAAACTTCACGTCATGGAATCATTAGCCCCACGACGCCGTGTTCATCGTGACGACTCGATGTTAAACGTCGTCATCGCAGTACTAACATGTGACGTATCAGAGGATCGACTTTGCAGTTTTCTTGCTGATTTTCATGCCAACAGCTTGCAGGTCACAATATGACCTAATCGTTCCCCAGGGCCGGGACAAAAAGCAGACTTATGAAAACACTTTATGAAAAATCACGCGGATATTAATGAGAAGATGATTTTTTTTTCGTAAAAGAAAAATTATAGTTATGTTAGCTGTTTTACAAATGACTCCGAAAAAGTGGTTCAGAAAACTGATTTTCACACCTAGTGCATACAGGTCACAATTGACCTAAGCCGAGACAAACTGCAGGCTTATGTAAATACCGTATATGAAAAATCATGCGATTATTAATGAGAAGATTGTTTGTTTGTTTTTCGTAAAAAAGATTCAATTGTTTTAAGATTAATCCACAGAATTCGTGAAATTAATCCCAAAAGCTTGAAAATATATATTTTTCAAAAAATATTTAATTATCACTGAATACGTTCTAGATGTACAATGCTGGTTAACGAACCCATTCAATATCTCCCTTTTATCTAGCTATACGCAAAATATCTAGTAAAAATAAGAAAAATTACGGACTCTAGTGTGGATCAACCGGTTGTGGTGAAACGGTCATTTTCTAGCCAATGAGCATCTTCATCAAAACATCGGAAAAAAAAAGATCCGGAGATAATTCCTTTAGGAACAATATCCTAAAATTTCAAGCTTGTCCGTCCTCAAACGCGGGCTCTAGTCGCTGTCACACACACACACACACACACACACACACACACACACACACACACACACACACACACACACACACACACACACACACACACACACACACACACACACACACACACACACACTCACACACGGCGTTTGGCGCCAAAATGTTCTCTAGCAAGGTTTGCGTAGCTAGACGTGACGTCATTTTTATCGTGTTACTTCTTTGCCAGAATTTCTGCACCGCACGCCAAAAACGTTATGTGCATGCTCCGGAATGCGCTCCGACCCAGCCCCATTTAAAAAAAGACCCCGACTTCAAAAGGTTATACGACAATGCTGCTGTCTTTAACCCATATCATACTGAGGCTAACAGTTTTAAATTTGTACACTGCCATATGCAAGGTACATTATAGTTCTTACATATAAGGATATAGACCAAAGGCTTTAGTTCAAGGGTAGTGCCAGAATAGCTTGGCGCCTATTTTAGTCAAGCTTATTTCACACACTGATGTATACCGAATGATAAGGGTTATCGGCAAAATGTCCCGGCCATCTCAGGTTCGATACAGCCTTAAAATTCCTGTGGACTAGACCTGCAAGCGTTTGGCTGTTTCTCTCTGAGACGTCTGCATGCGGCAGGGTGTAAAATGCACATGTGAAGTTTTTGTTAGCGGACGCGTACGTGTTACAGCCACCCAAATACAGGAGGTATCGATCCTCATGAGTCCCCGCAGTTGCGGGGGCTCATGAGGATCTATGCCTCTTGCTGATACCGCTTTCAATCCGCGTTTCTTGCACAGCGTCTGGGTTTTCTATTCTCAGTGACGGCGCCACCGACTGGTGAACTCGATGCTGGCATGCTGAAGCCAGTCGCGTCTGACTCGGACCTTCAGAGCCAAACCTTGGGCACCAGCTCGTGCGAAGCAAGTGGGCTTACCGAATGTACGGAAACTTCTCAGAGTGACGATGAAAACGAAATGGAGACAACTGCGGACAGCTGCGTTTGACGCCGATGAGTTCTTGACAGTTGGTGATGCAGAAGAGCCCCACGGGAAGACGGCCGCCTAAAACTAAGAAGTGTAACCCTTTCTATCCTCTTTACTACCAGTGGGCCGCAGATTGTGCTCATGAAATGTTGGTTAATTCAACGCCAAAGAGCCAAAGCCGGCCGTCCAAGAAGCATAGACACAAAGTGATATCAGCAAGACGCGCAGATCATCACGAGCCCTCGATAAGGATCAGTGTCTCTGGCACTTGGATCCTGCTCAGCTTTTTGTTAAGGCGGTGAAGGAGGTTTAAAACAACGTCAGGCATGGAATCCACTTTCTAATAATTATAACGTCGTTAGAGACTTTTTACGTAGCCCACTTAACCTGATCCACTACTGCTTGAAATTAATTTGACTATGATAGTTCAAGGGTGCTGCCAGAATAGCTTGGCGCCTGAGGCGCCAAGCTATTCTGGCACCACCCTTGAACTAAAATAGTTGATCTATTCCCCAGTCTGTAATGTAGCCTTCATAGGACAACAAGCGAATTACAAACTCAGCCTGAAGATGTAAAGGGTTAAACTAAACAGAACGTTACAAATTTTGTAATTGGCAATATTGTCTGAGCTCTTGAGGGTTAACTCATTCGCGGCCAGCAGCATCCGGATGCGCCGGGCTGGCCGCGAATGAGTTAAAAATGGACATGGGAACCATTGAACTTGCAAATGCAAGGTCAGGATGACCGTGAGCCTGAGACACATTTCCTCAGCCATGTTGCTGTTGTTTTGTTTTTGTTGTTGTCGCTTGTTTGTCTTTTTTTTTTCTTAACCCGTGCAGTGCCGAGAAAGTCTGAACACACCCAACTGCAAGTGGTTTAGATCCTCATGAGACCCCGCAGTTGCCAGGGCGCATGAGGATCTGTGCCTCTTGCTGCCACCACTTTAAATCCATGTTCCTAGGACAGCTGGGGCTTGTTGATGTCGAACTGACGAAGACTGCAGAAACACAGTTTCCGTCAACGGACACTGACCGGGTAGAGCAGCCTTTAGGTTTAAGGAAAGCAACAGTTCATTTCAAAGTAAGATACATTTCAAACAAATGAAGTGTTTTGTCAGTAACTGATTGTTTGTCACTTGACGTACTGACAAAAACAAATTCGGAAATGGTCTTCAAAAATTTTAAGGTAAAATGTTATTGTTCAATTGTATGATCAAATCTGACACAAAAATGGTACAGAATATTTAAAAGACGTTTTGTCGCTGTAAAACAAAGGGGGTGTAGCACAGTGATGTCGTTTAACATTCTGGAGGCGTCATCTAATGACTATGCACCAGTTGAGGAAGAAAGATCGACATTATAATTCAAGGGCAGTGCCAGATTAGCTTGGCGCCGACGGACGCCAAGCTAATCTGGCACTACCCTTGAATTATCATGGTCGACCCATCTCCTGCTGTACTGCGTCAGGACTAAATGGGTTAATGTTTTTGCAGGGGTCAAACAAAACTACAAAATCAGTTTTCTGTATCACATTGCAATGTCAAACAAAATTACAAAATCAGTTTTCTGTATGTATCACATTGCAATGTCAAACAAAACTACAAAATCAGTTTTCTGTATCACATTGCAATGTCAAACAAAACTACAAAATCAGTTTTCTGTATCACATTGCAATGTCAAACAAAACTACAAAATCAGTTTTCTGTATCACATTGCAATGTCTGGGACAAATTGCGTCGGAAGTGTTTGTCTTCTTGACTGTTGAACACGATCCAGCTAAAACAAACACAGACCTTCACGAGCCCCCACAGTTGTGGGGACACGGAGATCTTTGCCCTCTTGTGTCCATGAACCTTGGACGGTAGGCTCTTAGGAGGTGAGTATCAAACAGGTTCTGAGTACAGTCTGCGTTTAATGTCAAGGAACAGTTTATGTGCGCAATACGACCCAAATACAATCGACAGCCTATTATATCTCAAGCTAGGTTTACATGAAAATGATAGAAAGGTGTGTGAACTGATAGGGTGATAGCACTGTTCAGGAGAGATTAATGTCAGACTCATCCAAACACGATATACATGGATACATGTACATGGATAATATATATATATTATCCATTTGATCAGTAGAACTATGCAAGAGTGATGCATATTGTTTAACTCATTCAGCCCGACGCACGTATTTCCCAAATTTGGGAGCCGTCATCTAACGACTATGCACCTGTTGCAGAAGATGGATCGACCATGATAATTCAAGGGTAGTGCAAGATTAGCTTGGCGCCGACAGGCGCAAAGCTAATCTGGCACTACCCTTGAATTATCATGGTCGACACATCTGCTGTAGTGCGTCAGGGCTGTATGGGTTAAGAACTTTGTACTAATTTTATTTATACACATTTTTTTTTTACCTCAGATTTCATTTTCAATCGGTGGGTCAGTCGCGAGCAAAAGAAATGCGTTTTTGGAATCGTCGGAAACACTGTCGTGTTTCCAAAGATTCCAAAAACATCGCACTTCTTTTGCTCGTGTTTTGCTTCCCAGATTCCCCCCCCCCCCCCCCCCCCCCCCCTTTAGTGTTTCCAACGATTCCAAAAATGTCGCATTTCCGTTTCTCGCAGTATAACTGCTCACAGAAAGGAACCCAACGTGTTTGTGTTTGATTCCTTACGTAACATTCTTTTGACGTCTTTCTGTGCAAGTTTTTCCTTTTCTTTCTTTTTTCACACGTCGACAACATTCTTGGATTCGGCACCCGCAGTGACGTGACGCTGAAAATGACTTCATCTACTGACTGTTGTCAATGTTTCCATGGGCGTCTATTTCTACCTCTGCTTTTCTTGACTCACAAGAGTATAGCCCCCATGGCAGAGATAAAACCTGCACCAAATCACATGTTTTTATTAAGCCATTCAGCCCTGACGCACTACAGCAGGAGATGGATCGACCATGATAATTCAAAGGTAGTGCCAGATTAGCTTGGCGCCTGTAGGCGCCATGCTAATCTGGCACTACCCTTGAATTATTATGGTCGATCCATCTCCTGCAACAGGTTCATAGTCGTTAGATGACGCCTCCAAAATTTGGGAAATACCTGCGTGGGATTGAATGAGTTAACACTCGTGTGAATTATTGCAGACTCGTGATGTGTATTTCTAAAAGGAGGCGAGTTGCATTGATAGAGATTAATTTACGCCTGACCTCTCGTTACGCAAACTTATTTTTTATAAGTTTGCAGAGGGAGTTTACTTATAATTATGTTATAAAGGGAGGTAAAGCATAATTTAATCTCTATTAATTAACTTCTTCCCTGTCACTGTACGTGCACATTAGGTACATTTTTATTTCTGAAATCTTGCTTCATTTCACGACCAAAATCCAAAACCGTCCACGAAACATGGCTATAAACTGGTCTTAGCAAGAAGCATAGATCCTCATGAGCCCCCGCAGTCGCGGGGGCTCATAAGAATCTATGTCTCTTGCATTTGGACCATGTTCACTTTTTTTCTCAGCAGTGAAGGAGTTAATCACGAGTGCTCCGTTCGACTGATAAAGTGCACAAAAAAGCTCGCATTCGATTTTTTATCGGTCTAACTCGTGCTTTAAAAAAAAAGGGAAAAAAAATTTAAAAATAAAATAAAATAAAAAAAGCGATATTTTTGTAATCATCGAAAACGCCGAAGTGTTTCCGATGATTCCAAAATTGTCACAGTTCTTATGCTCGACGGTATGTTTTGCGTAACCGGAGGTCAGGCATAATTTAATTCGTTACAACCTCGGTCTAACGGATCACTCGTACTGTTTACTGACAAGCAAAAGAAATGCGACATTTGTGAAATCGTCGGTCACACTAAAGTGTTTCCGATGATTCCCAAAATGTCACACATACCGTCCAGGGAAATTATACACATACCAAGGGGAATTACTCAGCACTGGATAGACAAACAGTTAGATCCCCTACCCCCGCCTAACAGGCACCCAATCGCCAGCCCACAAAAAAATACGCAGGCATAGAACAAGACGATCATATACATCCCTCATATACAAGGGATGCATATGATCGCCTTGTTCTATACCTGTGTAATTTTATGTGGGCTGGCGATTGGGTGCCTGATAGACAGGGGATCTAACTGCTTGTCTGTCCAGCGCTGAGTAATTCCCCTTGGTATGTGTACAGTTCAACCAGCGCTAGCCTCACCTATCCGGTTTGTGAGTATCCAAAAATGTCGCATTTTTTATGCTCATCAGTTTTTTTGCGTAACTTCAGGTCAGGCATAATTGAATTTATTACAACAACTTTTTGAAAGGATATTAACCTCGACCTACTGTGCTTAGACAGTACGGGTCTAGAGGGTTTCGGAAATATTTTCACCCGAGGGTGTTATTTTTTTCTGCACAAGCAAAATAACACCTCAGGGATGAACATTTCCACCAGAACCCTACTGCCTAAGCAGTTTATACCACGTGTCTCCTTCTGCTTACTATTTATTTAGGTGAATCATTTTTTTTTTAACTCATTCTACCCCAACACCGAAATCCCAACATTTTGACGTCGTCCTCTGAAGACTTCATTGCAGTGCAGGACACAGATCGACCATGATAGTTCAAGGGTGATGCCAGAATAGCTTGGCGCCCATAGGCGCCAAGCTATTCTGGCATCACCCTTGAACTATCATGGTCGATCCTTATCTTGCTGTGGGTGTCTGGGGTAGAATGAGTTAAGTTGATGTAGGCATTTCCATAGGACCGCACACCTCATAACTTCCGAGTATACCTCGGCGGCATCTAATATAGGTCTTTTTTTTTCTACAGTGTGAACTCTTCGAATAAGAAAGACATGTATGCATATTCCTGTACGAATAATGGAAACCACAAAGAAATTGTTTCCAAATTTACACTTCCATAAATACGAACCCGAAACGATTTTGATCCGAATCCGAAGTGGGTCCGAAACAAAAAAGTCCATGTCATGTGTGTGTTTCCATATGCCCGATGCGGAACCGAATTCCCATCCGACTGCGAACGAAGATGCGAACGAATTTTTGAAGGAAAATAGCATTGCCTTATCGGGTTCGGATGGCATTCGTATCGGGGAGCTGGATGGCTGGTAGAGCGTTCGACTCTCGTTCGAAAGGTCTCGGATTCGAATCCATCTTGGGTCAACATTTTTTTCAGACCCTAATTCGGTGCCCCGTTTTTGAAATCACCGTCCATCGCGGTGGACAAAAGACATTAAAGGCGCCGACCCATAAACACGAATCCGATCCGAATCCGAAGCGGGTCCGAAACAGAAAGGTTCGTGCGAGTCCTTTTCATGTTTGTGTGTTTCCATATGCCCCATGCGAACACGAATTCGCCACCGGCTTTGAACGAAAATAAAGCAATTTTTGACGGACAATTGCATCACCGCATCGGGTTCGGATCGTATTCGTATCGAAATCGTAGTTATGCAAACGTATAAGCCCTAAACGTTTCGTATTCGTATCGGATTCGTGCTTATGGAGCTTTACCAAAGGCAGAGAACGACAGAAAATTGTGCAGACGACATGACTGGTGTTGTGAATTTCTGCGCGTTGTGTAACTCGTTTAGGCTCTATACAACATGTCAAGATATAAATCGACCATGATGGTCCAAGGGTGGTGCCAGAATAGCTTGGCGCCTTTAGGCGCCAAGCTATTCTGGCAACATCCTTGAACTATCATAGTCGACCTGTCTCCTGAATTGTAATGCAGTTTTCAGATGAGAACCCCAGATTTCGGGGATTTCGACCCTGCGGCAAAATGGAATAAAAAGAACGTTGGAAACATCTCTCACAGCATTCGAGTCCGCTGACTTGTCAGAGACGGACCGAGCATATTGCTGCCTGATTAGCTGGACTCCTTTATTGACGGGATGACAAAAGCCCTCAGCCCCCTCGGCCTTCAGTACCGGAAAAAAAAAATGGCTTAGGCCCTTACACCACCCAGCTGCAAGAGACATGCGAGGGCTCATGATGTTCTGTGCCTCTTGCTGACCTGTTCATTACCTGTGTTCCTTGGATGATAAGTCGCTGTTGAATTCTCCCTGCTTTCAAAGACACAGGGGATTCATGAGGTTCTTTAGCTCTTGCATCTGTGGTTGCGTTTGCACCCCCACTCCCCTTCCCCATGAAGGGGTTAATGGGTAACCACAGTGAAATGGAGGGGGGGGGGTATAAGAACCCCCATCACACATACAGGGACCCCAGCAGCAAAACGCCTTCGGACCCACGGCGGCCGCAGTGGGCCCGAAGACCTTTGGTTACAGAGTATGGCCTGGTAATGTCATTGACAGGGAGAGAAGCATCCTCATCAGAACAAGGTATCATCTGTACAAAAAGTTTGTTAGTGCCGATATGCTTGGCTGGGTCGATAAAATCACAATTACTTTGCCGCGGCGATAGGTGTAGGCGCCTGCCACCATTGAAGCGAGAGGTTCGATCCAGGCCCCAGGACCGCTGACGAATTTTTCTCTCAGCTCGTAACTGTTGGATTTTTGCCTGTCGTAAGTGCCGCAGTTAACTAGGGCGGCCTGAGTTCTCCCTACTCTTCACAGTTGCTAATGTTTCCGGACACTTTTAATTTATACAAATAATCAAAATTTTCAAAACTTAAATAGCTGAGCTGGTCATTTGCACAACATGAAGGTACTGGATGTTCAATGTGTGAGTGAAAACGTGTTTTTCAAGTGAGCGTGCATGCCTAGACCAATTGGTTTAATTTTGATGCGATAAAAGCATATTTGATAAATACATCTATTTCAATAATAATGGTAATAAATAGTTATATTATATGATGATTTTTTTAAACTCATTCAGCCCGACGCACGTATTTCCCAAATTTTGGAGGCATCATCTAACGACTATGCACCTGTTGCAGGAGATGGATCCACCATGATAATTCAAGGGTAGTGCCAGATTAGCTTGGCGCCTGTCGGCGTCAAGCTAATTGGCTCTACCCTTGAATTATCATGGTCGACCCATCTCCTGTCGTAGTGCGTCAGGACTGAATGGGTTAATGGAATTGGGGCTGAAACAGGCCAACAAGAGACTCATAGATTCTCATGAGTCTCGGCAGCTTCCTGGCCCACGAGGATCTGTGCCTTTTTCAGCTGCAAGGCTGCGTTGAGATAATTATGTCGTCACGTGGTTAGATATGTCGTCACGCGCGTCAGCATTGAGTAAAAATTAATTGTTGCGAAGTCGGCCGGCGTGGACCCGCGTACGTCCGTGCGCAGGTCCACGACGGCTGACGTAGGCCCTATGATCGTTTGCTTGCTGCGTCAATGTTTCCATCTTGGAGTGATTCCTATCAGTAGCGTCAGGTCCTCCTTCCTAGCGCACATGCTAAAACGATCAATGTCGCGCAACTTTCTAAGAGGACCATTTACGGCAAAATCGTTATTGTTGTTGCTAGCGAAGCTTTATAAGCGAAGTGCGTCCAAACGTCTGTCCATTCATCCATCTGTCCATCCTTCCGTCTGTTTATCCATCTGTCCGCCCGCTCGTCCGTCCGTCCACCCAAACATTCACCAGTCCACCCAAACACTGATCAAACAATCGATCCATCAATCCATACATCCGTCCCTCCATCCATCCATTTCACGTTCATCCATCCGTCCGTCTGCGCGTCCGTCCGCCCGTCCGTCCATCCATTTACCAGTCCAACCAAACACTGATCAAACAATCGATCTATATATATCCGTCCAACCATCCATCCATCCATCCATCATCCAGTCTATTATCATCATCAAAATTATCAGGTAGATCATTGTCCTTTTTGTACGCTTGTCGTATCGATATATTAATGCAGTATTGTTTTTATCCCTACGTCACACGACCAGGTCTTTAGCGCAAACCGTACCATGTGACCGTGATACAAAAACCCTTGTAGCAACAAATGACGGACTTATTGTAGCTCTCTTTGTGACGCATCTTGGATGTGAGTTTTGTTCTACAAAAGATCACCAAAACGTTCTAAAGTAAAATGTTACTTAGTGTTGTTCAAAACAACAAGCACACTCAGTACTGGAGACGTGAACGTCATGAAATTATAATTTACGTCAGAAGTCTTATGTATAAATTGATGTCAGTCAGTTCTGGCGTGATCCAGGTCGGAAGATGTCTTCTTGATTTCTTTTACGAAAATAGTGGAGGAATGAAAACAAATACGTTATTGGTAGCAGGGGCTTGCTGCACGGACCCTTGTAGGCCTTCGGGAGGTCAAAGGAACCATTGTACCCCTCAGGCCTTCGGGGTACAATGTTTCTTTTGACCTCCCTCAGGCCTACAAGGGTCCGTGTAGCAAACCCTTGCGACCAATAACTTATATTGTACCCATTGTATAACTCCTTCTACCCCAGACACACCACAGGAAGATAAGGATCGACCATGATAGTTCAAGGGTGATGCCAGAATAGCTTGGCGCCTATGGGCGCCAAGCTATTCTGGCATCACCCTTGAACTATCATGGTCGATCTGTGTCCTGCATTGCATTGCAGTCTTCAGAGGACAAGGGCAAAATTTAAGGATTTCGGTGTTGGGGTAGAATGAGTTAAATCTGTTCTCTCACTCCCGCCGTGAGATGGCCTTAGTTGCCTGCTCGGCGTTAAACCCAAATAACTAACTGTTCTCTCACTGTACATAAGGGTATATATACAAGCTTACGATAATGACCACCAAATCTACGCAAGTAAGCTGGACGACCCGTCCCCTTCACGGTCCATCCACGACAGGGACGCATCCACAAGAGGCATAGATTCTCATGAGCCCCCGCGACCGCGGGGGCTCATGAGAATCTATGTCTCTTGTCAGGAAAGTTTGCGTTTTGTTTTATACTTTGTTGACGTCATCGGTATCAATTCTACCATGAATTCATGTAGCCAATCTGTCTCGCTTCACTTGATCGCTCCACACAGCTGCCTTGTATATAATAAGCGAGCGAGTGGACAACCCGCAAGCTGCTGTGAAAATTCTACGGAGCCAAGACACGACGCAGCAGTATGTGGGACAGGGAGAAAGTAACGTGGCTGTGCTTAGCGTCCGCTTTGACCCTGCACGTGATACGCGCTGTGTGTCCCCATGAAGACCCGCCTAAATCATTTAGGAGGTGGCCGAACGGCGCTGCCTGGCCTGGACAAGTATAATCTAATTTTTATGTTTTTCTTATCACTTCTTTTTATGTTTGGCTCGTTTAATCTGAAAGAAATGCGTTAGAAGTACAACGGATTAATATTTCTTCTGCCAGACATATTCGAGTGGCAGGAGATACAGTAACTATAACCGATGACGTGTTGCTGGACGAGAGCCCGCCTGAGCTGACCAGTGGCAGAGGGCGGATCGCTGGTGTTCAGCCCTGGTGGGGACTATGCGCTGACTGTGCGTTACCTATGCTGAAAGGAGCGCTGCACATCGGGGCCAGCGACTCTAGATTCACCAGAGACGCCAAAATCAAGCGTGTGGGTAAGTAGTCAAGTTTGTAACTTTTTACTAGTACGAACATAAAGAACAAACTGAAATGAAAAGCACACACACGCACGCACGCAAGCACGCACACACTAACACGCACGCACAAACTGAGAGTTTAGGTTATTTTAGACCACACACGCGAGCACATACACACACACACAGATGAGACAAAATGATAATCCGACCTCCGTAGTCAAAGTGGCGACTATGTTT